>CM077784.1:11357060-11868065 GCA_039737535.1 Lagodon rhomboides
TACCCGATTACAAAAAACACATAATTTGCTATGAAATAACTTTTTTAACTATGTTTTAACTATACTAGGTCTATTACGATGGTTTATTTAATATTATTCCCAGATCTGACCTTCTCTAAAACCCAGCCTTTCTTTTTGTAATCCCTTTTCAGGTCCAGAGTGGTACTTGGTCAGAGTGGAGTTGACCGTGACTGATGTAAATGACAATGTCCCTGAATGGAGCATGGTTCCTGCTCCCTACCTCGCTGTGGTTTCCCCTGATGCCCCTGCAGGCTCGCTGGTCTACAAGCTCCACGCACAAGATGGGGATGAAGGCAACAATGGTGAAGTTGAGTACTTCCTCTCTGATGGTATGTTATTCCTTCTTCTGTTCTCTTGCATGTCCTCTCGTTCAACATTTATGTTTCCCAAAAAAAAAAGCTCTTTTTCTGACTGTTTACCTCAAGGCAAGTGACAGGATCCTGGTTTGAGCAGGCTGGTTCACTGACATGACAAGATTTTTGAAACCAAATAGTCATTGACAACGGATATTTAACCTGTGAACAGCACCAGTTCTGGGTTTTGCATCCATAGAAAATCAGAGTTTACTAGTAACATTACTGTAGTTACTAAATTACATGAACGGTTTGCTTGATTTTAGATGAATATTTCATCATTGGTGCAAGATAAATAAACATATCATGGTCAACACTTTTTTCTAAATGATTTCTATGATGCAGAATTAAGTCTGTTTCTGGTACTTCTGGAAATTTAAGCCTCTACTAACCCAGTAAATATGTCACACACACAAACGTAGTTATTTTCCAATATAATGTAATTCATTTGTCCACTTTGCAAAATAATTGCTTTTCTATTGTCTGCCACTGTAATATTTTTTTTTCTGTCCATTTTGGAAACTGTGAAACGACTGCCCATTTACAGAAGGTCTTCCACTTTTCCCCGCCCCATGGGGGTGACAGAGAATGAACTGACATTAAAAACTAGCCTACAAGAAAAACAAACATTGATTACAGTTTCTAGACTTCTCAGCCCCAAAAAACGGAAATACCCCGTGTACAGCAGTGCTTCTTTTCTGGGTGCAGCCAGTACAGGGCAAACCACAGTCGATCAGGAGCAAATCTGATGGAAAAACATTGTTTGCTCCCTCTTGTTGTTAATGTAACTGTTAATAAATTGCGTCACATGTATCCTGGTGTGTGCTGGACTATAGTATTCAGTTGTTTGAACTGATGTCAGTTCAGTTATTTTGTGAATGCAGGATAGTGTGATAGAAGTACTCCCACTGAGCTTGAGTCACACCAAGAGTCAAAAATGATGTTGTAAATGCAGTCTAGTTTGGGTGAAAGCTCTATCATACCCTGTTATGTACATAGAACTCAGATTTTAACATCCCATTTCCAGTCTCCCTGCTCTCTGCATTTCACGTCAACATCTTGTACCGAGTGTCCAGTTCTATTTATCACTTGATTGGCACATATTCAGCGTGCACTTAGTGCGTTATATTAGTTATGTTTCCACAGCCTCTTGCCTCACAGTCCTTTGCTCTGGTTCATTCTGAGCTCTGACCTAAGGAGACTGTTGTGTGTCCAGAGGTAGTTTTGTGTCTCACTCTTCTTTTCTTTAATGCCGAAAGACTTCTAAAGATGAAACTACAGAAATAAATCCTGAAGAACTGGATCAAAATCAAGAAAGTTGTGCTCATCACAACAAAATCCTTTTTCATCTTTGTAGTTTATCTGCTTGTTATGCTAGAAAGAAAAAACTCTTACTGCTTTTCTGCTAATATCTGGGATTTATCTACATCTACAGATACCTAAAAACATCACTTCTTACCTTTCAGTGTTCTTAGTGTTTCTTTCAAATTACTTCTTAATGTATCATTTACCTTGTCAACACTTTGGGTCGTCTATAATACATTAAAGATCATTTTGAACCTGCTACTGTTTAGTTCATTCTATATATTACTATCATCTGTGTATTGTTTTTATTTATATACCTTGACTGATTCATATCATAGTCTAGAAATCCAAAATGTTTTTATCTGCGATCATTGATGCATAAGACCCGTTCAGAATACGGCCTCTCAACGAAAAGTGTTGCTCCAAACAGCAAACATATTGCTATCATCTGCAGGTGGTGATGGTCGCTTCGAAGTGGACAGGAAGAGCGGCCAGGTACGAACTACGGGCCTCCCCCTGCAGCAGGACAGGGAGTACCTGCTGACGGTGGTGGCTGCCGACCGGCTGGGAAGCCGCAGCGCCCCTGCTGTCGTCTCTGTGGTGGCTGGAGCCCGGCCGCCACAGTTCACCAACGCCTCCTTCACCATCGCCATACCAGAAAACACCCCTGAAGGACAGCCGTGAGTTACACATACACACACAGGGAAAGATAAAAACGTCTTGTCCTATCTTCAGAATTATCTCCATAACATTAGCAGAACATTATGACCACCTGCCTAATATTGTAAAGGGTTCCCCTTGGCAGCCAAAACAGCTCTGACCTGTCAAGACATGGACTTAAGACATCTGAGGGTGTCCTGTGGTGTCTGGAACCAGGGCGTTTTAAAGTGGATCCTCTGGGTCTTGTATGTTGGGAGGGGGGGCCTCCATGGATCAGACCTGCTCCAGTACGTCTTACAGATGCTCCATCAGATTGGGATCTGGGGAATTTGGAGGCCCAGTCAACACCTTGGGCCCTTACTTTATTGTGTTCCTCGAGCTGTTCCTGAGCAGTGTTTGCGGTGTGTCAGGGCACATTGTCCTAATCTGACTCTCGCCAGATGAATTTCGTTCCGCCAAGCTCCACTCATCCATCTGGGATCGCTCCATTGGAGATGTGTTTCAGAAGGCTGGGCCTTATCAAAAATCCTTGCATATGATTGGATAAACCACTGGTCTGACGGAACCATTTGGTAGATCAAGCTCTTGTCAAATCCGGTCGGGAGAAGGGCAAAAACATAGTTTCCACTAAGAAAAGCCTTCAGAGCCGTTCTCTGATGTTCTTTTAACGAAAAAATATTGGGTAGATTGGACAACACGGATGAAAGAGCAGCATCAATGTTGACGCTTGCTTCCTCGATGCGAGCCGCCATTGTTGTCTGAATCAAAACAGTCGCTTCTCCGCTACGTCACATCTATGAAACTCCCGCCCGGCGGTCCTGATTGGCTCTACCATAAAATCTGGTGCCGAAATCCCTCTCAATGGGAGAGATCCCAGATGGATGTGAGTGGAGCCAGGCAGAGCCAGGTGTAACGAAATGCATCTGGCGAGAGTCAGGTTAACATTGTCCTGCTGGGGGGCTACTGCCATCGGGTAGTGTTGTTGTGATGAAGGGGTGTACTTGGTCCACAACACCGTCACCTCTCAGTTGTTTTAATGTTGTGGCTGATCGGTGTATACAGACTATTTGGCTTTTAATACACATTTATTTTTATAACCGGACTTTCTCTGCTTGATATCTACATGAAGGGGTTCATCCACTTTCCATATTCACACACTTGTTACCACAAACATTTCTCCTTCTACCACAGACATGATTGAAATCCATTCAGATGAGCTTTAACTTTACTTTGCCTGTGTTTGAAAAGATGAACTTATTCAAGACATTTCACGTACACACATAATATTTCTTTCTGTCTCCAGCTTTGCTAACACATCTTCGAAATCTGCTAAATAGATTTCCATGTGATAAGCATGAGCATGTATGACATGTGGCACAAGAGGAACGGCACTGTCTTCAAGTACTTACTTACACACATACAGAGACACAGATGCAAGCTGACACACACATACACACACGCACACACAAACACACACCCTTAGGTCCGACTAAAGTGTTAGTTATGACTGGTGTCCTTGGATTGTTCCCGTTTTCCGCCTGCGGTTTCTTTTATTCCACTGACACATTTGGCAAACCCATAGAGTGGATATTTCAGTGTGTTGTTTACGTTGATTTCATTGGGAAACTATGTAAGTGCAAGATAGTATGTCAATACTATATATATATATATACAATAAAAACAATCTCTACTTGAATTTGCGTTGCTCCTCAAGCACGTATGGATAATTCCATCCTTTATTATTTGTAAAAGTCACTGTGGCAAGCTAATAGTGTGTCATTCATTTTATGATTGATTCCAAAAAACTTGTAATTAGAATTACCAGAAAAAAATATTGAAACCCCTTTTTTTAAAGGTGTATGAAGATTAAATGCTGATGTAATGTACAACATTGGAAATCAGTTCGAAGCAGTGTACATTAGTCTGATATTTTGGAAGTGACTCAGATATACTACGGCTGAGTTTAAGTCACTCTTCTCTTTATAGGTTCTGTCTACTCTATACAGGAGTACATCTGTGTGCTCTTAATATAGTGTATTTTTGTTTTACTACACTTCTTTCCCATCACAGAAACTTAACAACCCCACCTAAACATGTAAGCTTTTGTTAAACACTACTCAGGAGGCAGTACTTTTCCAAGTTCCAGGTGGACCGGAAGCACTGCAATTGAAAATAAATGCAGGACATGTCTTAAATCTGCAAAGTACAAATGATGTCGCAACATATGTGTTATTTTGCCATCATTTAATTGTCATTTAAATGGTAAATAGTTTGCACAGAGCGATATGGAGCACACTACTCATTTAACATTTGCAGTAGTGACTTGGCATCTGTGTTATTCTCCAGGTCTTGTAATGTTTACTTCAGTGAACCTAAAGGTAAGTTATGAGTGTGCTGTACCTGCAGTCTGTTCTCCACCAAGTTTTTCACCTGCACCTCACTGGCTTCGAATTCAGTGAAGCTGCCTGGTCTGATGGCATGGAACAGAGAGTGGGATCGGTACCTGCTGGTGCGTCCTCAGGGACAGCAGACCGGTCTCCAGGGAGGCACTGACACTGGAGGGCTTGTCTTGTGCTGCTCTCGTTCAATCTCTGCTCCATTCTGTCAACCTTCAGCTACAGGAGCCCCACTATGAATGTAATGATAGTAGCCTTTAAAAGTCATTATTTTAATAGTAGTGAAATACAAAAATCTGTATGTGTGCCACTTGAAATGACTACATATATGCCCTTGTGTTTCATTTCATTGTGTATATTGGGAGCGGTGTCACTTCTGCCGTAACGGTCCATCTATCACCTGAGTCATAAACAGCTGGCCGGCATGACCTTTCCAATATATTGCGCTGGTTAAACCAGGAGGCTACTGAAAATCCTTACTGATATTGTGAGGAAGATAGCTAGTGGCTAGAGACTAGTGAAGCGAGATCGGCTGATGGGCTCTCCTGATCGGGCTCTGTAGGGACCACTGGTGCCCGATCAATCGGAGCACCCTAAACATATACAGATATTGCTGTTTGCAGGGCACAGTTCAAATGCAAAGCAGAACCTAAAACAAAAGCCTCACATGTTCTTCAGTTCAAGTCACCAGTTACCACTCAAACACAGAAAAAGATTTTGAAAAAGAAATGTAACCATGCGGATAAATGTATATTCTGCTCTCCCCTGCCCAACCTGTCGTTTCAGATCTAATGGTACCCTTTTCCTCTATGTCTCCCTAGCTTCCTGGTCACACCTGCTGTGTCCTTCCAGAAGAAACCAATCGGCTACAGCCTTCTCATCAATCCCAGCAGTCTCTTCTCCATCACAGCAGAGACTGGCGAAATCAGCCTGACCCGCCCTATCGACTACGAAGGCGACCAGCATCGCTACCTGCTATTGGTGCGAGCCAGCGAGGGCCTGGACAGCATGAGCAGTGCAGCTGAGGTTGGTGTGTGTGTGTGTGTGTGTGTGTGTGTGTGTGTGTGCGTGTGTGTGTGTGTTATGTGTGTCACATTTCCTCTATTGAATTTAATGACTGAATGGTCTTCAACACTCTGACATCACGAGGTTGTCTTGTCTAACCTTACTGTGTGTACAGAAAAACTGCAAACACTATCTGTTTAATAAGTCTTTCACCAGAAAGGTGATGTCACTTTCCTTGATAGTCACGCAGCACAGCTGACTTTGCTCTGCTGTATTACAAGCTATCGTCACTTATTTCTTGGGTAGCATTGTTGACCCAGTGCCGTGATCGTTGGCTGGAGAATGCTGTTGAATGGTGGCGAGCAGATGACGATGATACATCTTCCAGACAGTAAAAACAACCACACTAGGTCGTAAAATCTGAATCTACTCTGAAACATCCTTAAGCTGGACATGCATTAAGGCTGCTGTGGGGCTATTAGATTTTATTTTGTTGATGTACCGTTACTGTATGGATGATGAATGTTGCAGTTAAGGTGGTCGTCCAATTCTCTGACCTGGCTGGTCTCTTTTCCTTTCTAAATAGGGGGCATTTTAAACTCATTAATGCCACACAAGTTGTTATGGGATGTCTCTAACCTGAATTGATTGTAAAAGGGCATTTTAAAAAATCCTCAACCTAAAAGTCAGATGCACGTGTCCGGTTTGAGTATGAGTATTGTCTTAAGTCAAAACCAAATAGACTTGTCTGTCTGCAATGAGTGCTCTGGAATTGTAAATGACTTCCTCATGTCATCAGGAAGTGAAAGAACAGCGGCTGACTGCTGTAGGCGTCAATGCATCTGGTCTTGTTTCCATCATTATTCTGGCTCCGGGCTAAAACATGTCCTGCTGAACCATCTGTCCTCAGCTGCTCCTCTCTGGGACTACAGAGCACTCAGAACCTGTACGGAGAGAAAGAGGGGGAGACTTACAGAGGATGATTACTACTTTCAGTGGTGAGAAGACAGAGAAAGAAAAAGAATGAAAGAGAGGAATTAGCAGCGAGTTGTGTGCCCTCATCTGCCCACACTGTTTGCCCTGGGTAGCCTCAGCCCGTGACTGTCCTCTGGAGCCTGGGTAAGCTTTCTGATCATCCAAAAGTACAGTCCCATCTGCAGTGAAGAGCCAGCGCCTTGTTGACACTGCGGCCGCCTGCCCCCACAGCCGCCTAGGACAGAAACAATGCTGTGTGTGTGCGCCCAACACTGAACACACGCCTGCGACGCCCTCCTTTAAAGGCGCCATAGGCAAGAATGTGGCCAAAACGGTTACTACACTCAAATTCAAAATACTGCAGCGAGTCGTCTCCGCCTCCCCCTCCACCCCCTCCCCTCCAGACTCGAGGTTGCCAGTGCGGTTATCATAAATGAGTGGCTCTAAGACACAATTCTTTTCTCTCAGTAAAGACCAAGGTGTATTATAATTTGTGGTAACGTTAGCTGTTGACTAGGGAAGGACATATCAGATGGAATAACGTTATGCATGATATTTGACAGAACTGCCTCCCCTTTTATAACATTATATACGGTAGTTTATGGCGATATACATGCAAAGACCTAAAGAGGACTCGAATTTATCAAATGTAAGATTTCGTATTGTCCAGCCGCTGCTGTCAAACACGCCGACAGCGGGCGGCTGGACATCAACTGGACATCAGCAGGCTGGAGACCGGATGCCCGTACCAAGACAGTGCTAATGCTGCTAGCGTTAGCTGTGCTTCTAACGTTTGTTTCTATGATCGAAATGAATAACGTTATTACTCGACAGTTCAAAGTATTCGAAATGTCCATCCCCGTCAAGCTATGATGCTAACTTAGTTAGCCAAGCGTAACTTACCTGTCTGGGAGAAGAGTCGCCAATTCGGCATCCGTTCGCAAATTCCTCTCAGCCTTCAAATGTCTCCATCGTTCAAATTCTTCTCCTATATAGACCCTCGCTTTGCCTCTCTTTTTATCTTGTTGTTTTTGCGATTCATAACGAGCCCTTTTGGGTTTCGTTGCCTCCGCCATTGCAACTCAGTCGTAACTGGCAACCTCTGGTCGCATAGCAGCTGAGACTCTACTGACTGCACTGATTTGTAGACGGCGGTGGGCGGCGCCACATGCAAAAACATGATTTCAAAACATCAACATGATTTGCGGTCTGCAAAAGATTTTTTTTAATGCGAATATTTTGGCTGTGCTGTTGTTGTTGGTGAGTTCAGTATGTTATATGAACATTATTCCCGAGTCTCTGTGACATATTAGAATGATTTTATGGCCAGTTGCTTTAGATTTCTTGCCTATTGTACCTTTAATTTTGAGATAATTTTTGGTTTTGCATCAGAAATGAGTGAAGCGGTGTCACAGAATACTTTGATATGGTGCTTTTACCAGAAAAAAAAACACTGTTTGTGGTGCTCTGAATATCGTCTCAAACATTTAAATGGCCAGAGGTGAGTGTTTAGTGTTCTGCATTAGCGGCAGAACGAATGTTTTGCAGGCTAATCGTTTTGACAGGGGAAACATTTTACACGTGCTCTGTACTTTATATTGGCTTTAATGCCCTCACACTTGCTCACTGCCGCCTCTTGAACAGAATTACAGAATCGGTCATTACATCACATTTAAACAATTGCGAGGATAATGGAGGGCTGAATGGCTTCAACAAAGCTCAAGTAGTTTATTGATAGAGTGAATGGATGTGATATGGCTTTACACGCCACAATCAACTGTTTGAATATCCAGTCTTTTTACACCCCTACTGTTTAATAAACGATAGTTTACACAGTATCTTTTTTAAGATGTTCACTTGGCCAACCGACCTCTTAACCGAACACTAACACTACAATCATCCAACTCTACCGAACAGTTCCTTAACTCCAGTGATTGATAGTACAGAAGGTTCCATGCCAACATTTTAGCAAACACGTAATGTGATTAAAGACTTGATGCCATTTAGAATAAACAGCTGTGATATAAAATTGATTCTACAATATTTCTTTTGTTTTTTTTTGCGGTGACACTACTATATCAATGTAATACACATGTAATAAAAGGGATACTCCACTCATTGAGTGATTCTAACTCTTGTATCTTTAGAGAGAAAGGAGAGACAACATGTGTTAATTGACTTCAATGACAAATAAAAATGAGGTATAGGCCTATATGTGTTTTGAGGGGAGTAGCCTGCCAGTTAATGGAGGTTAATTAGTGAATGTAATTCTGAGTTAGATAAAGGGTAGGGTTAAATATTTTAATAGCACTTATTTGTAGAAAACCACAAGTATATGAATGTAATTAAGCGCAACAGTCACTGCACACATGAGGCTCAACATTCACATCATTGCTCTTGACCGGCCCTTATTGAAATAGGAACTCACGTTGAGATTAGCGTCTCTTTTACAAGGGACACTTTGCCAAGACAAGGTCAAATAGCAGTGTAAAGGATTAAAGGAGTGAATGTCCGTTGAATACCCAACCTAAAACTAACCTCGTTGCGGTTTACTTTGTAAGGACCCTTCCTTGAGCTTGAGTTTTAAAGTGCATCTTTCTTTTTACGTGGCTGGCCCTTTTAGAGAAATCAGTCAGTAAAATGGTTGCTGCTCACTTATGAGAGCTAACTCATACTAAAGTGAATCCACTGGGCCTTCACTCTCTCAGATGGTGGAAGTGGATGAAGACATGGTTGTGTTGGTTCTCGCAGCCAATAACAGAGAAACTGGGGTGCTTTGTTTATCTTCTACATCTTTGTGTTACATGTAACATCTAACTGTGTGTAAACACAGTCACATTATTTTTTTATGCTAAACACTTGTGACTGTAATGGTGGTATTGCATAGTGACAGTGATGAAACTGGGATATTCCCCACCCCTACTGTGGGCTAATGGTTTTTGTTTTTCGAAATTGCAAGAAAATGCTGGAAGGCAAATCATCAAATGTGTTTGTGGGTGTAGCTGAACTGGTCAAATTCTTCCAGAAATATTGGTAAAAAATAAATTAATAAAGATAATAAAAGAAATCAATAAACCTTACATACGCTGTAGTAAACCAGCACATTCTAACATACTGACAACAACATAATGTCTACATTGAATCATGGGCTAGGGAAGAAGAAGAGCAAAAATATATCTGTGAATAATATAAAAAATATATCAATATCTGTGAATAATTGCAGAACACTTCTCCTCAGTAATTAAAAAACAAACAAAACAAAAACTTTGTCCGGTCACTAAAGGAGGCTGTGGATCTTCAGTGATTTCCCTCCACAGTGGCAAACATGCACGAGTCAGCATCTTCCATCGATGCATTCACATGGAAATAAAACACAGCTTATAAGAGCTGTTGTGCAAGAGGCTGCACAAACACATCCAGAAAGATTTGAGGCATATTTTTTTTTTTACAGAAGGATAATGAGAGAAAGTATAGGAACATTTAACATTAAGTTACTTATTAAGGAGCTGTGTAAACTAAACTAATGGAGCACGTGCTATTCTGAGTGAAACATAAATCAAAACATTTTCACCAAACAGTCCACAGGTGAGATCCATCTGAGGTGCTTGATATTTGAGTCCTTGACAAATCCTGCCCAAAAATATAACCAGACATCTGCCCTGTGTGTTTCCTGGCTTTAGAGTGTACTGGAACTTAACCGGATGTTGAGCTACGTATGATCCAGTAAGCTCACGTCTGAGGACTGCTGCCTGTCTCGTGCATTCTTGTTTGACTTGGTATCATCGCTCCATCCATTTGTAGCACAAAGTGATTTTATCCATTTGTCATTTTTAGTTAATAAAATAAACATGCATTCACTTCTGCGGTTTCTTTTGACAAATAAAAAACGAGCTGCATCCATCCTTCCATCTGAATGCAGCACTTTCCAACAGCCAGTGTCTAACGGCGGGCAGTAGTGCTGAAGTCGTGTGGACTAACAAACAAGGAGTGAAATTAAAATCAGTCTCTTTTCCAAGTCTTCTCTGAGCTCCCTTCTCTATTTTTGAAATATAATGATACTGTCAGCCCTGACTGGGTTATCCTTGTCAAGCCCTGAACCCCTTCTTGCCCCGAGGCTGGCATATATTACATAAGACCTGCCCTCTCGAGATTGGCATACAACCTCAAATAAAAAAAATGACAACCTTTGACCATGCCAAAATATACTTTTCCTTATGCCATTTTGGCTGTATGCATGATATTTCACTTTAGAATTCAAGAACGCAGCTTCTCTAGGAGAACGTGTACGCATCAGGATCGCCTCCTTTTCTGTAAGCTGGTGCATCATTATTCAGGTTTTCTATTTTTCACTGTTTCTGTCGTTAATGTTTAATATAGCATCAGCAGTGGGGTAACGGGAATGATTTTATTTGCTTTCCAAAGAAGACGTAATGCCATCACTTCAATTTGTGCGGCTGTCTTTCTCTGCTTTTGATTTTACTCTGCTTTTCAGAAAAATCTGTCTCCGTCTGCCAAAACAGCTAACGGAGGTGGTATATTTGTGTGGACGGGAGTCACTGAGCATGACTTTAATTTGCAGGTAGTTTCCAAGTTTCTCCCTCCAGGAGTGATAGCTCATCGGCGCCATTAGTTACCTAACCAGCCCGAGACCTGCCGGCAGCTGCCGGGAGTGGGCCTGCTTTCGCACGTGTCTGCGTACGCGTGTGTGTTTGAGCTCATCTCGCTTTATTACAGCTGACTTCACCTCTCTTCTCATTCGATCTCGCTTCTCCTCGGCCTCGTACGCACACACATACTGTATGTTCATATATCTTGCCGAAGCCTCGCCGTTTCCTGTCGTCCTGGCACATAGGCCTGCTCACTCTGGCATGTAAACCCCACACACACACACACACACACACACACACAGGCAAACAAAGATTACACTGACTGGCAAACACACACAAATCACCTCAGGGAGTTGACATGGTCGGGTTTTATTTTGTTGTCCGGTGCTTCGAAGCTGATCTTTGCTGAAGGATTAACTGATATTACAGAACTTCATCTTACCTGCCAGGACTTAATACCAACGGTATTTACACGGTGTGTGTGTGTGTGTGTGTGTGTGTGTAGTACAGAGTGACCTGTATTGTTAGTGTGTATAGCGTTGTGTTTATATGGTGATATGGAGGCGAGGGAGGGGGGCGGGGGGTCAGAGAGGCTCGCCTGCCAGCCCATGTCTGTATTTATTTCCTCTTGAATGCTGCGAGCAGGCAGTCAACATCTGCTAGAAGATGCTGTGTTTGCCTTCATGTCCCTAATGAACTGAACAGCATTACAATGTTTTACGCGCACGCACACACACACGCATGCTCACACCATACAAATACATCTTTGCGCGCTGATCCACTCTCATTTGTTAGCTCAGGGCTTCTGAAAAACTGCAAGAGATTGCACTCTCCACTGATCTGCCGAAGCGACCGCGGTGCCGACTCTGCAGCGGCTCCCTCGCCGAGGAGCGGTAAATAAACCGGAGGGATCAGGGTCAGGGCGCACCTCTGGGGGAGGGCCGGTGCGAGGCTTTCTTTTGGTTAGGGATAGGGTTAATTTGGGTTACACGCAGATGAAAACCACTCCGGACCAAAAGAAAACCAATTCCGGTCGGTGCCTGAAGTAGTAATCCCAGATTTAAATTTTCATAACGGCGACACAGTGTGACTTCTAATCTCCAGCCTTTCCACTTGTGATTGCCTGGGCAGTTTTAGCACGCGTGGATACCGTAACAGCATCCCAGAAACATGTTCAGAAAGGCAGAAACTAGATGCGCATTTGCATTCTTAAAAAAACTATATTTTCTGCTGTTTCTTTCTGTTAAGTTAAATTCTCTAGCTGTATGTTGACAGGAATACCTTTTTTCCTCAGCACAGTTTCACACAGGTATGGAGCAGAGTCACATGGAGCACACGACTGATGTTTTGTCGTTCTATTTTATATTTCCAAAATGTGTATCTTGTCAGAAAAGCCCTTGAAGGAGTTGAATTACTTTTAAAACCTGTAAAATAATCACACCATGTCGATACCTTCAAGGTTTCATTTTCACTGGTTTTGATGACTACACGAGACAGGGATTTTCTTTTTCTTTTTTTTCATTGCCACATTTTGAGTGAGAGTCTGTTTTATGAAGGTTACCTGTATTCATGGACTCATGCCATCCACTATTGTCTCTGACTCCTTCCCTGTCTCATCTTTCAATACCCTCCTCTTCGCTTCTCACCTCTCAGGTGCGCGTGGTCATCGTCGATGAAAACGACTGCGTTCCGGAGTTCCTCCAGTCCATCTACAGCAAGGATGGCGTACCGGAGACTGTGACTACAGCGACCTCCCTGCTACAAGGTGAGGCACGGGGGGGGGGATCTCAAAAGCTCCCCGTCATGGTCGACCGCCCATTAGTCCGTCCTGGACAACATCACCGAGTGCACTTCTGTATTTCTGCCTTCAGAAAAAACAAAATGACCCATGGGCTCAGAGCAGAATAAAAGTGGCTGAGCTTTTTAACATTCATGTGTTCTGACCGGACAGGAGCCTCAGTAGGTGCTCGTCAGCACCAGCAGCGGTGAAGTCACGGGCGCTTCTATCAGTGTAGCTGCTCTAGATGCTCCTTTTTGTGTAACAACCCACTTTCCACACAGGGATCTCCTAAGTTTCCATCCTATGTGAGGAAATGGTGATGGTAACCTCGGTGGCTATAACTTATCACAATTTGATCTGTCACAGTGCGACTTAACGCTGAGAAACCCAGTCTTTTTAGGTTCCGACAGACTGCTGACAAAACTGACAGCAAAGCATTTCACACTTCTCCCTCCCTCTACACTCTGCTTAAAGAGATATTCCGGTGTAAGTTTAATCCATGGTCTAACACACCTTGACACCGAGTAAGACTCCCCCTTGAGAGGTCAAGTTTGCTGACCGCTAGCTTAGCTAGTTTTAGCAACCTCAGAATAGACCGAACAAAATCAATACACTGCCGCTTATGCCTCCAATTAAAAACCGCCATCAAAAAGCCACAAATAAAGGTCAGAACAGCACCAAACTTCAGCAACAGTACATGTACAGTCCCAGCACACAGTACGAAGCATCAAACATCTGCTAGCTTTGCTGGATTTGTATTGAAAACACAGCTCAACTCACCCTCTCCTCCAGCAGCCTGCCTGTGTGGGGAAGCCCTGACGAGTCGATTACCGAGTGCAGTAGATTTCCGCAGCTCAAGGATGAAAATGACTGATTATTTCTCCATGGAATGCTCAGTTCTTAATATTGAGAACTGACAGGGAAAATAACGGAAGTAATGGAGTAATAATCATACATTTTCATCCTTGAGCTGCGGAAATCTACTGCACTTGGTAATCGACTCGTCAGGGCTTCCCCACACAGGCAGGCTGCTGGAGGAGAGGGTGAGTTGTGCTGTGTTTTTAATACAAATCCGGCAAAGCTAGCAGATGTTTGATGCTTCGTACTGTGTGCTGGGACTGTACATGTACTGTTGCTGAAGTTTGGTGCTGTTCTGACCATTAATTGTGGCTTTTTGATGGCGGTTTCTAATTGGAGGCGTAAGCGGCAGTGTATTGTTATCGTGTGGTCTTTTCTGAAGTTGCTAAAACTAGCTAAGCTAGCGGTCAGCTAACTTGACCTCTCAAGGGGGAGTCTTACTCAGTGTCAAGGTGTGTTAGACCATGGATTAAACTTACACCGGAATATCCCTTTAAAGATTACTCTGGTAGCCACATTCTTTTTAAAATGAGCGTTATATCTTGATGTGTTTAATTATTGATCGGAAGTGCATGGCAAACAGAACACAATATCCCCCCTCAACATCATTCTGTTTACAGCTCACACCAAAATGTAATAAACAGGTTTACTTACTGCAGGATAAAATGAAACCACCAACAGTGCTGTAAATGAGTATTGACAAGAACAAAATGCAGGCAAATGTAACGCCACATGAAGTGCGTAAATTATTAATGACTGCAGTCACAACGCCCCGGCAGAAGTGCTCATGAGCTTCAGCTGCAGGCGGACAACTTTAAGGTTTGATTCACATTCCAAAGCTCGGGTGTTTGTATACTCGTGCTACTTATCATCCTCACTGCTACCATTATCACCATCACCAAGGAGATAAGGTACATATATATAGTTTACAAAGACTTAAAGTGTCACACTCAATAATAGAACAGCTGTGACCTATAAAACACAGTGTATCCTGAGAAAACAGTCCTAGTGCCTTTATGGCTGTAAAGTGAGTGAGTGAGGGAGCGAGTGAGTGAATAAGGGAAGAAGTAAATGAGTGAGCATCGGAGTGAGATGTACAGTGTAGGAGGCGCAGCGGGCGCCATCAACTGCTGCCAACACCAGGTGCACCATGGGAGGCGAGAAGTTTCACCCTGCTGTGCTGCTGCTGCTGTGTGTGTGCCCACCCATGTGCGCGCACGTGTTTGCACGTCAGGGTTGGCAGAGGGTTGTCTGCACTTTTGAGACTATCGTTGGTTAAAGCAAAGACGAACCAAAAAAAAAAAAAAAAGAAAACAGATGCCATGTAAAAATCTATGAGGAGTTCCTAATATTAAGAATTATTATTATTTTTTTTTTTCATAACAGCCTACCTGTTTATTGTATCTGAAACAGTAGTGTATATGCGCCCCTCTCATTTCTGTGTGTGGACCCTAAAGAGGACAATGAGGCTCGAAGTAGGTTACAAGGTCATTTATTGATTTCGCAACGGTTTAGAAAGAGGTGGTGTAGAGTGTCCCAGGCGGAGTCCCTGTCTGGGAGTGTGGAGGTGGAGGTAGCGGTAGCTGACGGTTGTGCTGATGGTAGCATGGTGAGTTGAGACTCAGGTGAGCACAGAGTGAGGCAGCTGGCTGCTGAGGTGCAGAGAGCTGGACGGCTGGAAACACTGGAAGTCGCGTGCTGGTTAACACTGGTTGTAGAGAGAACATGAGAAAATGTGAGATCTCTGTTAGAGCAAAATGAAACAACTAGAAGTCATAAAAAAAAAAACGACGATCTAACTGGAGCCACGTACCCCATCGAACTGATGAAATCATCTGGCAGCAGGTGAGCGTGTGACAGCAGCTCCGCCCGGCCTCGCAATGCGCGTCTGCAAGCACAACAGAAACAAGTAAACACACCAAGCACGAAAATATCCACCACGGAATATGACCGAACATGGAACATTTCCAGGGTTTCCAATATTCAAATTTGAACACAGGCAATCAGCTTTTAAACTTAATGGGGTGGAAACGCCTCACACAAGGTGCGCCTCTGCCAAAATCACACCTGTGTTTTTCCCCCTGAAATTTCCAATATTTTTTTTTCAATTCTTGACTGCATGTTGCGATAAATAAAGAATCATTCTAGCTCCAGTTCTGTGTGCAGCTGTAACCAAACTGCCCAACCTTCCGAAATAAAGTCATGATTTTTCCACTTACTTGATTAAATGGGTTAAAGGGCGCAGTATTGAATTAAATGAGCGGGGAGAAATAGGCATCCGGCATCGTTTTGCTAAATCATGTGCTACTAATCCTATAATCAGTTCCATCGTGAGAGTGGACAAATGTGTACTTTGCCATGTTGGGAAGAAAAAAAAAAAACTATACCAAGCAAGCCAATTATCTTGCTTTCTGTAGAGATCTGAGGCTCCAACAGTTTCCATCTTCAGTGCAAAATCATTATGTGCCAGAAAGACATGTGAGATGCAGCCAGAAATCTACTGAGCCCCCATGTAGTGATGCCAGCACAACAATGCTGATTCAAGATACTGATAAATACATGCTCAAAAGCTGCTCTGAAGAATACAAATCTGTACTTAGTAAATTAGATATTGACTCATATGTGACACGTGTTTGGCCACTGCATGGGATTGGACTCCCGACAGTAGTACTGAGGTTCGTTGTCTACCCTTCGGCATTGGATGGGAGGTTATTTATCATTATACAGCAGCAGAAAAGCTGCATTTCAGCTGCAGTTCAGAAAAATGTCAGTCCTCGTAACTGAGACTCTAATGCTGGGTAAACACGCACAAATTCACTTTGGCCAACTTGCAAGGCTGACATCAATCTAAATAACTGAACTTACAAACACCAAAGTGAGTAACATAGAAAAGTGGGGCCAATTCCAGACAAAAATTGCCATTTCCACGCCTGATTTGATGCAGTTTTCGGTTGTGTATCGCAATGTCTTCCCTGCTGAATGGAAGACAACATGACTACAACAGCTGACAACGCTTTCTCTATATGTATGAGAAACTGTTTTCAGCTGTGCTTATGGCAGTTCAATGATGAAACATTGATTGTGCTTACCACCGTTTACAGTGCATTCTTTTCATCCTGTGCATTTACCTGAACCAAACAGGCAAATGCACCAGCACCAAAAGCAGGTTTCAGCTTGTGAAAGCATTCTCACATGTAGATTTTTCACCTCAATAGTACTGTAAAGCTGAATTTCATTAGTGTTCCTGTTGTTGATAATGGGATGCTCCTCTCTGTTGCAGTTCAACATTGTGGTTTAGGTCATTAGGCATTAGACAATTTTTTTAGATGCTGTTGATTTTAGTTTTGTTTTATGGTCCACAAGCATTTTCTACCACAAAACTTTACAATCAATTCATTAATTCATTAATTAATATATTCCAAATAAAACTGGCCTCATACTGAAAGTAAATCATGTGAAGGAACACTTACAGTTTATGAATCTTCTTTGGAACTGAGGTGTTTTATTTGGTATACGGTCTGTTAGTTGAATTAAACGCTGTGTGTTTGTGTTTGTGCCTGTATTCATGTGCGTGGCTTTTTTTGTGTTTGTTTTTGTGTGTGCACGGGCACATGAGCCAAATGCAAGGTAAGGTGAATTGGAGAATCGAGAGTTTGATGTTGAAATGACTTGTTAGCGGAAAATATGCTTATTCAAATCCCTGGTGGTCTTTTCAGTTTTAGCAAGGCAATCAATTTGTGGCCAAGCGAGTTCTGGCTCCATGGATTCCCAATGTGTGATGCAGAAACGGAAATGTTGAAAAATGACATACCTCTCAGCGCATTGCTGTGCAAATAATACTAACTCCCATCGTGTTATAGAAATGAACATTTAAGTCAGCATCGCTTCCCTTTCAGACTTCACTCTGGTCACATAAGAAGTGGATATCTTGCGCTCAAGTTCATTTGCTCAAACACAAGCAACAAAACTCGGCTCTAATCTTAGTAAGAGAACAGATTGCACTTTCTTATTTGATTCAGCTGCTACTTTCTCTGTCACGTTGACTAAAATCAGCCTGCTTTATTGGCATAAAACTACATTTGTTGCAAGTAATTACTGCTGGGTGACTTAAGAAAAAAAAAAGTGGGACACAGAAGGAAACAGCAAAAAATAGAACATGGTTGGGCGGCATTGCATTGGTATGTCAGAGTGTGTTTCTGTAAAGGATTTCAAGTATCAACTGTTTTCGTACAGCTTTTATTGAGAAAGATGTCTTGGAGATTCTGTAGATAAACATAAATGTCTGAAAAAACAAACACTTTAATCAAATTTAACACAGTTTTAATAGATGTTGTCTACCCTTACCCTGTGCTGCAATGTGCATTGACTTTGCAAATAAACCGAAACATCCACCCACGCCTCTATGCCTCAAGAATATAATTTTGGGGGATTCATTCCCTGAAATCATTATGTTCTATTGTAGAACATTTTAACTGTCGCAATTTCATACATGTCTGATTTTTATTAGCTTGTATTGTCTGTAAAAGCCTGACAACTATGGCAAGGATGTAACTACTGCACTACACAGCACTCACGGCCTTCATTCAGTGGAGGATGGACAAAAGTGGTAAAGTTATTGTTGTTGTTCTCTCACAGTTCTAACCAGTTTTGCTCTTCTGTTTTGAGAATGAAGAGCGATGAGCAATCTAACATGCTTTCATAGCTGCTATTCAGTTTGAATAAACCACCAGAGTGCATTGGATAAATCACACACAGCGTATTAGGGAAAGATGGGACTGTATGTTGCTCTACTTTTGTCTTTGTCTAGTCTCACTAACCTTTTTATCCCGTTTCCCCTATCTCTGTTCTCATCTCTAGTGTCAGCCAATGACTGCGACTCGGAGGAGAATGCAGAGTTGACCTATTACACCCTGAGTCCAGACTTCACCATCTCCCCTCATGGGACCATCTTCCCTTCGGGGCCTCTGGACTTCGAGAGGCCCAATCACCTGTATGAGTTTGTCGTGATGGCAATTGACAAGGGGGAGGTCCCTCGCACTGGCACGACTACAGTGCGAATTCGAATGGCTAACGTCAATGACGAGGCACCCGAGTTCTCTCAACATATGTAAGTGTGCTTCTAAACTGATTATCAAACAGTTGTTGAGATAAAAAAAAAACACAATTGAAAGAGGTTTTAAAACCTGGGGTTAGTTTGAACTGCTACAAGTACTCTTACTCGTGTTGGATTCTTCCGTGCTTGTAGTGAGAAGGTCATTCTGGTGAGCTGACCACATGATAGCACCGTGTTATGTGGGAGTACCTCAGCTGTCAGCGGCATTGCCCAAAACTCTCTGAACTGGAAAGCATTGTTGCAGACAAACAATCTGGGTCAGAACATCTAGGTTAAGTTCTTTGGTGTGCCAGGATGATTTAACTAGGTTAGTCTGCAGACATTTGCATATTCACCATTCTCACTTCTTAGCTGCTACACACTGTTGGGTTTTCAGATGCAGTCTGAGGAAATGGGTGCCCGTATAATTACCCATGAGGTTATGCTTTAACCTGTGTCTGTTTGTCTGTCAGTTGGTCTGTTGGTTTGCAGGATTACACAAAATCTACTAAACAGATTTCCATGAAACCTGGATGGAGAATGGGTATCAACCCAGAATAGACAGCAATACCTTCTGGTGCGTTGCTGGATAAAGGGACGGATCCAAAATATTTTCTCACTTTCTTTAACATTGCAAGATGACATTTTTTTTTTTTTTTTTTTAGTTTCTCAGGGAATAATGCATGGATCTTGATTAAAAAAAGACATATTTAGATGGCTGGCATCTACGAGTGAGTACAACTGGTGCAGATCCTAATAAAAAATCTGTATCTAGAGGATTTAAATGTAGGAGATAGAATTGCCAGAGGTATGCGCTCTACTGGGTGCCATAGTTTGTGTGGGAAATAATCAGTCTTCAGTTGCAGCCACTGCCTGCGAAAACGATTTTTCCTATTTTTAAGAGAAAATTTTCCTCTCTCTGTTTGATTCAATTGATTTGTTGCTCTGCGCCTTTGATTTGATTTCATTACTGTGCAGAAATACAATTTAAATACAATAAATAGTGTGATTCTACACTTTGAAAGCTAAAGCATTAATGGTGAAGAAAAGACTACATAGGACAAACTGAAGACTTGGTCCACCTGACTGATGGTCAGAAATTATTTGCATACTAATTAATGAGTAAAGCATTTACAAACAACAACGCTATTTCAGAGAAGAAGGATAGAGAGAGAGAGAGAGAGAGAGAGAGAGAGAGAGAGAGAGAGAGAGAGAGAGAGAGAGAGAGAGAGAGGGAAAGTAAGTGTGTGTGTGCGTGTGTGTGTGCGTGTCCTGTCTTGTCAGGTCAGCTCCTTACAGCTGCTTCCCAATTCAACATCGCAGCTGCCGTTACCCACAATTCCAGTGCCTTTTCCCCCCCAGTGCTGCTGTGGTGCCTGCATCTTTTAATTGGTTGATTTTCTGGCAGAGAGCTGGGCAGATTGGTGAGGCAGGGTCAATCAGCCGTGCCCACCAGCACCCTCAGGAGGCCCAGAGCCCCTCACTCTGTGCGCGTGTTGTGTGTCTGTGTACGCATGTGTGTTTATCCAGTAATTGAGAAGGTCCCAGCAAAGTGGGGTGTTGGTATGGACAGAGTGATGTAGTTATAAAGTGCATTCATGCATCAAGCATCTAATATGCATGCGTTTATGTTGTTTATAGCGAGAGGGGATTAGTGTGTGTGTGTGTGTGTGTGTGCGCGCGTGTGTGTCGGGTTGTATTGATTTACTGTCAGCGACAGCAGAATAATCAGTCGTTTTTCCTTTTGTGGCCCTCGACCCTGTACAGCCCTGTACTACAGCCAGCCACAGAAACAGTGCTGGACTATCTATGATGTATCACTGAGACACACACAGCGCTCCAGAGTCGTCCATGCCAGCACAGGTGTGCATGTTTGCGCAAATTAGGGCTGCCACAAATGATTATTTTGATAGTTGACTAATCACCGATTATTTTTTCGATTAGTCGGCTAATCGGATCATACGTAAATTGAATGTAAAACATACAGCTTATCGCACCAGCATGAAGCTGCTCTCATATAACCATCACTGGTTTACAGTTTGAAGTGTTTAAGGTATATGCTAAGTAAAATAAAGACAATTAAGATGATAGTTCATTAAACCTTTAATGAAATATGCTTGCAGCAACAAATGTTACAGCTATATGAGTAAGTAGTAAGTTAGCTCTTTGTTAGCTTACCAGACGACGTCCCTCTTCATCGTCGTCACAAGCCACAACGTGCTTCCTCTTCATGTGCTCGTGCATCGCAGTTGTGCTGCCGTGGAAGGCAAGTTCTATCTTGCAGATATTGCATTGCACAGTTTTCTCTTTTGTTTTCTTAAAATGCTCCCACACTTTTGAGCTCCGTTGCCGCCGGGTAGCCGTGATACCAGAGCCCGTCTGGTATAACTTCCGGTGACATCACGGCTGACCCCGATTACCACTACTGCGCATGTGTGTCAAGGACAGAAAGGCAGACGCAGCAGTGGAAGGTACCGCAGCAGTTTTGAGCAAAAAACAAAGATTAAAAAAAAAAATTATGTGTCGACTATTAAATTAATCGCCAACGATTTTAATCGTCGACATAATCATGACTAGTCGACTAATCGTGGCAGCCCTAGCGCAAATGCATTCATATGCGTGCACACACACACACACACACACTATAGGGTGGAAATGAGCATATACATTTGTTATAAACAGACATAGGACGGATAGTTTGGGAAAATAAAAATTAAGAAAATGTGTGAGAGAAACTGTACACGTGTGTGTTGAGTCAGTGTAGTGGAGAGAGAGATCTCATTAAATATATAATTAGCCAGGCAGAAAATCAGGCCTATTTGTATCGATTCTTGGCGTCTAAAGCACACAATAATGAGTATCCATGTGTGTTTGCCAGTTAAGGCTTAATGTCGGCTGCAAGTGTTAATTTAAGTTAAAGTCTTCGCCACTTTAGAAACTGGCCATGATGTTAAAGTTAGTTAGTGAGCGCAAGGCAGACAGGAGGAAGGTAAGAGAGGTCATTTGTTTTTCTTTGTTTCCATGAGATCTAGACTCAAACTCTCAGATCTACCTCTTCGCTGCGTGGCTCCCGTCATGGTGACTGGCAGAACGGCCACCTTTCATCTAAGTGCTGTCACTTTGCCATCAGGAGTCTATTACTGTACCTACCATGACCTGCCTGTTGCCACAGAAACCACTCTGGGAGGCTTCCTTCACTCTTCTTGCATGTGTGTCTATACCAGGGTCCTAATGGATCTTTGAAAAGACTTATAAATCAACACATTTAGGTTTGGATATCATGGTCTTTAAGGGTCTTAAAAAGTCTGAAATTGTTGGAGGGGAGGCAGAATGAGTGAGCTTGTTTATTTTGTTTTCTTTCTATTATTCTATCCTATTTATTTGTTCATTTTCTGCCCTTTAATAATTAAACATGGCAAGTCCCACACCTACGTTTTAGACTGCAGTACGCCTTGTGTGGCTGTGTTCCACACTTTACGTAGAAGAAGAATGTGTCTCTCCAGCTTCTGATTTGAAGTCTGCGGCGGGGAAAGGGAAAAAAGAGACCCAGCCATGAGTACATGCAAATTTAGTAAGGAGTGGATGGAGGACGACAAATATCGTGGCGGGCTTAAACTATCAGGCGATTCATGTGAGGCACAGTGTGAACTTTGTCGCAAAACATTTAAGCTTGGGACGGTGGGCTGTAAATCACTGGAATCTCACATGAAATCGGACATACGGGATCCTACAGCCATGCTGAAGGCAGAAGTGCTGTCGGTTTTGCATACTGTAAGTCGACACCACTCATACACTTCAAAGCAGGACATCCAAACGGTCTTCGGGGAAATGATTCTTGATTCCGAAGGTGCAAAAACATTCGGCTGTGGAATGGACAAGACGACTTACCGTGTTCAGTATGGACTCGCTCCTTACATAAAGAAGGCGCTCTCTGTTATTGATTAATCAATTGTTGGTATTGTTGTTGTTACTTGATGAATCAGGAAATGTAATCAACCAGTCGATGCAGCTCTAATTATAGCTTGAAAGGTTGTAATGACTGGAGAGTCAGGTCTTTACACTGCTCTCTTATTTCAGGCACAAGTGCACAGAAGCAGAACCCTCATCAGTTGACTGAACCAACCAAGTGTTGACAGATGTAGGCCTTTATATTTCAAAAAAAGGAAAATAAGAAATAAACTTTCCTGTTTTAAACAGCCTTTGTAGCCCTTTGAATATAGATTTCTGAAAGACAAGTGGAAAATCTAGCTGCGTTTAGCGCTTGGAAGGTTTTAATTTGCATCCACAGGAGCAAAGAAATGTATGAAAAGGTCAATCTTGGCATTTTTCATTAATCGATATTGGATTATTCAAATAAAGATCAATTTGAGCAAAAACAAAGACTGTACTTGAAAAAGCACCTGAAAGGTAAGATCTTTGTTAGTATTTTCAAAAAGTGGATTTCAATTGAGAAAATTGTTCTGTAATGAGGACAAAATGGATGAAATTGTCAAATGTAATCTCAGGTAAGCAAGTCCAACACAGACTAGGACAGAGCTGCCATTGTGTTGTTGTTACCACTAACTGATATTGTAACATCTGGTACCAGTAGCTGCATTTACATGGACCCAATATTCCACTAATAATCAGAATAATAGCACGGTCAGAATCAAATGCCTCATGTAACCACCTCAGTCAGAAGAGACTGATCTGATCTGAATTAGGGTTGCTGCGGTGTTGAAGTTTTCTCACAGAATAATAAGCTTGTACAAGACCTGTGTTACCCAGTACGCTGGCATTTTACAAGACAAGACGCTCACTGACTTTAGAGTGCTGTGTTAACTTACTAATGCAAGCTGAACATTATTTACTACTGCAGCTTGTACATTAAAGAAGCATTTGAGTGGGGAAACAATGCATTTCCTGCGATTCGCCTCGCATTTTCTGATTTCTGATTCTCAATTAAATATCAATAATACACAACTTGTTTCACAAACCTTTTTAAGCTGGATTCACGTCAAATCAGGCGGCGTTGCGAAAATGAAGGTCTTCCCATTACTTTTAATGAGGGTAGTCCGTTTTGGCTGCGGCGGCGCTCGCCGCGGGGGGCTCCGAAACAGAAAAGCAGCCAGCTGTGGTGAAAAAAAGTTGAGAGAAACTTTTGGAGAAACACAGCCCGACGTCACGTCGTGTTGGCAGTTCACATGACTGAAACTACAGTGGATTGTAACCTACTGTGTCATGCGTATTCACTCAGTTTGGCATTTTGCACCAGTTAAAACACATCCATTGATGCCGACTATCACTGTAGGACCAGCACGTTTAACCTACTGTGGAAGAGGCATGACCGCAGATCAGAGGCAGAGCGCACTGCGTCAGTAGTGGGACATATTATTTAGCATGACTGAATGCTACAGAGGGAAGACAACAGCCATTTCTTTGTGTAGCTTGTGATTACTTGGTTTGATCTTGCAACCCAGTTTAAAACACACAGTAATGATCTGCCTTGCATCCTGGTTGTTTGAGGGGGGGGGGGGGGGGCTCCCAACATAAGACCAAACAGTTGCACTGTAATGCTAATGATGTGTCGGGCTCTCTCACCTCCCAAGATAAGTAGGGGCTGTTTGTGGACATACTGTTTAAACTGAGTCAATATGGATTGGGCATTGATACATGTTAAGTTTGATGTATTACATAACTCTGTCCGTGGGAGAAATATTTTTTTATTAGCAAGTATGTTAGATAGCTTGTCATAACAAGCTTGAGGTAGCTTAGCATTTTTGTGTTTATATGTGCAGCATTTATTCAGTTTGGGAAATCTCAGAATCTCTGGACCATTCAAGGTGGACTCAACAGGGACTAGATATTGTCTTTACCGTCACAAAAAGTAGCTCTAAGATGCTTCCTACATTGGTGGAAATATGGAAAAAAAAAAAAAAGGCAAATGTTTTCAGGTTTGTTTTGACTCCTGCAATCCAACCTTTTTCCAATAACTTTTAATAAATAAATTGAAAAAGATTGATGTAGTCATTTTCAAAATTCACATACATTCATTTTACCTTCAATCCAGGACAGGCCAGAACTCGGCCAAGTCACAGCAGGGACCCGTCACGGGTAGGCCGCATCTGTATAAGTGCACATGATTGTCGTGATGTCGTTTGGCGCATGTTGGTTTTGATCGGCTACATAATTACCAAGCTTTCTACGAGCGCGGCTCACCAGCTGACAACAGAATTGAGGGTGAAAAAAAATCCTGAATGTGAGGTGTGTTTTTTGGTCGACTTTATAAAACTTACTGCTGATAAGCGAAGCAGATAATGTTGGTTGTATAGAAAACAGGAAGGAGAGGCACACTGTTAAAGCTGTTCTGAAGAAAGCTGATTTTTGAGTGTTACTTACTAAATGGAGATAAAGTTTGAGCTGAAATTCAGGAGCAGGACACCTCAATCACTCCCCTTCTTCCCTCGATCTCTGTCTTTCTCATGGGGGTTCTGCTGCTGATCCCTAACAAAGCTTTCCCCACATCTAAGACGCTTAACACTTCAACATCGCATTCATACTCAATTGCCTTTTTCAACATCGTACTCATATTCCACCTCAGTAAACTATTGTGTACATCTCAGTGATGGTGTGGTCCTCATCATGAATCTGATCTTTTTTCTATGATCAGAATCAATATACGCTCATGTTTGCCTCTCATTGGGGTAACATTGTCAGGTTAGGATTTTAGGACCCAAAAGCAGATAACAGGAGGCAGGATGGGGGAACGAAAAGCGAGCTTTATTAAAACAAAGCTGAGAAAACAAAAAATCTAAAACTAGAAAACCCAGGACCAAACAAAGTAACAACTAAGGCTAAGTACAAAGTACAACCAAAATGCAAAAAGTTTTAAATCAAACATGGAAAAACCAAAAGTTCAAATCCAAAAAAACACATACCACTGGGAGACTGTAGACACAAGGAACTTGGGGAAAAAAACATCACAAGAACAGAAACAGATACAACGAACCGACAGAGAGTGCATGGAGAACAAAGGCTTAAATGCACAGACACACTGATGAGGGGACGAGGAACAGGTGAGGAGAGAGAGGAGGGAAGAGGACAGGTGTGATAGCACAGAGGAGAAATAACAGTGGCAGACAGAGGGAGACAAACATGCAACAAGGGGAAAACAGAGGGGAGAGCACAGGAGACACTGAAAGGACACAAGAGGACAAGGAAATCAAAACAAGAGACATGACAAAACACAGAACCATGACAAACATTAGACTATGTTGCTTCTGGCAGGGACAAACTTGGCGGCGGCGAAACAGAACTGGTCTGTGCCTGATACAACTTTCTTGTAAGAGATCTTTAAACATTTAAGGATTGTTGAATGCCTCGTGTTTTAAAGGCTCGAAACAACAAGTTGTTCAAACAAGTGTTTAAAGATGAACAAAGCTGACACTGATTCAGGAACGCACATAATGTTCCCAGGACACGATGTGGTCCCATCGTGAAAACTCCACTGATTGAATGAATGAATGAATGAATGAATGAATGAATGAATGAATGAATTTCTTTTTTTATATATAAAATTGGGGGAAAAACATTTTTCTTCTTCTATTTTATTTATGGCATATAAGGTAGTTGGTGGGTGGAACCAGTTTGCGCATGTCAACAAAAGTTATATTATGATAAAAGGATTTGGGCTGTACACACACACACACACACACACACACACACACACACCTCATCGGATCACAGTTAAGTATAACAGTTAAGTTAGAATATATAATCAGAATGATTTTGAACAGACACACCCAAACAGGGTTTAAAGCCTGCAGCTCCCCTCCAGTCAGTTAGAACTGAAGAAGCCTGTTGGATGAGAGGTGAAACGTCTTCAAGAAACTGAAACAAGTCCAGCTGCCTACGATACAGCACTTAGAATTATCATGACCTGGATCAACATTGTCCATGAAACCTTGGTCAGTGTTACATCAGCTCATGTGTACTTGATTTCTCAATCCTGAATGGGGTTGCTTCATCTAATGTAACTTGTAATTCAACATAATTTAGCTGGCTCATATTTATCCTGGGAAGTAACATAAGTTTAGCTGTAGGTTAAAAAAAAATGAGTTAGCTGAATGCACTCACTTGCATTAGAGTGATCAAAAACACTGTTAAATCAATCTCCCACATGTATGCTGTTGTGTCATTGGTTCTGGAAAGACTAGACTTTGTACACAGAGTGTTACTATCCTACTGCCCCATGCACACAGCTCCTGCATGTGGACATATCCAAAAGCTTGCCATGATTACAAAGCTACTATTGTACAATTGCTGTTTGGGGGAAGGCTTTTGCTGTCAATGGTTCAAGTTTTTGAATTCAATACACATACAATACAGTGTCAAATCCCTGTTTATCACTAGCACCAGACAGAGACATCAACACATCACATGCTCGGACGTCATCTGTTAGCGTTGTGGGAGACGTTGTCCTTCAAGTCAGATTTATCTTTGACACACCTTTATTCTCATTCCCTCTTTTGTTTCACTACGTGAAGTTAATAAGAAAACTAAAACAGTCTCCATCGAGAAAAGAATAGATGTCCACAGCAGGCTGTCAGTAATAAAGTGTTCCCACTCTATTCATAACAGGGACATTTAAGTTGCAGGGTTTTTTGTCATTTAGATAAAGTTATATATTCTTCACTAAAGTTCACATATTAAATCTTTTTCTCTATAACCTATTCCCATAGTACTATCTCGGTCAGCAGGAAGAGATAAATATAGCACGTAAAATATTAATTTTATTTATTCTCTTGCACATTTTAATTTCCACTTTTATCGGTGGTCTAGTTCGGGGTTTTCAACTTCAATTTTATATGTTAAGAATGTTCCTTTAAAGGCTCACATTTGTGTTGTGTGCAGTTTTCAGGGGCTCTTCATTTTTGCCTCACATCTTATTTTATTTATTATTTTCTTAAAGCAGCAGGAGCGGCTAAATGTAACAGTTTACTTCAAAAAGTATTCCATTTACCACTTGTATATGGAGTATAGGAGTAATGCTGCTGAAATAAACTCAGAAAGACTGACTGACACGCGATGTGCATTGTTATTGGAAATATTATTCGGAGTGTAGAAGTAAACTTTCTCCCATGGTCTTGTGTTAAAAAAGCAAACAAGATGGCAATAAATGATGATACTTAATTGCAATACAACTGCAAATTGTTTTGTTATAATTACCTGTATGCTCAGAAGAACTGACAGAATTCTGGTACCAACTCTGTCCACCTGTATTATTACACATGAGTAAAACAAAAATGTGAGCACTAATTCAACAAGCAAATGGAAACATACCATTAGTCCAGTTTAATAGGGAATCTGAAGAGCGCGCACACACACACACGCACACACACACACACACACACACACACACACACACCATTAGCACCTCTCCTTTCTCCATCCTCTATCCATGCCTTATCTGGATAAACTAAATGAACTCAATAATTAAATGCAGTAATTGATTTTTCACAACTGCCAACAGGCACAGGCCCGAGGGACACGTTTATTTTTCTCTCCAGATCAACAAATGAAAACAAGCAAAAACAAAAGTAAAACAGAAAGGTTGAAAAGTAATTAGTGTGTGGTGGTGTATGTCTGAGGCGGTTTGCAGATGATTGCAGCATTGATCCAGCCAAATGAGTTGTGGTATAGCCAAAGTGTGACTTTCAAAAGGCATCTATTGGTCCCCCTGCTCTTTCTCTCTCTTTCTCTCTTTTTCTCTCCCTCTCTTTTTCTGTGTTTCTGTCTCTTTATCTCTCCGTCTCTCCGGCACTCCTTCATACAGTAGATGCCTTCGAGCCTCTGCTTGAAAGCATTAGAGAGAGGTATTTGTTGGAGTTAGGTTGATGTGTCATGTAGGATTAACCTTAAAATGCCTTCTGAACAACTTCCCATGGCAGGGGACCATTATCTACTTGGTGTGTACTTCATGCTTGGCTTAATATTTTATTTTGCTTTCATGCCATGCAGGACTCAGAGTTTGTCAATTTCTAATTGTCATGCACAACTACCTATTTTAATTGTCAACATTGGCATAATTAGTCTTCCACACTTCCTGCTACTATTATCTTTTTTTCTTCTTCTTACTTTTGTTTTATTTTTGGAGGGCATAATACTTCCACTACATGGATTATGGCTATGAAGTCAGTTTCCATATAGGCATGAGCAATCTGTACGATCACACGTTTTGGCAGGCACATGGAGTCTCTGGGTCAGGAGCTGATGACAATCTTTATGTCACATGGATCCCTGTGGTAACGTAGTTTTGGTTAAAACAGTGTCAGTGTTCTCTCAAAGGAAAAGTATGCACAAGAAAGATGAATTAATTACCTTATATTAGGACTGCAACTAACAATCATTTCTGACAAGACAACCTCACCATAAGGTCCTTTTAGCAGCTGTTCTGGAGCTTTGTATCATCATACTCAATCTTTCTCAGACAATAGTTTGCCAAGTTGCCATTTTCTGAGGAAGACATTGTGATTCGCACAAAAGCTTGTAAAACAAATACTAAATGGAACTCGGTGAGATTTTTCTCTTAAACGGCATCTACAAGGTCAAAAATTAAAGACCAGTCACTAATCTCTAGCAATTCCGGTGAAGGTCATTCCATGCCGAACACCCAGATTTCAGAGCTTTTCCCATTTCACGTCATTGATTTTCTTGAAAAAAATAAACTTCTGTTAAATTCATGGGACTTCCTGCATAATCCTATGGCTGTACTTTTTAAATTATGAAGTCTTGCCCTTGGAGCAAACTTTTTGGGATTCTTTGATTATTCTTAGAATACACATACATCACTGATTGGGTTGAAATTTGTACTAAAGACTCAAGAAACCCTAAGGAAATTGATCAAATTAAGCTTTGAGGGCCCAACTTCAAAGATTCATAACTTAAAAAGTATTTGGAGTACAGCAGTAGGATTTTGCTGGGTCCCATGGGTTCGATAGAAGTTTTTACATGAGGTTCTGTTAAAGAACATCCATGACATGAACAGGGAGGGCCTAGAAAAGTTTGTATGGAATGACCCATTATCAATTGTCTCTTGATTCCTAATCACAATTTCCCAAGACTGTGCCCTCAGATCTCTTGTTTTCCCAAACCAACAGTCTAAAATTCAATTTTCAAAATTCAATGAGCTGCATCTATTCACATTAGCGAAACTTGAGCTAGACAAAGGCTTTTTTGTTAACTACATCGCTTGATTAACTGAAATTGATTGACTTGATTGTTTTTACATCATTTTACATCATTACCATAGATGGTGTACAATGTAAAGTTGATACCTCCTTGCAGACCAATATAGGCCAGCATCAGTTTTGTTGTTGCAAGTTTAAATTGCCTGTAATCGAAAGCCTAATTGTAAACCAACTCCATTTGAATCTATAATGATAACTGTCTGGGTCTCTAATGCATACGTAGAAGTTAATTCGGGTAGTCAGGACAAAGGAGGCTCAGTGGCCTGTGTGAAAGAGTCATGCATAAATTCAACTGCACAGACAGCATCTGTAATTTTGCCATCAAATTGCAGGCAGAAATGCAGTGTGAGGCCTCAGTTCTTTCTGGCTCGCAGGTGAGATAAATGCAAGCAATTATCTAATGATCTTTCAAATAGCTTCCTTAGACTACAAGTGGAAGCCATTTGATCAATGTGCCCTGTGTACTCCTAGAGAAACTACATTATAAAGAAACATGGCACAGCATCTCCCCTTGCCTGACTTGCGTATTGATCTGCAGGGAAGTGTGCGGCTTGCAGAGGCTGAGCTGAAATTACTCAACACCCCGCAAACAGAGCAAACGGGTGGCACATCACTGATCTTCCCCGGCAGAACTAGTCTAGCAGTTGTTGAGGCAGAAAGGCGGCAGTGACAGAACATGATCACAGTGTTCAGCTCCTAATTAGAGTACCTTGTTTTCATTGAAAAATGAATAGGCATCGTCACTAGGGCGGAGTGACAGACGGATATACGTTTGTCAGGCTGTCAGAGTGACTAGACCTGCATTTTGAACGTGCACGCACATGTGGGCAGGCAATGAGTCATTGATAAATGACAGCAGACGGAGTACATCGTTTGCTCTCAGCTTTTACTCAATATGCCCACACATAGACAGGGACAATAGTAGTTGTTCTGTCTGTTTTTCAGTATGTCAGGCTAAAGCTTTGGCCTAAAGTGGCTACGATTACAGACGTCTCTCCTTTCAGAGAACGCCATTGCAGCTGTGCTACCGTGTACCCCGTTATAGACAGAATGCCAGCTGACTGCGTCTCCCTTTAATAGTTATGCATGGTTTGGAGCTGTGCTTTGGGTTGTTCTCCTGTTGTAGCAAGTGGTGTCGACACAGTATTGCACAGTGTTTCAAAATTAAGTGTATATCTCTACTTTTCCCCTGATCCCTTTTACCCTGTTCAAAACTCTTATTTTACCAGCACCAGTGTTCCCCCAGACCATCACAGTTCCTCCACTATGTGTGACAGATAGTCCTCCAGCATCGTTTGTTTAGCATCTGAAAAATGTTCACCTCAAACTTTCATCTGTCCAAAACACCTTTCTTTCAATCTTCCTCTGTCCATGGTTTGTGTTCTTTTGTCATCTTAAAGGGATATTCCGGTGTAAATTTAATCCATGGTCTAACACACCTTGACACGAGTAAGACTCCCCCTCGAGAGGTCAAGTTTGCTGACCGCTAGCTTAGCTAGTTTTAGCAACCTCAGAAAAGACCGCACGAAAACAATACACTGCCGCTTATGCCTCCATTTAGAAACCGCCATCAAAAAGCCACTCATAGCCACAATTAATGGTCAGAACAGCACCAAACTTCAGCAACAGTACATGTACATCAAACATCTGCTAGCTTTGCCAGATTTGTATTAAAAACACAGCACAACTCACCCTCTCCTCCAGCAGCCTGTCTGTGTGGGGAAGCCCTGACGAGTCGATTACAGAGTGCAGTAGATTTCCGCAGCTCAAGGATGAAAATGTAGGATTATTATTCCATGGAATGCTCAGTTCTTATTATCGAGAGCTGACAGGGAAAAGAACGGAAGTAATGGAGTAATACAGTTTCTAATTGGAGGCATAAGCTGCAGTGTATTGTTATCGTGCGGTCTTTTCTGAGGTTGCTAAAACTAGCTAAGCTAGCAGTCTGCAAACTTGACCTCTCGAGGGGGAGTCTTACTCGGTGTCAAGGTGTGTTAGACCATGGATTAAATTTACACCAGAATTTCCCTTTAATCTCGTCCTTTCATTGGCCGGTCTCTTTCTTTGCTACTCTGCCTAAAAGGCGTTTAGAGTTGAGACTGGTGTTTTGCGGGTGCCACCTAATGAAGCTGCCAGTTGAGGACCTGTGAGGCGCTGTTCCTCGAACTAGAGACTCTGATGTACTTGTCCTCAAGCAGAGTTGTGCAGTGGGGCTTCCCACTTCTCCTTTTTATTCTGGTTAGAGCAAGTTACTGCTGTTCTGTGAATGGGGTAGTTCACACTGTTGTATTAAATTATCTTTTTCCAATGGGCCTTTAGAACGCATGTTGCTGAAAATGGGCCGAAAATCAGCCATTTCCAGCACCAACAGTCATTTGCCACATTAACAAATTCTAAAACTGTATTTCTGATCATTTTAATCGAAAAGAAAAATGGGTTTGCTTCAAAGATGAAAAAAGTTTTTCTTGAAATGTTATACAAAGATGGCGGTTAATAATACAACATGGGCCACATTATAATTACATAGGCAAGGAAAACCCTAGTGAAGCTATTGCTCAGCAGACTGAACAGCAGCAAGACTAGTTACCAGATGTCTGCCTGTAGAAATAGCATAAAATGTTGTGCTTAAATTGCCAAAGCTTTGATTTTTGAACATTTAGGCTGTTAATTAGGGCCCCTGCAGTACAATTTATCCAGAAACTGCCACCCTAAAGTTTTTCTTTTCTTGCAACTGTTTATGAAGTCAGCCCTATTCATAGTTGTTTTCACTTCAAATTCAAAGATCTAAATGACACTAATGAGGTTATGTTGTATAGTGAGGTAAAGGTACTGGTATATTCGGTTGGTCTGTAAATGGGTTTACTTGTGGCACACTTTTCATTCATATCAATCAATATTTTCTAATGTGGGCTTGTTTTAATATGAGCACCTTTGTTCTACTCCTGATGGAATATGAGTTAGATAGGGTTGACAAAACTTCTCACCTGTACAGCCATGTGTCAGGTCACATGAAATATAGGTCAGTTGATGATTGCGTGTTTTTTATATGTTTTAACAGATATCGGACTTTTGTCTCGGAGGACGCGGGCCCCAACACGCTTGTTGCCACGGTGCTGGCAAAGGACCCCGATGGGGATGGGATCACGTATAGAATCACGACTGGAAACGAGGAGGGCAACTTTGTCATTGACAGCCAAAAAGGTTAGACATGTTTTTTTGTTTTTTTTAATTAATTTGTCCCTTTCTTCTCTTTCTTGTCTGTCCATGGACATTCTCGTTCTTTGTTACTTATCTTCATTCCCATTTCCACCACATTGCATGTATGGCACTAACAGACATCTCCATGTTGACCACAGTGGGTCAGCACGGTGAGAGAGGGCCTGATTAATGCCTCGTTCAATTAGAGCCAGACGAACAGGCCCCCTCCTGCAGGGGTGGAGGCTGCTCCACAGTTGGAGAAACAGAAGAAAGCAAGGATGAAGGAAGGAGGACGAAACACAAAGCAAATCAAAACAAAATGACACCAGAATAGAGAAACAAATGCAGTAAATGAACAATGATTAGATTAATAAAAAATAATAATAAATTAAAATGGCCTGATCTGACTTTCTCTCTCTCTTCCCTCTATATCCTCACACACATCATTCACAGACACACATTTACTGGCATGTGTAGTAAGCATGTCATTTCTAAAGATTTTTGTGATTATTCTGACAGATACTGTGATTGCAATACCATTCATGATTCGGGAACATTTCTGCATCACGGTTTTAATGTTCTCTTAAATAAAAAAAAAGTTGTGATTATACAGTTATTGGGGTCTTTACCAAACAAACATGTTGTCTCACACCCGGAGAAAAATATGAGCACGCCAGGGCATCTCTTCAGCACAGTAGTTAATGCTGTTGTGTCACACATTTAATCTTCATCAAAAAATGCAGCTTCTTGTGATTTGGATGTTACACCTACATTTGTGCAGCCAAAGTATCTATCCTGTGAATTAATTGAGCTTCTCTGTATTTCCATCCTTTCCGCCGTTGTTGTTTCTCTCTCTCCTTCACACGTTACATACGTGCCTTCCTGTTCATCTCTTTTAATACACAACTACCCCAAAAATTAGTAAAAAATATAGTATTGCTTTATGAATTATTGCTTACCGGTTAGGTTTTTGGGAGAAAAATCATGGAACTTCAGACTGCTCAGGGGCCTGTTGTTGTTTGCTTTTTTACTTATGTAGATTAAGCACAAACCCTGAAATATCCACAAAGATTGTGCTTTTTCCAACAGTTATTTTCACCCTGCTTTGCTGTCTGCCCTCCCTGCTATATTTAGGCGCATTATATAAATGTAAAAACTCTGCAGTTTTGTAAAGTGTGCCTCAGAAGTTCCTGACAAGTACAGTCTTTCCTCTGTAATTGTTTTGTTGCAGTGGTGGCAGGGGGTAAAACTGTGGTATTTGTCCAGTGTCCTCACCTGTTGGTCTCAGTATTGGTTGTGGTGCTATTGGCGACTGATGCTTTATATTTAGTTATCCAATCTTTAAAAGGCTCCTTCCATGCACTGGACCTGATGTTTGTTTGTTCTGTTATTGTTTTTGCTATCTAGATTATATTTAATTCCCATTTCAACTCCGGTGTTGATGTTGTTTCTGTAGTCGTCCACCCCACCTGAATTAATGTGGAGAAAACACTGCGATGTGCTTCACACGGTGTGTACAGTATAGTTTGATATACCTCGCTGTGCTCACTACTCTGTGGCTGAAGAGGCTTCGGCAGATTTATTTTCATTGCCAGAGGCTCTGTCACGGATATTTAAATCCAGACAGGTCATGTCGTGGAGATGGTAGAGTAATCAGCCACAACGTGAGAAGTGTTTCCACACTGTCTTTGCAACAAAATATCAGAAGGTAACACATCTCAGGTTTCTCGTAGGCAGAGGCAGTGGTGCTAGAAGCAGTGTGAAATGGGAAACTGTGTTAATGATGCTGTGTGTGTGTGTGTGTGTGTGTCTGACGTGCGTCTGTGTGTGTTCAATGGGGTATGGTGGGAATTTCATCCCGGTTCGACCCTTTTGTAAATTGCAACCACCTCTGAATCTGCATATCGTATTAAAGGGTAATACGATGACTTTTGCAAATTCAATTACTCAAAACTTCAAGGCACAATCCCCTCTGTTCACCAGCAGTGACATTCACTGTCAGCCAGATAGTGGTGGTCATTTTATCGAGTGGGGAGAGGACGTGTAGCCTATAACTCGATTCAGTCGGCTATCAGATGATGAACATAGGCTTGCCTTCCATTTATTTTTGTTTGCCTGTAATTTGCATTTGGTCACATTCTCTGTCATTGGTCCGTTAAGATTAACTTTTAATTGCAAGTTTGCTTTCTTAGACCAATCAGCTTTGTATTAGAAGTTGTGTGTCCATGACTGAGTGAGTGAGCTACGAAGTTATGGGATTGGTCAAGGCTGTCGAGTAGCATTTGCTCATTGGCTGTTGGCCTTTCAAGATTAATCTGCGCAAGGGTTTATTATGTCACTGGGGGTTGTTTCCCAATCAGCTGTAGGTTAGGTAGGTTACAGTGCTGATGCCCTCCTCTCCCCACACACATGTTCACTGACAGTGAAGAAATGAAGAGTGACCAAACTGTTGCTTGGAAGAAATGAGAGGGAGGTGGAAGATGATGCTTTTTATTATTATTAAACCCCTAATGAGGAGGCGGATTGTGCAGCAGCAGCGGTCGAGTGAACAGAGTGAGTGGCTATATTACAAAAAATAATTAGAGAAATAAAACGTTATTTTCTGATTGTGTCACAGCGGTTACGTTCTAAACAAAGTTCTGTGGAAAGCTGCTTAATTGCTTGATTCTGTGTGATTGTTAAGCCATAAATATGGGTGCTTTCATACATGGAATCAGAAATGGTTGTTCAGACATTCACAGTTCCAATTTTAGAGCGCTCAGAGCATCCTCTGTATGAAGGATATATTTTGCTTATAATTTAACCTTCCTCTTGTGTTAGCTTTCTGTTACTATCTCTTATGTTAACGGGTCGGTTTTGACCCGTGTCTTAAAAGGGACTTGAGGCAGGATTTGTGAAAAAATAAACATGCATTTTAAGTTTTTTAATGCTAATGGGTGATGAAGCGTTCAAAACCAAAAAGAACGAGCCCACCCACACATCTCTCCGCTGTGTAACACTGAATAGTTACAGACTGCACATTTTCCACGGTCCTTTAGTCTGAAACCGGATAGTTAGAAATGTCCCTTTATATATGGGACCGAAAGCCCAACCTGTTATCTGGGAGGTGACGTTAGCAGCTGGCTGTAGCCACAGGCTAACGGTTTGTTTGTGTCTGTGTAGTAATATTAGCTGCCAACACACAGCAGTCCCGTATCAGAGACGATATTTTTGTCCCCCAATATGGCGTCTTTGCTTTTGCCTGTGCCTTTCAGACTCACCACTTGTGTGTTGCTACACACAGCGAGCTGGCTCCCTGGCTGCTTCATGTGTGTAGGGGATAAGGCTATCGCTTAAGGCCGGCACACACCGGCTAAAACGTCAGACAGCTGAAGTGTTAAGGCCCCCACACACCGCCCAAGGCCGACTTCCTTATCCGACCACTTCGTCGCCTCCTGTCTGACCCGTTCAGCAGAAAAGTTGCACTGAAACACACCGCCCCGGCTACACAGTAGCGTATACGTTCTGCGCCTGCGCAAAATGCAATAAGTCTCCTAAACATCGGGTGGCGCTAGTCTCGTGCCAGTAACCCAAAACATAAAAACAGGAAATGACGAAACGGAGTGCGGACCGTAGTTATCAAAACAAAGCACACACAGTGTTGGCTCGGCATTACTTGCGTGATGTCGTATAACGGTGGTCTCTCTTCCACCAGGGCAGCCAACTGCAAAGTGTTGTTTGTAACTCTGTGCCGTCTCTGTTTATGTGGTTTGTTTATCATCATCTCTTCCGCCACCCCTCCCACACGCCACGCTGATTTGCTGGCACACCGCCAATCAGAATGGTCACTGAACAGCTAGCTAACAGCCAATCAGAGTATCCGACGGCGTCCAACCTCAGACGTCCTCCTAACGCTTCAGACGTCCAACATTTTAGCCGGTGTGTGCCGGCCTTTACACACAGCACAGTTCGCAGCTGTAGGCTACCAATGTCATTCCGCGGAGGCATGTGCGGAGGTCTTGCAGTAAACAGTCACGTGAACAGCGAGTAAAGAAATAACAGCGTCACAGCATCAGCTGCTCTGCTGTGAAGAGTTCATGCGCGTTCCAGCGCCGGCTTGGCTAATGGCTGCAGTTACCCTAACGGCCGTTGTGTCACTATTGAGTCTTATTTCTTTATCCTGCTTCAAGTTCCTTTAAATCAGCCATAAAATACCCTGAAAACAATTATTTATCATCCAATTTGTTTCTTAGGTCTTGGTTACCTTGTTAGATCTCTTAAATGTTCAATAACATTTTTTTTTTGGTCAATATTATTAACTATAGTGACATCTATGGGTCGATTTCGACCCATATATATTTACTTCAAGAAAAAGGCAAAAAAACAAGTCTTTTTTTTCAAAAACAGAACTTTAATAAAAGTACAAAATGAAAAGCAGAACTAGTAATAAATAATGAAAAAAAATAATAATAAAATGTTGATTTGCAAGGTCAAACAAAAAATCAAGTACTAGTTCCATAAAAACTCTGTGTGCAAGAACATGCATGTGTATTTGTGTATTTTTAAATGCATATGTGGCAAAAAGTGAGACTAGTGTGTTCTTTGCAGGGCTTTTTTGGCAGTAGAGTCACAATACGTTTGTACTAGGTCCATAAAAAGTCTCTCTGTGCAAGAACATGCATGTGTATGCGTGTGTGTTTGGATGCATGTGTGGCAAAAAGTGACACTTATACAGTGTATACTGTGTTCTTTGCAGAGATATTTTTTGCAAGTGAAGCACAATGTGTTTGTTTTTCTGTCCTTATTGCTAGGGCAGACCTGACACCTCTTTCTTTCAGAATCAGGTGGCCTCACTGGGGTTGTGGCTGTGGCTCTTGTGGTTGATGTTGAGGCAGGGTTGGCTGAGGAGGATGCTCTGCAGCTGTCTGACCGGGGCTGCAGCGGCTGGGTCTCGGGGCACCCGTTCCCTTTGCTCAATGTGCGCCTTGACAAGGGAACTTCCTAGCTCCTCAAGAAACATTCTCCTCTTTTGTTTTTGGTTGAGTTCCACCCTTGGTGAATGTGGGTCTACAACACAAATGCATTATATGCAGACACATCGAGGATGTTGTAAACACAACCATTGGCCATCTCCTGGTCATTCGCTGGCGAGTGTAGGTGGCCGTCAGCTTGCAAGTCACCAACTCTAAACTGAATTGACCGTACGTGCCTGGACATGTCCTTCTTTGTTTGTTTTGTCAAACAGGCAAAGAGAGAAGCCCCTAACTGAAGCTCAAGTGGTTGGAGGAAGAGCTGGCTGTGGGCTGTGGGCTGATAGTGTGTTTATGATTTCAGTTTTGGCACTTATTATTGTTTTATAATCTTATATTATAACTGGGTCGAAGCTGACCCTAACAACACAAAGCATTTTATAATTTAGTACAATTTTTTTTTTAATTTTGTTTAAATAGAAGTTCCTGACAAAGTTAAAAAGTCTTGATGCAATAAACAAATTTATGGAGTGCTTTTATGCATTTAAAACCTAAAAACAGGTCGGTGCTGACCCTAACACTAGAGGAAGGTTAAATAAAGTCTGACTAGAAATTAACTTTAAAATGACTACAATTTAAAATATAATTATTTATTATTATATATATAAATGAAGTGAAATTATAAATGAAAAGGAAATTCTCAAATTGAAAGCATTTGTAAAGCTGTGAAAGCACTGAAAATTCAAGATCATCTCGTCGCAATGCAGTGTTCTGCTGGGTAACCTCTGGTCCTGGCATTCGTGTGGATGCCACTTGACACGCACCATGACCAAAACATTGTTGCATTACAAGCACTCCCATTGGCAGTGCCTGGGAACCCATTTCCCAGCCGAACAACGCAGCGTAACAAGGTTATCAGTGTTATTTACTTCACCTGTCAGTACTTATACTGTTTTGGCTGATTTGTGTATGTTCCTTTACAGTGGGGTCCAAAAGTCTGAGACCACAATAAAAACCTGAAAATAATCAGATAGTTTGAGGATTCAGAAAGTACTGTAAATGACAGTGTCAGAGGCCAAATTGATATTCCAAGCAAAGAGGGGCTTCCTGTGTCAAATCATGGCTAGACTAAAGCTTCTGAGAGTGCGGGTGCATGTAACTCTTAAACGCATGATCGGGCAGACCCAAATTGACCACACCACCAGAATGTCAATAGCTTTGTTCCCTGAGAGATAGAAAGGAAGCTTTATCACTGATGCAGTATTTGCTAAATAAACAAGGCAAGACTCCAGTCAGCTAGTACTGTCAAAACAGGACTGTCAAAGGAAGGCTGTCTTCTCAGATGTGTGCTCTCAGGTGATGACTCAAAGTTTAAAAACCACTTCTCAGGAGGGGAAACAAGGCCTCACACTTGAGGTGGGGCTAATTAATACCAGAATTTCAAAGTAGATTACTGGGGAAAAAAATTCTGTTTATTGACGATCCAATTCTGATCACACAGGATAATGAGCCCAACCACAACTCAATGCTTTGCAAAAACTACCAAACGTTACAGTATCAGAAGCGATGCCTCCTCGTCCTCCTCCTCCTCATCATCAGTCCAGTGTCAAAACTCAGTTTGGAATGTCATGCTGATTGGCGATGGCAATGCATACGCCTGTGTATACATTGCAGAGGTACATTGATATTCAGAATAGCCTGGAACATTGTCAAATGGGATAACACGAGTCATCGTGTTTAGTCAGTGCCAGCTGAAGCGCATGCTGTCACTAAAGCAAAGGGGGGGGCTGCCAAATACTAAGATATTCTGAAATTCATGGACATTTTGTAAAGATTCAGCTTTTCACTCACTTAAATTGTTGAGCTGATATTATCACTTGTATGAATAAAATAGTGTAACATTGGAAAAAAATCCAAATAGAAGTATCTTGACAAGTGGTCTCAGACCTTTGGACCCCACTGTACAGTATAACATTTTATAAACCCCCATGTTTTGTTATATATATATATATATATATATATATATATATATATATATATATATATATATATATATATATATATATATATATATACACACACACACATAGATGATAGATAGACAACAGCTTGCCAACCAGTCACATTAAGGTATGCACACACACGCACACACACACAGGGAAGTGAGCCTGATGCAGATGCACACAAAGGCACACATAATTTGTCTGCATCACAGTGCATGAGCCAAGATGTGACACCATATTGCCTGTAATATGATCCAATATCTTGTTGCAAAGAGCCCAATATTTGGTCATTAAAACTATTTTATGATTCTTATAATGGAAGGCGAAACACATTGGATCGCTCCCACCCTCTCCAACTCATCTCATTCTCTCCCCGCCACTGATGAAAATCGTTTATTGCCTCTTCTCCTCCCTCATTGCCGCCGCCCCCCTCCATACTCATCCTAAATGTCCGACAATCATTCAAGCGATTGTTTTCCTCCCTTCCGGCAGGCGCAGCCCCGCCGGCCTCCCTCTCCATGTTAATTTGCCCGTAACTCAGCCCAGAATACAGTGTGTTTCCCCGAGATTTAAGGCACCCATTAGGATCCGAGCAGACCGGTCAATATGATGATCACGCTCTTCCTATTAAAACCCATAAATACAGAAACACCCGCTCCGTTGGAGAGTAGGAAGTATTTACTGACAGCTAAGGGGAAATGCTGGCGCCAATAAACAGGCTTCGATCAACTCCTTTTTTTCCTCAGCTAAGTTTTATGGCATTTTGGAGGAGGACTATATCCTTGAGAGGGAGGCGGTAGGTGAGTTTGTTTTCAGCGAAGGCTCCCGGATAACCGGTGATGAGGTAGCATTCATCGCGCCGTTGTCTCGTTTTATTTCTATTATTTAGTCTTTCATCCTGAGCTGTTCGCCTCCTATCTATTGTGTTTGGTCTGATGTGCTGACCTGTGTCTGATCCCGGCTTTACGTAACAAACCCACATTGTTTTGCCCTCGTTGCTCTCCCTGGTTCCCTCTGGCAAATAAATATATTGTTATTTTTTTCTCTTTCTCTCCTTCGCCATTCCTCTTCCCACTCTCTTCGGTTTTATTTGGTCGCTCTCTCATCCCTTCACCTCTCCCTCCTTCTCTCCGAAATCCAGTCTGCAATTTTTTTTCGGGCCTGACGCTGACTTGGGGGATGCACTCCCTCTCTCCGCCCCCTCCCCTCCCCTCCCACCCCTTCTCCTCTATCCTCTGCGTTGTCTCTCACCCTTCTCTTGCCTCGTCCTTCTGCTCCCTCCCTCCTGGCTGCCTTTTATGTGAAGTGACGGCTGCTCGCTGGCCCCCCGAGGAAACATCTTCTCCATCTCCGATAAGCGATGATATGCGCTGGCCCTGTTAGCAGCAGCACACACACACACATGCACACACACACACACACACGCACACACACACTCCACATACTTATTTTATTGTATAATAAATATTCTAATGCACACACTTACAGTTTGAATTGTACTCAAACATGCATATGTGCTTTTATGCCTAGGACATATATTATACACCTAACACACATACACACGTCCACCGACACACACACGACGATAAACCTAAACAAACACCTGCATGTGCACACACACGTACAGACACTGCAACACACCCAGTGACACACACACGCACGGCCGTGACCCATTCTACAGGGACACATATCTCACAGATTAGAACAGACGCTTGCTGTATGCTTTGTTCTTGGAATGTCCTAAAACCTTTTCCATGTCCCATTTTCAACCACTTACCCAGCATGTGTTGCTCTCATCTCAGGCTTTTAGGCCCTATTAGATGTTTATGTCGACCAGAGGCAGAGTAAAGCAGGGATCGGACTCCAGGGCGCCTCCGGTGCTCCTGTATATGTAACACAGCGAGCGGGCCGCAGCCTCTCTCCGCGTCCGCCTGCTGCCGTCACTGAACTGGTCACATTTATCCGGCCTTCTGTCTCAATTCATTAAGCATGAGCGCACTCCCTGGCGCTGTTGGAGCGGCGTGGGTGGAGAGAGACGATGGTTGACTAGTGATACAATCGAAATGCATATTTGGTATGGACATGTATGATTCAAGGAACCAAGAATCCAACTTTCTGATATTAGACATTCAAATACACCTATTACTATTATTTTGCATCCACTCCTGCTGTACCTATTACTGTGCTATCCTGCTACTATGGCTACTTTTGATACTGCAACACATAGCATTAAAAAATGGGTTGAAATTTCGAGCGACCCTTGCTGTTCATAATAATAGCAACACGCATTGTATTACTTAAATTATATTTAAATGGTGACTTAATCTATACATTTATCTTTTGTGACCAGTTCTTATTGGCTGACGTCAGTTGCTCCTTCCGCAGGAGACAATTGTTCTAATTTTAGTTGCATTGTACCTCCTATTTTTATTTATTTAACATGATCTCTCTTAAGCCCATTCTACAATGCCACCCCCATCAGCCCCTGCCACACACCATACAATAGTCTATTTGGGTTCGTATAATGAGAAATTGGGAGCGAACCGTCCAGGCCGCGATCAGTTTAGGATGTGGGCAAATAGCTTTTTTTTAATCGCAGTGAAGACATCCAAGTCGGCAGATGTGGCCTGAATATATCCAGCTGCTGAAATGGCAAAAAAAAAAAAGTTCATATGTCACCTGTAATCACAACGTAGAATCACACTGAAATATAATCCCACTGGTTCCCTCAGTCTGTGCATTAAAAAGCATTTAAACAGAACAGGAAAAGCTATTAATATGTGTATAATATAACTTTAACTACAAGTCAACTACACTGGAGATGAATAAATGTTCATAATTAATAGCCCAGTCCACTTGAGAGAAGGAGCAGAGTGAACTGCAGACTTGAGTGAACAGGGTATCAGTAGGTTGTGCTTTATGCTCAATAGACTTCCATTTAATTATCAAAGTTGGCCTGGATCTTTACAAATTTTATTTTTAAGTGTTTGTGTCATTATAATTATTGATTTCTGCTGAACTTATATTCAACCCCTCAGTACCTGGCAAACTTCATATCATGGTATTGAGGTTCATATTAAAGACAGTTCAGTACAATACAATCATAGTGAACATGATTGAACATATTTGCGTAATATAATTCAATAGTTTCCCCGCATCAGCCAACTCATACTCACACTGTCGGTACTCGTCATCGATTACTGTACATACAGGAGACAGCTCAGCCGGTCGGTACAAATTATAGGTGATTATAAAGTCTTTGTCCAAATGGTGTGTCATACATAAATATCTGCTTAAGATGCCGGGCTTTAATCGAAGTGGAAGGCTGGATGGGTTGAGGCCCTAGATACCGAGTCATATTCTATTTATTCTCACAGCCTGTTTATAGCACCACTCAAGAATCGTCTGTGCCATCATTTTTGGTCTAGTTTGCTTATAAAAGTTCATCATGGAGTCCTTTGCTTATTCTGTAGTCACACTTCTCCTCTCCACAGTCATATGTGAAATAAAACATTTTTTAAAAAAAGTCACATATGGAATAAAGCCTTGTTTTGGTATTGGTATCAAAACTCTAATACAGTATCATCTTGGCTCTGGTAACACTTTCAATACTCAGCCCTCGCGGCCAGTGTGGCCACATTTTATCTTCATGAAAATACCTGATTGTTCCCCAGTTGGACCTTTTGATAAAACGATGATGTATAGTGCAATACATTTAGAAATGTTCAGAGGCATGCTGGTCCGTAGCACAGGGATTGGGTGTATCTGCAATATAAATGGGGGTGCTGTGGCTCAGGGGTAGAGACAGCGTCTTGTTATTAGAAGGTTGCTGGTTTGATTCCCCTGGTCTGCATGCTGAAGTGTCCTTGGGCAAGATACTGAACCCCAAATTGTTCTTAATGTGCTGGTCGGCACCTTGCATGGCAGCCACCGCCATCAGTGTATGAATGTATGAATTACTGTAAGTCACTTTGGACAAAAGCATCTGGTAAATGTGAACAATGGATAAGGGCACCAGCTTCAGCTTTCTTAGTTTCCTCAATGTGTTTAGGAACAACATACATTTTTTTACATATGTTTATTTTATATTTTTTCTTAATTGGTGAACCGAAAGGGAATACCACAGTCTGAACATTATCCAGTCGACCAACAGCCACCTCAAACGACAAGAAACAGTCAGGATCTGGGTCTGCGTAGCCAGGGTTCCTGTGAGCTTGATGATTTACCGACTTGTGTCTGGGAAAAACACACACAACAGCAGAACAACACTGTGTTCTGATATGAAGCACAGACTGGGTGCACATAGAATTTAGTGTGAGTGATCTTGATCCTGTTTACCATCCACTTCTGTTGTGTACCACAGTTGCGTGGTCACAAGGATCACATTTTTGCAACAAAAAAGTGTTGGAAGTAGTCAAAACATTCAGTTCTTAATTTTTGGGAGATAGCAGGTAAAAATGGCACCGTGGCAAGATTTCAGGACGTAATGATTCCTAGAAAGTCAAAAGAATCTGGACCCCCTCAACACAAAGGCAACAGAATATACAGCTGAATATAATGTTTGCGTGCTTGCGTGTGTATTTTACTGTGTAGGTGTGTGTGTGAGCTGGTTTACGCACTCATGTGTGCCCGACACAGTGTGTGTGACACGTCTTTCTTGACGCAAAGCTTCCTCCCCTTACACCTCTATGGCCATAAATTGGAATCTTCTTTTACCCTCTCTCTCGTTCCCTCTCTGTCTATTTTTACATCTTTCCCTCACACACACACACACACGCACGCACGCACACACACACACACACACACACACACACACACAAACACACCTACTCATACCCTTAACCATGGACAGCAGTGCCAGGGAACCAGCCATTGTGACAAACACCTCGAGGCAGACACCCCCTCCATGGCAATCCTCCATCTCTTGTGCAACGACACACACACACACACACACACACACACACACACACACACACACACACACACACTCAATGGCAAACAGGGGACGCAGCCTACTGTACAAGAGGAGTTCAAAAATTCTGAATGTGTACAATAGTAACTTGAGCACAACAGACATTCTCCCATTTGCATGATCCCTCTTCCTTTGTAATTCATTTCCAAAGACTCATCTGCGAATCATTTACTGCAAATCTTCCTTCTGCATTCGTCACGCTGGTTCAGTAGCCATGGACGCACACACATAAAATAAATAATCCAAATCATACGCCATCTGCTGTAATCTGTCTCATCAGCTCCCTTGGTCTGGTAAGCAGAAATAGAAGCATGAATACGACGCTCACACATATCTATGATAAGTGTACATACATATTATTTCAATTCCAGGGTGTCTTGTGAAACAGCAACCAAATGAACACATGACGTGCCATAGCAACTGCCCCTGCCGCTGAAGATAAGGAGGATGTAATAAGTGCGTCTGCACTTTTAGCCCACACACCAACTCGCACACAAACACACACACACACAAAGTAAACAGAGCACCAAAGGGTGAGATGAATACAGAGTGGAGGAGAGCCATTCAGAGCAGAGAGTGGGATGCAGATGAGACGCCTACGACGGTCTGAAAGAGAGTCAGTAAGAGGGAAACAGAGATGGGATGAAATGGAATGCCAGAACGATGGCACTAAAAGGGAATACCAATCAATTTAACTATTCATATGTTGTGTAGCCATAATTAATGAACTCTGTCTAAGAGCTTAAACTACCATCAGAAACTTCTTTCTCTCTCATGGCTGGGCTTTTTTCTGCTTATTTAGAGAAGAAACTATTGTGCCTTTGTAAAAGCAAAGAGTGTGAAAGGTAATGTAGGTTATATTCCACCTGGTTCTCACTTTTCTAAGGTATTATGTTGGTTGTGTTGGTTATTTCATAATGTCTCTATAGATTACATACCTCCTGGTTGCAGAGAGTACTATATTTTTTCCACTCAACATAAGTAGATAATCAGCGATCCCGGTTGAACCCAAAGTCAAGTCTTATCCATTTATCTAGCTTTTCTTTTATTTTTTTATTCTAAAAACTCAATAAAGATGATTTGCTCCCATTAAGCATGAAACTAATTTGTTTTTAAAGCATTTTCAAGTGATCATATACTTTATATACCAGTGAAAAAGTGGAATGAGACACATCACACCACCTTGACAAATTGCTTTTACCCTGAAAAGCTCACTCACCTGCTCCACCCACCTTTGCCAACATTCAGAATCAGTGGCACTGTCTGTGTGCGTTCTAACATTCCACTTCGATGAAAAGACTTGCGGGACCGACAGTTGGGGCACTAAAGCACCTGTGCTTTTGTCTGCTCTCCATCCTTTCTCTTGCTAAGCCAGCTTTTTTTTTATCATGTGAGAGATTCCTCATTTTGTCTCTGGCCTTAGCCTTGATCATTTGTTCCAACTTATACGTGGTATGAGCTGCGCCAATTATTGTACAGGCAGTACCTTTAATGCCAACCCAGAAGTTGAGGTAGACGGTTAAACTGACAGTGTAAAGATGCAATAAAATGCTAAAAGGTTTGTACCAAACTTTCACATTAACCTTTTGCTCTCTGTGTTACATTGACGAATATCTATAATGCTTATTTAATAGGATAGACTGGGTCTGACATTTTTTAGATAATGAATGGCAATCAGACAGAGATGTTGTGACTGCTGTCTGTACAGCTCTTACTGGTACAGATGCATTGGATTATCTTCCTGTTAAAGAACAGGACGTTTCGAAATGGACCATTCAAAAACAATTTTCTTGACAAGTTTTCTCCTTTTCATTAGATCAACAGCGTAGACATGGACAGGAAACACCACTCAGCCCCATCATCACAAATTTGGCAGATGCTTCTGTCACATGCGTATTTACATGCTGAGACCAATTTTCTGGTATGGCATACTGCTGAGGAACACTTGACGCGTAAATGAAAAGAGCCAGGGATTGATGCACAAACTATATAATTAAGGGTCAACACAACTGGGCTTTGCTGCCAAAGTAAATTGTCTTTGAATGGTGTTCTTTATCAAGAAGATTATGCAATGTATCCCAAAAGACTCCATAGATTCTGTCTTCAGTCCAGAGTTCTTAACTGTCCAACCTGGGCAGCATAAACCCCGCTTGAGGTTAATTTCAGCTTGAGTAACAGCTGGTGCGTTAACCACTTGTCACCCTTCTGTTTGCTTGCAGGACTGATCCGTCTGCGCTCCAGCCCACCCCCTCACCTCCAGGGGGTTGAGTACGTCCTCAACATCACAGCGACGGACGACAACGCCTCAGGTGGACCTCAGCCCTTGTCGTCCACGGCTCAGGTCATCGTGGGAGTGGACGACGTGAATAACAACAAGCCTGTCTTTGAGAAAGTAAGACGAGCAGCGGCACGCTCGCGTCGCTAAACCTCGTTTTGCGTTGCTCAGTGTCTGCCTGTGTTTGGAACGGTGTTGGATGAGCATCTCGATGTATCTCAATGACTTTGCGAACCATCCTTTTCTTTACTGGTTGTCTTTTTCTGCACCTGTCTATCCGATCTAACTCCTACCTCCATCACTCATCTGTCTCTCTCTCTGTCTATCTGCTATTTATTAGCCTCTATCTCTCCTCTCCTGAGGAGCGATTAGCCGACTTGACCCCTCGTCTCGGCTCTCGTCTCTCTCCTACATCATCTCAGTCTTTTAATTAAAGCTTTGAGGGCTGTGGTAGAAATCCCGACCGACCCGCTCTCGAAGCCCTACGTCTCCACCTGCTTTTCTCTTGCCATGTCTCAATTTTAAATGAGGTGACTTTTCGAGCCCCATGAGGTATCACGAGCCAAGATTAGGAGCAGGGGTGTGCTGAGTAAACCTTGCTCACTCTCTCCTGGGGGAGGAACGAGCGCTCAGTGTTTCCCTTTCGGCTTCACCTCTTAGCAGCGAGAATCAGAGGGACGGGCGACAAGATGAGAGCCGAGAGACAAGAGAGAAGAGGGAAATAGAGGAATTCCTGGGCCACAGTGTTTCATGTGCTCTGTATGCTCGATTGTCTCTCTCAGGAATCTCCTGCTGGCATCTTTTCTATGATTCATTCTTTTCTCTCTGCTGGCAGGATACTGATTACAACGGACAAACAAACCCCCCTAACTCGCCGTGCCTCTTCTGAGTCAAAGAGAGAATTTTGAAAATAATGAAAGGGAAGAAAGCTGAAGATGAAAAAGACATCAGCAAATAAAGCCAATACAAATTTACGAACAAAGAAAAAACGCAGATAATAGATTGAAAAAGAAAATCTTGGACAAACACAGCTGGTTACTTGTCTTAGGTCAGAGGTTGACAAAGGATTCTGGGGGAACAAATGAGAACAGAAAGAAAAATGTGTTGAGATTCTCAGTTAGTAAAGACATCCGAGGTGAGTTGGTGTTCCCTCTGTAGCTGGCAGCCAGCAGCAGGACACTGAAGCAGAAAGGCCCTTTTATCTTGTTTGATGGCCAATGTTATAACACACTGTAGCCTCTCTGGAACTGAGAGCCAGATCAGTGGACCAAGAGACACACACACAGAGACTTACAGATACAGAGATACGCAGGCCAGACCTGGCATTTCACTCTGGCATGAATATTAGACTTCACACACAAACACATGCACGGGCGCTGACTACATTTACTTTATTAACCTTCAGTACCCTAGCGACCCACTCTCGTATAGGTTTATCCTCATACATTTATTTTCCTATTTGTACTAGCACCAAATACCCAGGTTGGGCAATTATAAGATGCTGTGCAGGAAACTGAGGGCAGAGAATATCGGAGAGGGCTTCTCTGACTTCATACCTGACTACGCTTTTGAAAACAAAATAAACAGACACAACGTGAGCAAAAATAACCATCAAAAAAAGCTGCTGTAGTGTGTCTAATGAATTCACCACATGGGGTCTCTTCCCAGTTTCCACTACTCAACTGGTTATCTCTAACATACGCGAGCAGCAGGTGTAGGGGTCCACTTATTAAATGAGGATTTTGCTGTCAGCAGATCAGATATTGGTCAGACATGATGTTTAAATAGTTTTCTTCATCACCGTCCTCACAAAATTAAGTTTTTATGCTTTCGTATATACACACGGCCAATCATGTTTTTGGTGGCACAGCTGGCCTAATGTTAGACATGGTAACCTCGATCTCACATTTCACTTATGCCGACACGTGAGCGAGAAGAAATTCTTCAACCTCCAGACTGTCATCCCAATTAACCTGACTCTCGCCAGATGCATTTCGTTCTGCCTAGCTCCACCTAGCTCCACTCTCATACACCTGGGATCGCTCCCATTGGGAGGGATTTCGGCACCAGATTTTATGGTAGAGCCAATCAGGACCGCCGGGCGGGAGTTTCATAGATGTGACTTGGCGGAGAAGTGACTGTTTTGATTCAGACAACAATGGCGGCTCGCATCGAGGAAGCAAGCGTCGACAATGATGCTGCTATTTCATCCGTGTTGTCCAATCTACCCAATATTTTTTCGTTAAAAGAACGTCGCTCTCATCTACGCCACAGGTTGGTTTCGATGTGAATGGTTGAAGTAGCACGTCAATAAAGATGACAGACAAGTGGTTTATCCAGTCATATGAAAGGATTGTTGATAAGGCCCAGCCTTCTGAAACACATCTCCAATGGAGCGATCCCAGATGGATGAGTGGAGCTAGGCGGAACGAAATTCATCTGGCGAGAGTCAGGTTAGTCCCAATGGCTACACGGCAGCAAACCATTCCAGCACACATTGAAGGTCACGATCTGATGAAGTTAGCAAAAGCACATCAAACCAAACCAGACACAGAGATTCTGTCCTGAAAATATTTTTGGATCATTACAAAAAAAACAACATGGCAGGCCACTGGGACTCTAGTTAATTAATGGGAAAGACTTTACAGGTGAGGAGGCACAGTCATTATGGCAAATCTCTGTTTATATGTTGTATGGAATATCTGGTCTACACACCCTGGATCCTTTCTAATTGACTGAACATTTGTAACACAAAGCATTCCCTTTGACCCGTCTGATTAACTGCATGGGTGAATGCCTGCATGCACACCTGAATATCTTCACCACGTCCGTAATCTGTGCAAGGCATGAAGCAAAATGTGAAGCACTGGAGGCAGAAGGTGTAAAAGCTTCTGATGCCTACAGATGGGAAGGTTGAAGGGATAAAGAAAGGTAGAGCATTGTTGCATGCTAGAAAATGGAGGGCAGAGGAGAAGAGATAAGAATGTTGATAAAGGCAGGAAGCAGGAAGATTAAAAAAAAAGGTTCCTGTAATTTATTAGTTATCAAAGGAAAGCATCAGCCAGCAGTGCTGTCGGATTACTTCCTCTCCACTCGGTCTGTGGCACATCAGCATCAACCCTCCACTGAGACCGGATGAAAAGAAAGAGATGATGGAGACAGTAAGCGAGAGGAAAATGAGAGACTAGAGAAAGAGGAAGTAGGGTAGAAAGAGTGAGTGAATCCAGGGAAGCCTTGTGGGGATGATAACACTCTTTGTGTGTCTGTTTAGTCAGTTTAGTGATTGACAAACTCTTTTTTTTATTTTTGACTTCCTGTTATTCACTCTTCTTAAAAAAAAAAAAAAAAAAACAGACTCTCACACTAGCCTTTGAGATGGAACAACACGATGCCAGTCATACATAATCTGATTTTCATTATGTCCTCTTTCCAACTTTTAATTTGTACTGTATGACCACGCACAAATTTGACCGTTCTTACAGTTCTAACATTAGGTTGTCACTGCATACAGTGCATACATGTTGTTTTGGTGTTTTTTTAGGTAAGGAAGCACTGTGCTCTGTATTAGTTGTAAGCCTTAAGTTACTAGTTTAACATAGTTCTGATCTGATTTTGGAATGGAAGCCTGTATGTATGTAACCTGACTCTCACCAGATGAATTTCGTTCCACCTAGCTCCACTCATCCATCTGGGATCGCTCCATTGGAGATGTGTTTCAGGAGGCTGGGCCTTATCAAAAATGCTCGCATATGATTGGATAAACCACTTGTCTGTCGGAGCCATTTGGTAGATCAAGCTCTTGCCAAATCCGGTCGGGAGAAGGGCAAAAACATCGTTTTTCCACCAACAAAAGCCTTCAGAGCCGTTCTCTGATGTTCTTTTAACGAAAAAATATTGGGTAGATTGGGCAACACGGATGAAATAGCAGCATCATTGTCGACGCTTGCTTCCTCGATGCGAGCCGCCATTGTTGTCTGAATCAAAACAGTCGCTTCTCCGCTACGTCACATCTATGAAACTCCCGCCCGGCGGTCCTGATTGGCTCTACCATAAAATCTGGTGCCGAAATCCCTCCCAACGGGAGCGATCCCAGATGGATGTGAGTGGAGCTAGGCTGCACGAAATGCATCTGGCGAGAGTCAGGTTAGTATGTATGAGCTTTTTAATGAAACCTGACACATTTTCGTTTCCAGCTCTTGCATTTCTTCATTTTCACTTGTTACAGTGTATATAATTTTGTTTTTAATGTTTTCTCATACAGCTGAACTGAACATTTTGAGGTGCTGGCCCCATGTCCAACAACACAGACATGTTTTGGACAGTACTAAACATTTGGTGCCATAAGATGAGCATATTTCATATTTACTTAAGCACGGCAGCCACAGTGAGAAACCCTATTGAACACCTTCGTCCAGTGGGTGCTGGGATAGGCTTCAAGACCCCTGAGCACACTACCAATATCTACCTTACACAGGACAAGCAAATGTAGAAAATCAATGGATGGAGAAGGTGCAGGACTCACTATTTCCGCTTTCTTTCTTTAGTCACCCTTTATTTTGTGTCATTGTTACGCTTTTTGTCCCACCAATGAATAATCTTTAATCTTTCCTTTCAAAGCAAATAGCACTCCACCTCCCACACACTCTTGCTTGAGTTTCGATAGAATGGAGTATTGATCCAACTTTCTCCATGCTAACGTTGCCTGATCTTCTCTTCCTCCCACCTGTCCTCTCTGCCCGCTTCCTCGCTCTCCTCAGTGTCAGCAGTACCGAGAGAGCACGTCGGTCCTGGAGAACCAGCCAGCGGGAACCTTCGTTCTGCAGGTTCACGCTGTGGATGCTGACGAAGGCTCTAATGGCAGGGTTACGTACGGCTTCATGCACAAAGACTCCACGGTGCCTGCGTTCAGCATCCACCCAGACACCGGTACTGAAACACACACTTACTCACTGCCATTTGCATAATCATAAGAGTATAAATACTTTTATTCCAGTGGGGATTCTTATGCAGGTTTAATTTCTTTCAGCACATGTGTTGTGCTTGATAAAGTGCAATGAGGCATGCAAGGTGCTTCCAATTTACAAGTCTACACCTTAAAGTTAAGATGTTATAGATCCTTTTTAATGCTAGAAAATCTAAAATATGCTATATAGAAAGGAACACATTCCAATGACTAGTGGGCACAGCAGACTTTAGTTTAGTCTTTGAAGCATATTTTCAGTCAAAATAACACAAGAAAAAGACGCCGTCTGCTACATGAAAGTTTGTTTTTATTTCATTTTGTCTTCATGAAATGTGCTCTTCAGTAGGCATCGATGGAAGAATATTGACAGAATGGAAAAGAAAAGTTCTGCTAATTTTTTTCTACTTCAAAAAACAAACAATAAAGATAAATAAATAAATAAATGAATGACGAATGAGGTAAAATAACATTATAAAGAAGGGTAATTACTTCATAACATACTGAATCATTCTTGCTGAAAAACAAGATTCTGCTGTCACGACTGTGCTACGACCGCAATACGGTCGCCGGAGCTCACGGCAGCCATTCTAGTCAATGTTCATGTTTCCACCAGCTGCGCCCCAGAAGCGGCTCTCCGCTTATATCTTTTATCCATATCTTTCATGGAGACGGACCGTAAGCCCGAGCTGAACGTAGCAGATCGTGCCGGGCAGGAAGTCACACACACGAGCAGCAGAGAGCATTGGGTCAATTGAAACACCCTGTACTGTTTTGGGATCATGTTTCTCTTCGCTACATCGAGCAATTTGGTACATTTACATCTAAGTACTTAGCCTACTCACCCGTGGTAGAAGCATAAAAATAAAGGAGAATGTGACAAAGTAAGTAAAATCTCAGGAGGTCTACTGTACCAGCCGGCAGCACGCTCCACTTCTGTAATGCTCTCGTGGGATATGCAGTTGCGTGGAACAGAGCAAAATAGCATCGCGCAAGTTATGTCATAGACAGGTGCCCAATGGAAACCAGGGGTTAGCCTCTCATGGTGCGGTTCTGGCGCCCATTCCGACTCCTGACTTGGAAATCCCCTTTCTGGCAGTTCAGAGTTCTTTTGATAGCAATGTTAACGCTAACACTCCCAGGTGCTCTGAGCAGCTAGCTGCAAGCTACTAGATAGCAGCTGCAGTTAGCAGTTAACTTACCTACGAGTAAAGCTATCTGGCTGTCGGGAAACTCTGTAAATCAGTCGAGAGAGCTCACCCAAGTCCCATAGTGCAGAATTAGGCGAAAGACTACACCATTCACCCTTTTCCAAGGAAGTGTACTATCAAAATTACTAGGAAGCTGTTGATTGAATTTAAAAGTGAAATAACGTTGCCTTAATCCAACTGTCGTTTAAGATGTGAACAAATTTACTATGTTTTTTTACACTGGCCTCGGGAAAACGCTTTTTAGTTTGGATCGCAGATGTCGATGATATCTTCATTAAAATCATTTCTAAAATAAAGAACAAATACTTCATAATTATCTTTGGACTTGATGACTGATAACTACGTTTGAAAAGCTCTGATGCCTTCTCCTATTCAGCTCATCATCCGCTCCACTGTCTTTAAAGTTTAGCTTCAAGGCAGACAAAGGAAATCAGTTTAGTGTTAAATTGCAAATGCTCTGGAGACACAAAAAACAAGCAATGTTTGGTATAATTTAGCTGTCTGATCGACCTCATTATCTCTGCGTCTCTAGGAGTAATCGTGACAGCCAGGAAGTTTGACCGCGAACGCCAACGGGAGTATGCGGTGACGGTGACCGCCACTGACCAGGCAGCCGACCCACTGATTGGCATTTGTCAGCTCAACATCCTCATCCTGGACCAGAACGACAACAGTCCCAAGTTTGAGAACATTCGATATGAGTGTAAGTAGATGGTGTTGGTGTCAGTGTTGATGTTGAGCTCAACCCTTTAGAGTTGGCGAACAGATTTTGTCAGCTGTAAAGAGTAAAGCTGTAAAGAGTAAAGGTTTTCGGTTAGAGAACACACAAATGTTTCTCTAACGTCTTCTTATTCACTTCTTCTTCTTCTGCCACAGACTTCCTTCGTGAGGACACAATGATTGGGACTAGTTTCTTGCGTGTGGCAGCTCATGACGATGACTTTGGAACCAATGCAGCCATCGCATACTCCATGTCCAGTGAGCAGCCGGAGTACCTCAGGGTCAACCCCCTGACAGGTTGGGTGTATGTCAACCAGCCCATTTCTCAGGTACACACACACACACACACACACACACACACACACACACACACACACACACACACACTGTATACAAACAGATTATATCAAACCACTTTTGGGGCAGTTTGGGAGGGTCTTGGATCATACAGTGTGCTATGTTTCAGTATAGCAGATATGTATAGCAACATATGACATCCTTCATTTCTAGAAGATAATCAAGGGCCCTAATGGGGAATTCCGCTCATGGGGCCACTCTGAATTGCACAAAAGCAATGAATCTGTCCAACAATGCTACTTCTCCTAGCGCATGGCCAGAAAGGCAAGTGTATTTGCATACAAGCACTTACAGTGTTTGCTGAAAGCGAGGGGGCAGGAGGCCAGCGGCCAGCAGCAGACAGAACGCCTGAATGTGTGATAATGTCTTCACTGGAGCCTTTTGTTTGGCATAGGGAGAAATAACACTGATATTTTCCATACTTCACTGCCTCTAACCCCTTGCTTCATTACTAGTAGGAAAAAAACAATCTTGGCGGTATCATGAACGAGCAATAAAGGAAATTGCCGTGTAGGCTGCGCAAAACCGGTCTACGCCTAAAAAGATGAGCGCCATACTCATAAAAAGCCCAAAAAGCAAAACGAACCATCTTTCAGCTCCGACAGCGATGCGTGTCTGTATCCTCAGCACCTGGCACCCTGCCAGGATTATTGCCAGAGAGAGATTCACTTGAACACATCGACGTTTGAAGATGCAAAACTTTTCCACTAATGAGTACAACTGCATAAACTGTGATACACAAGCAGGCGCTGCCTACACGATTATTTTAGCCTATGCCCGCGCGATGATCTCAGTTGTCTTAATCACTAAGAGCAGACACTGAATTTTAAAACTGCATGGCTACAAAAATGAAACATTGAGAATGATGAAATATTTTTTTTTAGAGCTACACACGGAAAACTGGTAATCAACAGCATAAGAAGACACCATCAAATGATCTCTCCACTTCTTTTTTTCCTGCCACAGAGGACCTTCATCACCAGGGAAATCGTGGCTACAGATGGGGGAAACAGGAGCAGCTCAGTGGAGCTGTCAGTCACCATCACCAACGTGAAGAACCAGCCTCCACAGTGGGAGAAGGACAGCTACAGCGTGGTCATACAGGAGAACACCGTCCGAGACACACCCATCGTGGTACAGTGGGGTGGGAGTATGGCAGGTGGCATACATGGGAAGCAGATGTATTGTTTTAACACTATTAGCAGTTTGTTCAATCTTAACATGTAACAATAGGCAAGTCATACTGATATATATATATAACTTTTTACAAATGAGGAGCCAGCTGTGGCCTAAAAGGTAGAGAGACACAGACTTGCAGCCGGTTCGCTGGATATATGTGGGCAGAAAAAGTGGAAAAGCAGCACTTGCCCCTCCCACATTAACACCACATAGGTGCCATTACTTTCAAACAAAGGAAAGTGCCTTAATTAAGCCAAGATGCAGTATGCACTAGAGCAAAACTCACCCACAATGAGATAACATGAATTAAATTAGATAAAAAGGCAAAGGCAAAATTAAATAAGAAAACCACAAAGTAGTAGTAATAAATCAGAGATACAGTTATAATGCTCAGTGAGCGCTCCCACATGAAAATGTCTCCACGCTCAGACAGGCACTCACAGACCACGCACTACTGAGATGAAAACAACTTAGCCAACTCTTACAGAAGAATGTTTTCAGTGGAAGCATGTACACACATTTTCCTGAAAACATTGTCAGTCCTGTTGTACCGGTCGAGCTGCAGTCTGAAATGAGAAGGTACATTTGATTGACACATTTGCTTAAAAGCTAGGCTCTGTGAGGCTCTGTGAGGCTCTGTGAGGCTCTGTGAGGCTCTGTGAGGCGCTGCTCAGCGTTTTGCTCTGCGTTGGACTCAATTACGGCAACTATTTTGGCAAATGGCACTGAAGTTGTAATCATTTTCCTAAAAACCTGGTGGCTGCCTGTCAATAATGTCAGCAGTACAGACACGCAAACGACGATAAAACCTGGGAGCGAGCCTACTTTGTCCACAAAACATTTTGAGTTTTGTCTGATTGTGATGATTCGGATTTGGGATTTTGTTAAGTTTACAGACATTCTCTGTAAATTTGCCTATCTTGAACTATCTTGAATATGCTTCACTCATAAAGGCCCGCTCAGCAAGGTCAAAGTACAGCACAGTTAACAATAAAAAAAAGTTAAACCCCAAAATAAAGCAGACAGTATGGTTGTTGCATTTTATCACTGCTCTTTTCTCTCTGTTAATCAGTGGTGAGCAACAAAAGAATGCAACTGTGGAACAAACTTGAGGAAAGCCAGCGAAGCCTCGGGTCCAGGAATCATAGCTGTATAGAAATACAGACATTCAAAAACAGCTTTCATTAGACCTGATGGGGGATAATCACTCGTGCAGCTCCGGTCAAATGCATTTTATTATTCATAAAGGCATTGGCTTTTCACGCCACTAACTAATCGACAGTATTTTCAAGGATCTCTTGAAAGAAATTAAGTTTTTGATGAATATTTTAAACCAGAAGATTGAAAAGAAAAGACAGAGAGGAGTACTTGCCAGTACTTGACACGAGAATATCTGCGCTTGAACGTGTCGGCGTGTTTGTGAGGGATGCTCACGGAGAGAGAGGCAGAGAGAGACAAAGCGCCGTCTCTCGGTTCAGCGTATTAATCGAGATTGCGGTTCAGTGTTGATTTGACTGTTATGCAAAGATGCAATTACTCTCAGCAGGTTGTAATAGCTCTCCCGTAGAAATTTGAGGTTTTTATGGCCTTAATCAGCACATACGGTAGTCAAGCATGTTTACCACTTCTGCATGCCTAACACGGTTTCTCATTATTTCTGCTGGTGTGCTTTGCAGGTTGAATGGATTCGGTTAGGTCACCCATAGGCAAGCCGCATCACGTCCAAGATGGCATTTTTGATTTTAATTGGGGTGTATATGGCATCAGCTCTGAGTAGCCTTTCCTTATTAGTTTGGGGAGTGAAAAGTGCATCCCACATGACTTCAGTGTGTTGTTGTCTAGTCCAACATTTTCAGACTTACTGCATTAATATTGCAGTGGTCATTATAATGGGCTGTAGAATACTTTTTTTTGCTGATCGTTCTCACTATTTCGAATGCACAGTTCACTTTAAGCTGAACAGCCCTCGTCTTCGTTTATGTTCCCTTCCCCTGGATCATTTCTGGCATTCAGCATTTTTTTCTGGCTTTCAAAATTGATAGTTGGACACATGTTTCTGTTTTGTTGGTCATCTATCACTTACACCAGAAAGAGATCACAGGTTGACTAACTGTATCCGAAGGTGACAACAGTTATATTTACAAGTAACTGCCCATTTTTACATGACCAATTGTATGCCCATATGTTAGCATCTACATCTGAGAGATTACTTTGGGTCTAAATGTTTCTTCAGTTATCTGGTAAGATGGCTCATAAGACATGTTGAAATGTCTCTCTCTTTTTTTTCCCAAACAGACTATTAAAGCCACCTCCCCTCTTGGAGATCCCAGGGTCACTTACAACTTGGAGGACGGCATGGTCCCAGAGACCAACATGCCAGTTCGCTTTTACTTGACCCCCAACCGAGAAGACGGCTCAGCCTCCATCCTGGTGGCCGAGCCCCTGGACTACGAGACCACCAGGAACTTCATGCTGCGCGTTCGAGCTCAGAATGTAGCCGCTGTGCCGCTGGCGGCCTTCACCATGGTTTATGTCAATGTCACAGGTGAGACGTGTTTAAATTACTATTATTTTTTTTTAAAAATTTTGGTCTTAGTTGAATTTCTTTGACAGTCCCCAAATGTCATTGTTTTCTTTGAAGTGTTCCTGTGTGATAGTTGTGCGATCAATCAGAGTCGTGTTTACATACATTATGTTTTCTAGACACTTTTCATTTTGTGTTGCCATGAAACATTTCGTCCTCGCTCAGTAAGCAGGGCTGTTTAACTGTGCCAGTGTGTAATAAAACTCGTTGCAGAGCACTGATCAGCAGTATGGCTATTTAAGGTTGTAGGAACGGAGGAACAATTGGGTGTTTGATGATTCATTTTTTGATGGCTTAGCTACGATCTAATGGAGCAATAGAAAAGATTGCGCTTGGTTATTTTGCAAGATAGACTTAATGGACTTCAAGTCAAGAGCAGCATCAGGGAGTTCATAAATTTATAAAAACGCTATCCCGAACATTAAACCGACCGATCCAGTATCACGAGCAGCCATGTAATAGACCCACCTGTTGTGCGTGTCCTGTCCTACCCATGAAAGCCCCACAGTCTCATTCTGCAGTCCAGTTAACAGTACTTATGCTTGTCCAGTTACGCTTAAAATAACTACTTCCTATACGAATCACCACCAGTGACTATTGACTTCCCACAGGATTTAAACCGTAGTCACCTGGGTGAAAGTCCTGTGATCCAGTTGTCTTTACATTGCAATCTCCTCCTATTTGGACTTTGTGCTACATACGTCCTTCCTCCCATTATCCCATTAATTAACCCCAAAAAAATCAATTTTACAAGTTTTGAGTTCCACATTTCATCTTTCCCTTGTGTTATTTACATTTCACCAGATACATTTCCGCTGCGTTATGGCTCCGGCAGTCCGCAGCCCTCTGGAGCATAGATATATATAAACACCTTTAAACACAGCCTTTCTTATAGATATCTGTGCTCTGGAGCACATAAGCAGGACTTCTCTTTCTGGCGGATGCCGGGGCACGACGCAGCCAAATTTAGCACAGAGCAGACAGGAAGTCACCCACCGAAACAACATTAACATAACATCCGGCTACTTTTCAAAATAAAACACTCACAAATCTCAAAAAAGAGACAAACCCAAGCTCTTCTACTAATCCTTTGGTCGGGAACACTCGGTCTTGTTGTGTTTATAACATATACCTTAAACTGCGGTGGCGAGTGATTATGTAATTATCGCGGGAACTCCTCGGTCTCGCGACTCCAGCTGTCTGGCGGACTCAAAACGCAGCTGGTGGGGGTTGCCGGGCGGCGGATGGCGAACCAAAGCCGGATCAGAGCCGGAACGCAGCGGACACGTATCTGGTGGAATCTCGGGGTAGCCTACATTTCCACATTATCATTTTACATTTTAAATTTGCGTTTTCAGTTTCCTGTTTTGTTTGAAATGTATTCATGACCTGATAATTTATGTTGTAAAATAATCTCATATAATTATAATAATTTTATTGATTTTACTTTTAGTTTTCGAATTGGAATTATCCAAAATATCTTCTGGAAACTGGAACTGTGGATCTCTGGACAACCATTTCTGACTGAATGTATTAATGCACCATAATGCACCATATTAAACGATGCTAATGGTAACTCTTAATTATTAACCAATGTCACATAGATAATGAGGCAACACACCCAAATTAGACTGGGAAATGAGAGATCTGGGCATTTCTCCACCATTAGGCAAGTAAAGCACCTTCACTCGATCTTGGGAAAGATTATTCACGTTTCTACCTGCGCATGCAGAAGGACAACCAATGTTGTCCGCGTCATCTTCAGTGAAGTTTAACCAGACTTTCGAGTGCACTGTCATCTGCACAGGTTTCTGTGTGCTGGTGTGCCGGCTCAGACTGCTGCCCCGTAGAGGCAGACGTATCTGCTCCGGAGTGAAAGGAGTGAAAATACAGCAAATACTGCAGCACCCAATAAGAACACTGACTTAATGTTTAAAATCTGACTTTCAACTTGTCTTGAATTTCTGCAACTCGCACACCCCCCGCCAAGAAACCCTCCCCGGCTCCCTTTTCAAAAGTATCATTTCCAGCGCCCCCCTGACATTAACTGAACATCTCCTGGATGTATTAAACTCAAGGCCGGGCTGTACTGACACGTACTGTTTCAGCCTTATTACCTAATGGGTTTGGATTCACGGTAGTAAACATTAAACTGTCTGTGTGCTCATTGTTTTTTATTCTGATCCCCTATATTAGACAGTGTCACGGTATTGGCTATCTTTAAACTGTTTGCACAACACGACGGTTGTTCTAAAAGTGAGGCTGTTGAAAGACAAAGAATCAGAAGCGTTGGGGAGGGGCAGGAGGGTCAGACGTATCTTAGCGCTCTCGTTCTGATTTTCCATTTGGAGTCATTAGAATCTTGGGTTCCAAAGCTACACAAATCCACATCATGTGCAGAGCTCACCAGCTGTTATCAGTGTGATGTGACGTACATGATTAACCTTACTACTCCTCTGAAAAGGAGTCCGCCTTTAATTCTGTGTTATCTGTGTCATCCTTTGCTGAGAATATCAGCTTTCATTTCTCTCTGATTCTCTGATTCTCGCCATGCCTCTTATTATATTACGGTGCTTCTGAATATCATGATTTTAATCTGGTGTCACTCGTTCCAGCGGATGTTCAGTCTCTGGTAACCGGGCTTAAGTTGCCATCATCACTGCTAAATACGATGGTGTCTGCCGGCCCCTGACCTCGCTGCTCCACAAAATAATTCCCCAGACTCTCCTGCATTTAATCTGCTCGCAACATGCAGCCACGCACATACACACACACGTGTGTGCATACCCCGTTCCATCAAAATGGTCTTAATCCAGTGAGAAATAATTAATTCACACAGACCCTCTCCCTTCTCCTGCCTCCTGTCCCTTTCCTAACTACCCCTTCTCCTCTTTTCACATTCCCTTCCTCCCTCTTATCTGTCTTAATAAGACAGCTCTTTGACTCCTCCAGAGGCAGTGCAGCTGAGGGAGGGAGGGAGGTCTGTAATGGATTTAAGGCCCCATTTTTAATTCATAGATTAAGACATTTGCTCCGAAGAAAGGGAAAGAAAAAAATGGCACATGAGGCAGCATTAGATTTAATGTGTTGCTCTATTCGAGTCGTTCCCGTAATGTCTTTGGCCTTAAATCAACTATGTTAAAAATGCTATTCGGGCGAAGTTAAGAGTTCGTGTTCTGTGTCACAGGGTCCTGCTTTATCTTTCTATAGCATGGAACTCTAACCTGACTCTCGCCAGATGCATTTCGTTCCGCCTAGCTCCGCCTAGCTCCACTCACATCCATCTGGGATCGCTCCCGTTGGGAGGGATTTCGGCACCAGATTTTCAGGTAGAGCCAATCAGGACCGCCGGGCGGGAGTTTCATAGATGTGACGTAGCGGAGAAGCGACTGTTTTGATTCAGACAACAATGGCGGCTCGCATCGAGGAAGCAAGCGTCAACATTGATGCTGCTATTTCATCCGTGTTGTCCAATCTACCCAATATTTTTTCGTTAAAAGAACGTCGCTCTAATCAACGTCACAGGTTGGTTTCGATGTGAGTGGTTGAAGTAGCACGTCAGTGAAGATGACAGACAAGTGGTTTATCCAATCATATGCAAGGATTTTTGATAAAGCCCAGCCTTCTGAAACACATCTCCAATGGAGCGATCCCAGATGGATGAGTGGAGCTAGGCGGAACGAAATTCATCTGGCGAGAGTCAGGTTAATGTAACTCTCCCTCTTCTATAACCTTATCACGGTTCAAGGTAGTTGATATTACACATTTTGTGTCCGACATTGATCGGTGTAATGCATGTTTTGAGCAACACCAACGTGGTCTTGGAAATATAGCCACATCAGCAGAAATTGCATCAGTGTCAGTTTTCAGAGCTACAGTAAATGCGTTGACCAAGACAAGTCCAAAGGCCGGTGAGGGAGCCACAGTGGTACTAATACTGACATCTTCTGACTGTTCTTCTCCAAGATTCTGTTGCTTAAAAACACACCGCTAAATAAATAGGGTGAACTATTAACATGTTCTCTCTCATAGATAGATCTTAGAGAATTAGAAATTATTCATGTGGGATATAGATTCACACCTTTATTCCGCTAGCTGCTGTCTTGCTTCTCGCTGGAGGTCCAGGATGCTGCATGGTGATATCAGAAGGAGGACTGAGGCTTCTCTGACAGCCAATGATAAATAAACAATAACGAGACTTGATATTTATCGCCAGTTGTTCTCTTTAAAAAGGCCCCCCGTTAAGAAGGCTTCAGAGGAAAGAAATGTGCTGAGGGGTTTGTTGCCTCAGGTACCAGGGAATCAGTTTGATCCAGGATGATCAGTTTGAGCAACCGATCAAAGAGTTGGAAGGCTTACCAGATGACAAAACACTGCTTAGCAGTTTATAACACTGTGAGGCAGGTATTAAAAAAAGATACTCACAAAGGCCAATATTTTATCTTTTCTTTAAGTGATTGCATGGTAAATAGAAGTATGGATTTACAAAGGAATACCAGGAAGGAATTGTAGCTTGCACATATTTAATTGGAAATGCAGCACTTTGATAACCTGACTCTTGCCAGATGCATTTCGTTCCACCTAGCTCCAGTCACATACATCTGGGATCTGGGATTTCAGCACCAGATTTTATGGTAGAGCCAATCAGGACCGCCGGGCGGGAGTTTTATAGATGTGACGTAGCGGAGAAGCGACTGTTTTGATCCAGACAACAATGGCGGCTCGCATCGAGGAAGCAAGCGTCAACATTGATGCTGCTATTTCATCCGTGTTGTCCAATCTACCCAATATTCTTTCGTTAAAAGAACGTCGCTCTCATCGACGTCACAGGTTGGTTTCGATGTGAGTGGTTGAAGTAGCACGTCAGTAAAGATGACTGACAAGTGGTTTATCCAATCATATGCAAGGATTCTTGATAAGGCCCAGCCTTCTGAAACACATCTCCAATGGAGCGATCCCAGATGGATGAGTGGAGCTAGGCGGAACGAAATTCATATGGCGAGAGTCAGGTTAATGTAACTCTCCCTCTTCTATAACCTGATCATGGTTCAAGGTAGTTGATATTACACATTTTGTGTCCGACATTGATCGGTGTAATGCGTGTTTTGAGCAACATCTTGACACCAACATGGTCTTGGAAATATAGCCACATCAGCAGAAATCGCATCAGTGTCAATTGTCAGAGCTACAGTAAATGCGTTGACAAGTCCAAAGGCCGGTGAGGGAGCCACAGTGGTACTAATACTAATGTCTTCTGATTGTTCTTCTCCAAGATTCTGTTGCTTAAAAGCACACTGCTGAATGAAATGTTGAAAAAATAGGGTGAACTATTAACATGTTCTCTCTCACAGATAGATCTTAGAGAATTAGAAATGATACAAGTGGGCTATAGATTCACACCTTTATTCCACTAGCTGCTGTCTTGCTTCTCGCTGGAGGTCCAGGATGCTGCATGGTGATATCAGAAGGAGGACTGAGGCTTCTCTGACAGCCAATGATAAATAAACAATAACGAGACTTGATATTTATTGCCAGTTGTTCTCTTTAAAAAGGCCCCCCGTTAAGAAGGCTTCAGAGGAAAGAAATGTGTTGGTGGTTTCTTGCCTCAGGTACCAGGGAATCAGTTTGATCCAGGATGATCAGTTTGAGCAACCGATCAAAGAGTTGGAAGGCTTATCAGATGACAAAACACTGCTTAGCAGTTTATAACACTGTGAGGCAGGTATATATATAAAAAGAAAATCACAAAGGCCAATATTTTATCTTTTGTTTGAGTGATTGCAAGGTAAACAGGAGTATGGCTTTACAAAGGAATACCAGGAAGGGATGGTAGCTTGCACATATTTAATTGGAAGTGCAGCACTTTGATGGATAATTCTTCATTGTGTTCGTGCAGAAGTTAATGTATTGCAGTGTTTTAGTTAACCTCAGATCAGATTAGTTTAGGTTTATGGTAGTAGTGGTAGCAGTAACCATAAGTAGTCAGTAACTAGGGATGTAAATGATTAATAGAATAATCGTGGTTGAAGTTAGCAGCAGTAGGCGGACGTCAGCTCTCCCTGTGTGGAGAATCAGCACGCAGCACCGGCAGGAGGCTGCTGTAAACGGTACCAGCTGTTTACACTATATTTAGATTTTTTTCTTCTTTTTTTCATGTTGCTTTACATCGCCATCAGACAGCCTTTTGTAACGCATTCACTGACAATCAGACATCTGCACAAATCGTGTTACAAATTACAAGTACTTGCTTATCAAATATACCCAAAATTAAATCCAAATGATCCCTATAAGTAACCTTTATTTATGTCAAACTTTTTCAGTGTTCAGTTAGAGTGCTTTGCTGGTCCACACTCACACACACACACACACCCATGCACAAGAATATTTCAATTTCAATAGGAGACATTATATAATTAGGTTTTAAATTTGAATAAGAAATAGCCTTGATCTAAGCGGCCCTGTATCAGCTGACTTTATACTGAGAAGAACTCATTGGAGCTAAAACGGTAGCGTAATCTCTGTTTGTTTGGAGACAAACTGCAGAGCATATAAAAGCTTTCTATCGTCACATCTGAGGTTACTTTGGTTACAGAACACGGGGTTAAGAGATCATAAATGAACGTGGATTTCAAACCATCAATGGCTTTAAATGTAATTAGCAGGATCTTAAATTGAATTCTAAAATGCAGTGGAAGTCAATGCCGTGCTGGACTGGAGAAATATGCTCTGTGCATTTGTGAGTTTCCCAGAAAGTGGTCTCAATGATGTGGTGCTTTTGCACGACCATTTAGAAATGTGAAAAAAGAGGTGAAACAATGTAGATTTTGGTCCTTTTCTTTTTTCCAGGCAATGTTAATCTAATTTTAGCATCATTCAGCATTCATTAGTTGCAGAAAGCAGTAAATAGTCAAGGACCAAACCAGAACAAACAGATGTATTGCCAAACATCAGAAGACAATAGACAGTAACTCCTAAAACATTATTTTTCTTTCTTTTTTTTTTTTTTGTGGGTATTGTTGGTGGCAGAACATTTAGTTTAGATGAGGCTGATGGATGGTTGGCTAAGTGATGTGTTTAAAGAAATATGGGCACACTGATTGAACAGGATTGGTGAGGAGTCTGGGACAGGTAAACATGAACTAGAAGCCTAAATAAAGGCGGTTTAAAGATGGTTAAGAATGGCAACACAACAGTAACACAGTTACACAGTTCTGAGAAACTAGTAACTGAGCTGAGTGTCTAGTAACACTAATTTAAACATGTTTCCATGTTTGCTGCCATATAGCTGTTCATTTAAGTCTGGTGGGGAAGAGGGATTCATGGACAAATAAGTGCTGTATTCCAAAAAGGTACTAATTGTCAGCAACAGAAGTCGACTGAATAGCACTTGATTATTTACATAAGCTGGCAAATGTGGCTAAACTTTGTTGACAGACTGAGAAGAGTGCAGTCTAAATGCTAAATATACTTAAAGTATCCAATAATTATGATGAAATTAGCTTTTTATGAATCTGTTGGCAGAATAAAAGTTCCCATGTGGAGTAAAACTTAGGAAACAAAACGACATATCTGTTTAATCGATAACTGTACCACCAAAAAACACTTGTTGCTAATACGCAGGTGAATGGGTAGATCGATGTTACCACCTAGTGATGCAGGCAATTTGGGCTTTGTAGAGAACCCATCAATTATCTAAAATGTTTCCATCAAATCCATCAGACATATTATAGCAAAAATAACATTTTGGCGTATCCTAAACACACTCTCTCTTCCTTCCCTTCTCCTTCTGTAGATGTGAATGACAACGTCCCATTTTTCACTTCCTCCATCTACGAGGCCTCCGTCACTGAAGGGGCGGATTCAGGAACTTTGGTTTTCCAGGTGTCAGCCAATGACCTCGACTTGGGTCTCAATGGCAAGGTGAACACACACCCACACATGCACACACACATTGGTTAAACCGATGCCGTTGCTCTCAGGATGGTCGGTGCAGAGGGATGTTCACAACTCAGTTTCTTTTTTTTTTTTAAAAAATGCTATTTGCAGTCTCCCTCTGTTCATGATTATCCAAAAATGTCTTCTCCCTTGCTGGGTAAAGTAGAAATAATGAACTGTGTTTTAGCACTCGAATCTCTGGATAATTGTGCCTGCTCCAATCTCCCACTGTCCAGATCTCCTACTCCTTGCTAGAGGATCGCAGCGGTGACCACCAGTATTTCAGCATCGATCCAGAGCGTGGATCCATCTACACGCAGACTGTGTTCGACCGCGAGACCAAAAGCTCCTATCTGCTGGAGGTTCAGTCCGTGGATGGCTGGGAGTCGGCACGGCCCGGCAAACACGGGCAGCCCAACTCTGGTAAGTGTGACTGACACTGCACTGAACAACCTGCGACTGAGTTGATGCTGATGTTCTGATTGCTGGGGCGTTTTTGCAGTTTGTCTTGTATTGTTACATGTCGTACCTTAGTGTTAAGGACAACGATTGGAAAAGCTGTCAGTGATAAAGAGAAGCTGCAGCACATAGAGGTGAAACTGTAATGGCGTTTTTCCACCAACAGTACCAGCTCGCCTCGCCTCAACTTAGCTCGCCTTTTTTGCGTTCCCCCTACCAAAATCTGGTACCTGGTACCTGCTAAAGTGGTACTTTTTTAGTATCACCTCCATATAAGTTCCAACCGAGCTGAGCTGATACTTCTGTGTGACGTAAGCTGGCAGCCGGCCACTGATTGGACAGAGAGCGACGCCACTTGATGACTGATGACGAGCGCGATGTCCGAGCCTGACACCCGCTACCTTTAAAAACTAGCATCTGCGTTCAGTCAACATAGCGATTACGTGGAAGGAACAACGCGCAAGAACACGGTGTGGACCGTGGCAGAGGTGGAGATGCTCCTGAGCGCAACCAGAAAGACCTTGATGGTGCGACAAGAAATGAAAAGGTCCGTGTTTTGCGTAGCTCACAGCTAGCCCTGTTTATGTGTCGCATGGATAAGTACGTCACTGATGACGACCCGCCCACGTTGATGACGACCCGCCCACGTTGAAGAGATACTAATTCTAGATGGAAACGCAACGCGTCTGAAACCAAAGCAAGTAGAGCCACGCTAAGCCGAGGCGAGCTGGTACTGTCGGTGGAAAAATGGCACAAGTTGTGGCTGTAAAACAGAGAGGACATTTAATTGTTCAAATACCAGCAACAGGTTTTTACCTGTTCTGGTGGGTATACATCCTTGGTGACTTAGTGTCTCCAATATCTCGCAGCTCCACTGTCTACAAGGATTTGCTCCCTTTCACCCGCGGGAGCTTTAGAGAGGTTTACCACTGATTTCAGATTGTAAGGTCTGTCTGGCAATAGACATCCTGCCTCATCCCACAGTTGTTAGACGTGGTTTAGGTCAGACTTATTTCACACCAAACTTTGGTAAACCTCTGGACCTGTTTTTGTGAATGGTGTTATTCTCACGTTCACTCTTGGAACAGGGAAAGGCCTCCATCAAACCGTTACAACAAAGTTGGAAGCACAGCATTGATCCCAGAGAGCAACATACTGTTATGAAAATCAGGATGAAAATATGGAATAGTTACCATCAGACATTACACATGTAACTATTAAAGCTGTTTTTAAAAAGAAAAAGTATCTTCTGGAACAGAACCCTAGTCCCTTTATATCTGACAATATGACCTCCTTGAAAAATGTTACCGTGCTTTTCTGTGTATTGAATGTTTTAATGACTGCCGACACAATGTGGGTACTGTGGTCAGTGGTGTTGTCATAGTTTCTTTGTTGGAAAAAAGGCCACAGACTGTTATTTCTAAAACACCCAACAATTGGCACTGTGCATTCAGACACAGTGTTCTCTTGACATGACAGTATTTCCCCTACACACAAACAGTAGTGTCAAGTCTGACTGTCACTGCTAAGGAGGAGGAGAGGAGGAGGGGGATGGAGGAGACTGTATAGAGGGCAGCGCTTTATCTTCTACGTTACATCATTTTGCGCTATGGATGCTCCATATCTCGGTCAATTAACACTCCTGCGATTAATATCGAGTAAAACAAAAGAGCAGAGAGGAGAGGACTCCGTCTCATAACCCGAGTGAAAAAAACGTCTTCCTACTGACGCTTCCTATCCAGACCAATTCACACACATGAGTAAAGCATTCAGCAAATTAACGATGAACTTAACACGTACCTGATTATGTCAGCTCAATAACATCAGGTAAATGTCAACACTCGAAGCAAGCGATCCTGACCGTGCCTCCAACGAGCATCACAGAGTAACGTTACAGCGAATACAGTCATTTGTTGGGAAATGTGAGTGAACACTAATATGTGAAATAAACAGCATTTGGTTGGTCCATGTTGTTATTAAGACAGTATGTATTCCACATGCTCCCACTGTCCTCTTCATCCTGGCTCCAGGCCTTCGTCTGCGCAAGGGGCACCATGCTGTGACCGCTGTCAATCAAAGATGATGGACAGATTCCCTCAGAGATTATTTTGACTGGATTCATAAAAGATAACCATGAATTTAAGTTGGTTCATCACTGAAATATCATTACATTTAAGACAATTAGCACTGTTGGGTAATGCTAATTCATTTGGGAAAAAAAGGAGAGTTAAGAATTAATAATTAGGGGAACGAATAAATGAAAGTTAGCTAGTTGCTAGCTAACACCCTGTGGCTGTAAATGGTCACCCAGGGGCTGATAGCGGTCACACAAAATAATAACCTGTTTGTCAAACCACATTGGCGTATATCCCGGGGGGTAAGGGAAGAAATTTGACAAACAGACTCGTTGAAAACATAATTTTCTTTGAAAGTCACTGAGCTCTGTTTGCAAATGTTTGTGAATTCACATTACCTGGGGGCATGTTTTATGGACTTGTTTGCGTTGACTACAGCAGCTGAACCCACTAATTGGACGGGCTGATGGCGCGCTTTTCAGTCACATGATGTATCGAGTAATAGTGCAGCGGCTTCAGTTACAACTGATCGAAACGGTCGCTACCAATCCAACGTGCACCTAAAACATATGATAATAGTCTAATTGCATGTAAACACAGATTTCTTTCATGTCAGTGAGGTTTTTATTTAGTTTTTTCGTGAAAATGCAAACAGATAGTTGATATTAGAGTTGTTCTCCAGTGGACATAATGATGGCGGTTGCTGTTCTACCGACTGAAAAAGAGAACGAGCACAAAAGAAAAGGGGAGAGCGCTGCCGACGGCGGCTCTGCAGACTTCATTTAAGGCTCCGAGTCTTCATTGAAGGCAGCAATAATGTCTGCTTTCCTCTCTCAGTCTCTTCCCCACATCTGCTCATCTCTCCCCACTGCAGGACCAAAGGCCATCTCTCTCTCTGTCGGTCTGTCTCTCCCGCTCCCTCTCTTCCTCCGTCTACCTATTTCTCTCTCATTTGCTGCCAGATGAAATGCATACATGCTCCGATGGTAGAATAGAGACGCGGAGAAACGAACAGATGTTGAGGCAGATGGGCGGATGGAGAGAGGTGTTGAAGAAATGGCAAGACAGACCAAGATATATTTTGAGTAAATACGATCATAAGTAATTAATGGATCCTCTCTCTAGGTTTGTCTCGCTATCAGATTTGTGGCAACGCAAACAGAAGTTAAATATTCAGCAGGGCAGAGACTGAGAGACGGCACTGTGGGAGTTATTTTTACTTAATTAATTTTTTTCCGTGTCATGAATATTGAATGAGGTGGTGTGAAGGGGGGATTGCTGACAACAATGATGTTCACTCTCACAACTGAATGTTATTGCAACTGTGGTCAGTCTCTGATTGAATGATTTCCACAGTTATCTCACATATCTCACCACATGTTGTCGTGCCACTGATTTTAAAAAAAAAATCTTGCATCAGGCTCAAGGATGTTCCTGATCTCTGCACCGAAACGAACACAACATACAGAAATGATATCGGGCATACACAAGCACGGCAACATACGAGGGTAGCACGTTGTTGGTTCTATTAACATGAAGGCCAAATACCAACATGTCCCCTGTGTCCGGGATAACGTAGAGATTACATTCACTCAGAAGATTCAAAAGAATACATTTTAAAGCTAGAAGGCCTGGACCTTCACCAACCAGCGCCTATAGCCCGCTCTTCTGTTACATTCAAATCTGCGAGCACAATCACCATAAATGTCAGGATATATTTGCAAAACTCGGAAAGTTGAAAATTTTTTTTAATATATTTCTGGCAGAGTGGCAGACAATTCAGGTTAGGACGAGACTAAGATCATAATTATCTTTTTAACATGAGCGTGTTTACATTTCCATAGCCGCATCTACGTTTGAGAACAAAAAACAAGCATTGTTACAATCGCAGTGATGTTGCAGCTGTTTTCAGATGAAACCACTTTCCTTCACCGCTCCATAACAACTGCTTCTGTATGGAGTTTGAATGTGTCGGCTACCCCAGAGGATCGTTAGTACCCATGGATGTGGATTGTGAAGTCATTGTATTTCTACAACTCGCTTTTTTTCTGTCACTATTGAACTTCCATCTACTGGAGTTTAAAATGTGTGGCATTTATTACCCCAAGAACAAATACCCTACAAGACAAAGTAAATGAAAGTAAAAAATGATTAATGTGCTCGCTTCGTGATTCAGATCTGCTCCAACATACGGTGGGTTTGTCCGTGGCACACCATGGCTCCACCATTCCAGCAAGTTTCATGATGAAACCTGGCCAGTGTTTTTTTCCGTAATTCTGCTGACAAACCAATAAACTGAGCCAAAGACGTAACCTCCTTGGCAGAGGTAATAATGAAAGAATTATATATAAATCTGATTTATCCCCTGACACTCACTAAATCAATGGCTGCCTTTCTTCCTCCTTTTTAGCGTCTTTTTTGTTACAGGTGATCAAATTCTGCTCTTTAAGCTCTGATCTCAAAGCAAGAAATACTTTGGCCATTAAACGATGGCATGGCAGTCCTTCCAGTAGACCCTTTGCTGTGGTGTTCACCAAGAGACAGCATTAAGAATATTTGAACACCCACAGATGTATAAGGCAGCACTGAGCAGCACAGTTATTACTAGAGAAAGTATTGATTGAGCGCTCGCCTGCATTTGATCTCTTTGGTCATGTGAGTCTTCATATATAGCTCACTGCTGAAGAAGTGCACGTGAGAAATACACTTTCAAGAACCCTGTTTCACTTTGATAATTACAAGTGGCAAATCTGGGGTGAATTCTAACTGCACCTCTACATGTGTTCCGTTGGACTTTCCATCAGGTGTCTTAGAGCCCAATTATAATGGGCTCATTTGTGTAAAAATTGTTGCTTGAAGCATTCATTTTAATTACCTTACAGTCGCTGAAATATCTCATTCATATTCCAAAAAAACATCTTATTTCCCTCCTACAACATTCTTTGTGACCCCCTTTTGATATACCATCTATCGGTTCGAATGGTTCTCCTGACATCAGAGGATTTATTTATTTTATCAGGGATTTGTTTCCTTTGTGTCTCATTTTATTACATTTCCTCAACCTGTTTTCTGAACCGCCTGTTCTCTTCAGGAGCCAAAGAGGTCTTCCCGTATGCTTCCCGTAACTGCTCTCTAATTAGTTTCCAATCAGTGGATTCGCAAATGACGGTATTCGCAGTTTATTAACACTGAACACTGACACAAATTGAGCTTTTGTTTCTTTATAATGATCAAAAGAAAAACAAGACTCAGCTTAAGTACAAGATATATTTAACTTTGCGCGTGTGCACATCCAGACAAAACTCATCCCCAGGTAAGAGGTAGGGGGAGGGGCTTGCTGCTACATCTGCTGATCTGCTTTGTCTTTTTGTCTCCATCCATCCATCCATCCATCCATCCATCCATCCATCCATCCCTAGCACAAGCAAAGCCCTGTCATCTGTGACGTGTTTTGTTGCAGCTCCATGGGCTGCACTAGTTCGCTATCTGTGCCATGAACTGTATACCATCAATTCCACCCTCGCTTAAATAATTGATCCCATCTTGAATCGCGTGTTGCAAATTATGCTCCTTTTGAAACCGATATCAAAGGAAGCGTAATATGTTGGGTTGCTGGAGTACCAGGCCTTACACTGATGCCCCCAGGGTGCTTTGTACCCGGCTTCAGCCTGCAGCAGGATGCTGAAGGAAGAAAGAAACAGCTGGGTTTAATGGTAAAACAGACAGACGCTGTGGAGACAGATGTGATACACAAAAAAGTGGTAGACAACAGTGGATGGAAGGTTGTTATTTTTATTTCTGTGTGTACATGAAGAAAAGTGTATTTTCCTATCTGTGTGTGTGTGTGTGTGTGTGTGTGTGTGTGTGCGTGCGTGCTGGCAAAAAGTGACTTAATTGTTGCAATCCAAAGAGAGATAGACAGATGTTCATGTTCACGTTGACAGAATAAGAACAACCCTCATGTTTGTAATCGCCTTTCTCCCTCTCTCTCTCTCTCTCTCTCTCTCTCTCTCTCTCTCTCTCTCTCTCTCTTCAGACACAGCATATGTTCGCGTTTTTATCAGTGACGTGAACGATAACAAGCCGGCGTTTGCGCAGGCGTCCTACGAGGTGGATGTGGACGAGGATGCTGACGTGGGCTTCGCCATTCTCACCGTCAGTGCCAATGATGGGGATGAAGGTGGGTGGCATGGATAAAGGAGTATATGAATACATGTGTGTGTGTTTTCTAGGAATGGGGTGATGCAGATATAGAACGGGAAGGTGTAGGAGTAACGGAGGGGGCTGGTACTGCAAATCCATAATTGGGCAGATTTACTTGAGCAGATTGCTGAAGTGTTTCTCTTTTCCCTCACTTTTCACTCCACTGCCTTTGTGTGACCCCTTTTGCGTTTTTTGGGGGGGGTAAAAAAAGATTTGCACTACAAAACATGTCTTGAAGTTATGAAAAACACAGCAGTATGTGAGTTTGAATCAGCTACTGTAGAAGAGCCCATCTAGCCCAACCTTTGGATGTAAGTCAAAGAAAGAACCGCTAGAGCATTTACATGTGCACTCTCTCCACTTTGGGCTTCAAACCAGTTTCTTCTTTTTCTCTGGTCAAACATTTCTGACTGTTAAGATGTTCCAGCTCTGCAGCTGTTGAGAAGTAACCTGACTCTCGCTAGATGAATTTCATTCCACCTAGCTCCTCTCATCCATCTGGGATCGCTCCATTGGAGATGTGTTTCAGAAGGCTGGGCCTTATCAAAAATCCTTGCATATGATTGGATAAACCACTTGTCTGTCATCTTTATTGACGTGCTACTTCAACCGCTCGCATCGAAACCAACCTGTGACGTTGATGAGAGTGACGTTCTTTTAACGAAAGAATATTGGGTAGATTGGACAACACGGATGAAACAGCAGCATCAATGTTGACGCTTGCTTCCTCGATGCGAGCCGCCATTGTTGTCTGAATCAAAACAGTCGCTTCTCCGCTACGTCACATCTATGAAACTCCCGCCCGGCGGTCCTGATTGGCTCTACCATAAAATCTGATGCCGAAATCCCTCCCAACGGGAGCGATCCCAGATGGATGTGAGTGGAGCTAGACGGAACGAAATCTGGTGAGAGTCAGGTTAATTGAGAAGAAGCTGAATGCAGCTCCGACATGGCTGGTGTTTGTCCGACTTGTTGTCCACAGAGAACTGCCATCATGTTAAAATGTTTTTAAACCGAGTTTGAGACAGTGGTGCTCAATCAATTCAAGTTGGTGAATGGCAGCTGTACAATTACATAGACATGCACATGATGTCCAGTTGAAGATCACCTCTCACATGGCTCTAGAGGACAACAGTATCATGATCTATCACCTCAAAAGGAAATCTCACTTATTTTTAAAGCATATGCTTTTCCTAGGTACTTTGAGAGTCCATTCAACAGCAGAACACGGATTACACATTTTGACATGAGGTAGAGTAAAGTGTTTTTCCATTTAGAATTGTTCAACACCCTGTACTGGTTAAATACTAATGTGTTGACCTTTTCAGAACACTTACCTTTAATTAAGCACTAATTAAGAGGCCTCATTAGGATCTGAGAGTTTGTCAAGATTATGAAACACAAAGATTTCGGTCTCTGGCGGAATGTGACGAGACGTTCAGCTGTCATGGCCAGAGGCAAATGTCAGCTAACGACAGAAGAGACAAGAGCATCAGTACCCTGAGAAATAAGAAGTGTCTCTCAGAGTATATTACAGCACTGTGGCTTCAGAAAGGCATCGAGAAACGGCACAGGGCTTTGATCGGGAAAGGTCTGGTATTTCCAGATCAGCAACAATATCAAATGAGAATTCTCATTTTAAGTGGCTGGGGCTTGTGTAACGGGGAGGGGGGACTGCAACAGACATCCAGATGCAGCCGAGTGAGCGTCAACAAAAGCATTTTCCACTTCAACGGAGCACAGACAACTTAGGGCCACTGGCTCTTTATTTAGCTATCACAACCGCATTAATGTTCTTGTTTAAAGCAACATTATGTAACTTTTTCTACCTTAAAATAACAGCTTGGAAATCAAAATGACAGTTCAACATCTTGTAAAGGGTGAATGGTGTCTCTGTCACAGCCACTCTGAACCCCATCGCTTGTTTCTGCACTAACTTCAGTGAGAGTGTAGGATCACAGTATTGTGTACATGTATATCAGAATCAGAATCAGAATCAGAAATACTTTATTGATCGATGAGGGGAAATTACTTGCGTTACAGCTGCTCCCATTGAAAGTCCAGAAATATGCAGAAAAATAATCTAAATAGCAATAATAATAATAATAATAATAATAATAATAATAATAATAATAATAATAATTAAAACTAAACTAAATGTAAGCAAGAACAACAATAACAGAACAAAATACAAGAAATGTACATTCTACTAGAATATATAATATATACAGTGTAATAAATAATGCTACAGTTGAAAATATATGGTTATTGCACATCGCTGTCATAATTTTTGCACATTAGAGCGAAACAAAGTGTCCAGAGTCCTCCTATTGACTCAGAGTGTCTGACAGTCAGTGCGAGGAGTTGAACAGTTTGCTGGCCACAGGCAGGAATGATCTCCTGTGGCGCTCTGTGGTGGATCTTAGTGGGATCAGTGTAGTGCTGAAATGTACTCCTGTGGCTGACCACCGCGACATGGAGTGGATGGGAGCCATTGTCCGAGATGACATGTAACTTGGACAGCATCCTCCTCCCTGACACCACCGTCAGAGAGTCCAGCTCCACTCTCACAATGTCACCGGCCTTGCGGATCAGTCTGCTCAGTCTTTTGGCGTCGCTGCCCTCAGCCTGCTGCCCCAGCATGCAACAGCACAGAGTGAGCATGTATTATTATACAGCAAACTAACATTTGAAATACTCATACCAGAAAAACTTTTCTGGGTCAGAAGTGACACACCAGAAGAAGTCACACACACATTTGGGAGTGAAAAATCGGTCAATATGCAATCCAGTGTTAAAAGCTTCCAATCCAAAGTTAAAATCCAGTGTTAAGCACTATTGTTATAGTGCTATAGATGGTTTACTTCAAGATACAAGTTTTCAAGACATAACACTGTTATGACATAATGAGTTTTGTTTGTAGTTAGCACCTACATTAGGTCTGACAAACTGTTACAGACCTTAGATTTGTATTCATGACAGTGGTGTTGCACTAAATGCCAGTTTCTACATAATGTTGCTAATAATAATAAATATAATGTTAAGTTAGAAAAAAAAAACACAAACTGGAGTAGTGCAAAATGGCAAAAACGCTGTGAACTTGGAAATAAATTCAGATTATAAATCTATTTAGACATTTAACACTGGGTTGCATATTGACTGTCTTTTCACTCCCAAATGTATGTGTGACTTCTTTTGGTGTGTCACTTCTGACCCAGAAAAGTTTAGAGTATTTCAAATGTTAGCTTGCTGTATAATAATACAAGTTTTAAGCCATACAATAGCTTTGCTGCTGTTGACAAACAGGAAGCCTACAGAGCACACTGAGACGTCTACACGCAGCAGCCGGGGCTCCAGAGTGTGACTACACGTCGGGACTATTTTAAGAGACGGTGTGACTAAAATTGGACTTGCAAATAAGCCCCAATTTAATGTCAGTTTATTTCTATTTTTGTGTGTGTCTGTAAAGGAGACAGAATGACTTCAGGGTAGGTGTGAATAGCTTGAGACGTCTGTAAGGCTTCCTCTTGTTTCCTGTGATGACTGATTCTGTTAGTCATAACAATAACTCAACGAGCATAATGAGGTTGTGAGGTATCTGGGTTATAGGTGTCAGTGTGTCAGCAGATGGATGCATGAGTGTGATGGGTGCAAAGTGTTGAAAGGTGCGCAACTGAAACTACTTGGCCTGAACCAACTAAACAGGGCCAAGGCGCCGGAGGTGTGAGGATGGATTTACTAACCCCACCCATCAAGTACCTGCAGGAACACTGACGGAAAACAACAAGGCAGTGGGAAACACACAAAGCAGGACCTACAGAGGCGTCATAATGTGCTATGGAATGGCAGAAATGGAATGCAAGGTGTTTTTGCAATGGCTTGATTTCTTTAAATGTCCAGGGCTCCAAAGTGTACACATTTTCCTTCTTTGAAGAAAAAATGAACATTATTTTCACATCTCACCTGGACTATAAGTGGTCCACTGTAAACAGTCCTGCTGGAATTGAACTTGTATCTCTGTGGTGGTGAGCAAGTTTTACCCTCCAACTTTTTGGTACATTTGTTTTTCCTTAGCCTGTAAGGCACTACCTTATACCTGTTTAAGCTGGATCAAATGGCACATGCCTTATCTCCATTATGTGCTGTTATGATTCACCTGTGAAAATTGTACATCTCCCAGTAGTTAAACAATCATCCCTGCAAAACAAGCAAACAAGCAAAAAAATGCTGAAAGTAAGTGTTGGATTGAAAAGGGTGCCCACACAGTTGAATTTCACCCAGGAGGAGGCTGGGAGTGGTGTTTCGCATACTCACTGATGCTTTAGTTTGTGCTTAGAAAAAAGTTCAAACAGATTCTGCCTGTGAAGGACTTATTGGGAATCCTGTTTAAAAGCCACAGCCAATCAGTATGCAGACTCATAAAGGTCTCAGTATCTCATGTTCTGTCCAGAAATGGTCAAAATTAATTGCAAAAAAATATATTTTTCAGATCACCAGACCCTACCCCCAATTGACATAAGTGATGATGAATAGAACTTTTTACAAATGTTTCTCTGAACTCAGTGTGTGTCTGGCCGTGTGTCTCTATATACATACAGAGGAGCACATGTAAAGAGAATGAGGGAGAATGGAGAGATGGATAACTCAATGACTTAATATTTATCGTAGTTGAGCACAGAATCTCTCCCACCGTGCTGTGATGTATAACACTCAACGGCCACACACACAAACAAACTACTACTTACTGTAGTTGTGTCAGTCTAAGAAAGGGAGTTACTTCATTTGTAAGCACAAAAAGTGATGTTGGCACATGCTGCTCTTTTGCCACCAGGGCAGAGCAGATCAGCTAGCTGTTGGAGAATAAACTGGCTGGAGGTGTTACTACAGAACCCACTGATCCTCCAGATTCCCTCTTCACTGTTGCAGTGTCTCTGGGCTCGTCAGGTAGAGTGGACAGGTGGGCTGCTGGCTTACTAAGCCCAGAGACACTGTGGCTGTGACAGCCAATGACTGGTGAGGCTATTACGCCTCACAGTCTGCCACATCAGCTTGTCCACTGCAAGAGAATCACAAATACAATCCATTAACACCAAACTAAACACACAGTTTGGAAATAATGACGTTTAGGTTGACAGAGAGTTTTGTGGCCCTGGCAGTCCACTAGATAAGAGGGAAGAAGATTGATTGGACCCGCACCCATGGCCAAATGCCTGTTCTTGGCTGTCTTCCTGTGTCCACACCCCGCTGTCCAACCAGAGAGAAGTAAATTTGTTTGTGAATTTATATGTTTGATAACCAAATGTGCAGTTAAAACTGGATGAAAATCTTGGGGTTCCCCTGGCCTGTCCTTTGGGAACCACTGCTCTAAAGGCCAGTTTGAAATTGATCGCATGCTTGTGTTATCATGGATGCATAAGATAAGAAATGAGTCAAGTAAGCATTCCATTGTTCGTATTGGCTGTAGAAGGGTTATTTCTTGTGCTGTCCGATGTTGCATATGCAAATGTAATTACACAGCAAACATTTAAGGTCCCATCCTTCTCAGGCAGTGCTCTGTTGGTATCGGGTTATCTGATTGTCTTCGCCATGTGAATGAGCCATAATCCTCAAAAGTCAGAGGTCATAGACACAACATGTTGAAATATGTTGAACACTTTCAAGTTTTTTATATGTTATCATAATCATTAACATCTATTTTGAGGGCAATAATGAAAAAAAAGCACAAAAAACCTTTTCTAAGGTGTGTGAGGTGTTTGACATCTCAGGTATTTGTGACTCTGTCAGCCCTCTGTGTGACTGTGTGTGTGTGTGTGTGTGTGTGTGTGTGTGTGTGTGTGTGTGTGTGTGTGTGTGTGTACTGGCTCTCTTGGTTGTATACTTTGGTGTCAGTAAGGTACCAAGGGGGATGAAAACAGCTTGAAATTGGTCCAACTGGGGAAAAAAAAAACAAAAAAAAAAACCATCCAGTTTCTCTTTGTTTATTTTAAAAGTTCTGTTAACACTTCTGCTGTTCCTTTTGTCCTTTGGGTCTCAGCAGTTTTTCTAAATACTTAAGAGATTGAGACAAATAGAACAAAGGGAGAAAGAGGGCGCGAGAGAAGAATGGAAGCAATTGCCTATATCCCCTAATGTCTCATTTAAAATGCCAGCACACAGACGGTACAAAACGATGCGGATTACTGCATTCTCCTCTCTCCTGCCCTTACTTTCATCTCGCTAATAAGCTGCGAATCGCATCTCATCTTCAGAGGTCTCTCCTTTTCCTTTCATATTAACATGAGGGGCGGTAGATGCAACGGTGATTGAGATGCAGACCTCGGCTTTACCAGTAATTGCATTGAGAGGGAACATTTTGTTGATCAGCATCTAATAGACTTTATTAAAAATGCTTTGCAGAGCTTAAGATGGAAAAGAGATTATTATGTGAGGTAGGGAGAGACTTTTGAAGATGAGAGGTGGGGGATTTCACAGCAATATGATTTTAGATCGCTTGGAACAATGGGGGTATAAATTATTAAATGATTCAATAGAGTTTCACAACATTCTGTTGCATTCTTGTGATTTTACTGAGTTTTGTGAAACACATTGTGTGTACAGTAATGCCGTGAGTAATGCGTATTGTTTAACAGCCTTGGTAAAGTCTAAATGATACCTAACACTTCGTACACCTGTGTTGATATGCACACCGAAATTAATTCGCACTCCTCCGCCAGTCAGCTCACTATAGCTCCAGCACTTACCTGCAATAAAAGATACCACGTCTCAATGACCTTGTTTTATTCTTCGGCTGCATTATCGGAGTTCTTCATGATGCACCAACAAAACCTGACAACAGCATTGTTGCTGTGCAGCACAAACATATAAACACTGTTCGTCTTCATTTCAAAAGGGAGTTCACTGCTGTTTTCTGTGCATGTGTGACAATGAAAAAGACCACAACAAAAAAACATGAGTTGACCTTTTTCAAGTGTGTGACAAACTCCACGGAAAGTGTGCTGTATGTACTTTTGCTGTATATGTTTTGACCTTATGACATTTTTCTTTTCTTTTCTTTTTTTTCTTTTAAAGACACCTACAATGCTTCTTAACTTTCGCTTGAGTAATTGGCTCAAGGTTACTGGCTTTGAATACATATTTCAGCCTTAAGAAAAACCAAACATTTGAATGTAATTATTTTCAGCTTTTGATGGCTAAAAAGGAAAAAAATAAATAAACGCTTCAACTTGACCTGCAGACACAGCCAGAAAGATATGACTTTTGGATCGAGTATTTCTGAAGATTTAATCAAATGTTGCCCAAGAAGAGTTTGCATTTTTGATTAATCTTTTTTATAATGTTCTATGAAAATAAAAAATATTGATCTTAGGAATCATTGAAATACTTTTAAAACTATAATTCAATTTCTGTCGAAATGATTTGGGTAAAATGTGTGATTTTAATATCATCTCTAAAATCTTGCAGTCAGTAAGTTTTTCTTATAGATGCTCCTTTTGCATTAATAATACTGAATATGCATTATTGTCATTGGCTTTATTCTTTACTATGCATGGCTTTAAAATAACTGACATTCACTGACAGAATTCTTGCCATGAAGATCCTTTTCTAATGCAGCAGGTAATCACCTGTTGTAAAGACAAAGACTGCTTGTTGTTTAAAGACAAACACGGTCAGACTGCATCAGAAACGTTATCCAGTCTTATTCCAGACTGACAGCTAAAGCGGGTTGATGATATCTATCTAAGTTAAGGGAGACAGATTGGTGGATTGGCAGGAACAGAAGCAAATAACTAGACAGGGACTTCCAATCCATGGGGGATCTGGAACAAATATGGCCATGGCTCCAACAAGACTAAATTACTATACGCTGCTGTGTCAGCAACTATGGTTCATTTGTTGAAACTGTCACGCTTCCATTTTCCCCCGCTCTGCAGGTGGAAACGCTAAGCTGCGTTACCAGATCACATCAGGGAACACAGGAGGGGTGTTTGATGTGGAACCGGAGGTGGGCACTATCTTTATTGCCCAGCCTCTGGACTATGAACAGAACAAAAGGTAAGACGTTTAGTTTATAATCACCTGAAACAAAGAATCATTGTGTTTTCAGTTACCTTAGAAAGAACCTTATATATCTATAGGGAAGAGAGAGTGGGTCCTCTATCAGGTTTCACACCATGTTTCTGCAGTAGTCCAGACTGGAAAAATAAGACTTTAAAACTTTAGAGAGGGCCTTTCCCTTTTTTCAGCAACCATAGGTTGGAAGGGGAAGGTTGGGGGGGATATTCAGTTGGTTGCGATCCACTGCTAGATGTCACTAAATCCTACACACTGGACCTTCAAGTGTTTAAAGGGGAATTCAGGTATTTTTAAGCCTAGGCCCAAGATTTATATGTCTTGATGTGTAAAGGATTTCAAGAAGTTGTTGCCTCATCTAGTTTGTCAAAATCTATTCGTCCATAATATTCAGCCATGACTTTGGAAATGAATTCCTTTAAGTAAACTCCAAAGTCCTCTCTCTAGTTCTTTCCACTGATTCCAAAACTTCTTTTCAGTATTAATCATAACACACCAAACATGTAAATATAGGGCCCAGATTTAAAAATACCAGAATTCTGCACTGTTTTGTACAGAGCTCCTTTGGAACTACTCTGTTGCTATTCTGTAAACGCCTCTGATAAAGCTGAAACTTTTGCTCAGGTACAAGCTTCATGTCCTGGCCTCAGATGGGAAGTGGGAGGATTATACAACGGTAGCGGTAAACGTTGTTAACAAGAACGACGAGGCTCCAGTGTTCACCGTTAATGAGTACTACGGCAGCGTCACCGAGGAACTGGATGGCTCACCGGTGTTTGTGTTGCAGGTACAGTCCTCTCATTATTAACTGTTTGGTAAGAGTGTGTGAGCGTTTTTGGAATAAGCTGTTTCATTGACTAAAGCGTAAATCGAACATTGTCTTGCTCACAAAACCAACTTGTGCAAACCAATTGTGAGTGGTGTATCTTCCATTTGTGAGAATGGAAAGTTTGACAGGCAAAGCAAAGGTCATAAATGAGAATGGGGCATTCTGAATGATGAACTGCTCAGGCAATGGAAAATATAGATATATACATTTTTATTATATACCCTTTAAGGTACTACTCAACCATTTGGTAGACCACACTTTAAGTCACTATATTTCATTGAAAAATGCATCAAGCTTAACTTAACCTGAATGAGCCATCTCTACTGTTTGGTGTAGTTGTGCAATGCTAAAAAAAAATCCACTAGATTGCGCTGTGTCTGTGAGCAGCATGCCTTTTCAGTGTTCCTTCAAACAGGAAGTGACACGGCGAAAATTCACTCATCCTTTGATGACGCATATCGGTGGGACTTTTAAAGTTAAGACTATTTTGTTGACATATTATCGTTTCAGAGGAGTTGTTAAACAGAATTAGGTAACTTAATTCAACAAAAATAAGTCTTATAAGGTTTGAATAATTTTTTCAAAACATGCTCTACCAAACGGTTGAGATGTCATTTTATGGTAAAGAAGCTAGCTAATGTTGGTAAAATTAGCTAATGTTGGTAAAATGAGCTAGTTACAATGAACAAAGGGGTTAATGTTGTTAAAATGATTAATATTATTCAATTACATATTTGATACATATTTGATGAAAAATATTTTATCAATATCATTTTTTCACCATTTCTGTACTGTACTGTTCTTTTATTATGAACAGACGTCTCAACCGTTTGGTAGAGGACTGTATCTAAAATACTGTAGGGTCTAATTTAAAAAAAAACTATTGATTGTTGTTATTGTTATCATAATTGAATAAAAAATGCAAAGAAATAATTTTTCCTTTGCTTTTTTCATGGTGCGTACCTTAATATTTCAAAGCATTTTCCTGCCATGCTTTCAAAAGTTCTTTGGAAGTCAGCTGAAATCTGTTTGAGATTGTTGCCACCATTATTTAGTATTAAGTATTTAGTAAATTATTTAGTTTAGTAAGTCAGTCATTTTTGTGGTATTTTTTTTTTTTTTAATTTAATTTGAGTTTTTATCCAGTGATTACTGTGCAGCCATGACGCATACTGTATGGTTCGTTGCAAAATCATTCAGCCTTTAACTCTGAATGTATTTCATAGTAATAATTCTGGTGAGTTTTAACTTATTTGTAAATGGCAACAAATACAAATACATTTAGTTTCACGCAATGCTAGAGTAACAACTCACCTTGAATATTTTCTCACCATTATGAACAGTGTCTATCACCTATCATGTGAGAGAGTTTTCAGCTTCATACAGTGTTTTGTAAATAATAAGCCTGGTGCTCTTTTCCCTCTCTGCGTATGCGAGAAGACATTTCTTACTCTTCTAACAGAACACGAGTTCATTTTGGCTCTACATCACACTGCAATTAACGTTCTGAATTGAAACATCTTTGGCCTGCCCCGGGTGTAATTGGCGCTGATGCGTTGAGGAACAGTGTGAGAAGGCGCAGACAGAGGAGGAGAGGCAGGAGAGGTGGAGGGTTTAGGTGGCTGAGGAATGATGCCAGATTTACCTACCTGAGAGAGAGAGACTGTTGTGAAGTGCTTCCAGTCAAGATGTCCCTCCAAGTCAGCAGCATTTCAATAATTAAACAGTGTAAAAACTGATTATACTGTCATCGCCCTCTCTGTCTCGCTGTACCTGTGATGTTGTAGGTAACAGCGTCTGACCCAGATAAGGATGCTGACCAGGAGGCCCTGCGTTACTCCCTCCATGGCCAGGGTGCTGAGAGTGAATTCATAATTGATGAGGTCACAGGCAAGATCTACGCCCAGCGGACGTTGGACCGTGAAGAGCGCGCCGTGTGGCGTTTCGTTGTCTTGGCCACAGACGAGGGTGGCGAAGGTCTGACGGGTTTCACCGACGTCATCATCAACGTGTGGGACATCAATGACAACGCGCCCGTCTTCACCTGTGCCCCCAGCTGCCACGGAGACGTAGCGGAGAACTCGGTGGTCGGGACGTCTGTGATGGAGATGACAGCCACCGATCTGGACGACTCTGCGGTCGGGCAGAATGCGGTGCTCTCTTACAGGATTATAGGTAGTTTAGACGCCACCAACATCGGGGTCGGAGGAGTGCCTACCTTCTCCGAAATGTTCACCATCAACCCGACCACCGGGACCATCAGTGTAGCCATGGGCGGTCTGGACAGAGAGCAGGTCGAGTCCTACCTCCTGGTCGTAGAGGCCAGAGACGGGGGAGGGATGACAGGAACGGGAACTGCTACCATTCAGATCAAGGATATGAACGACCACGCTCCAAGATTCACCGATCACTCCTGCATGGCAAGGATCTCTGAGAATGCAGAGCCTAATGCAGAGGTGGGTCAGAATGTGCTCTCTGTTTCTGAGGCACCATTTTTTATGACCTTATTTTATGTCCATATACTCTCATTTATTTTAAAAAACCTCTACAAATGTACATATGGAGAGTGAAAACAATGTCATATGTTGACTTCTGAAATCAATAACAGTCTGAAGGCACCCCTTTAAGAAGCAAGCTTAACTATTTAACAATAAAACAATAAGAAAAAGAACAGTATCACCGTGTTGGCCCTTTTCCCGTCAAAGAGCATCGACTGGCATTTGCAATGCTACAATATTATGACATTTTCTTGCTCAGTACAAGACACATGCCCACAAATCGGAAAACAAAGCAAACAAAGAAGAAAAATAACACAACTCTGGCTTTGCTGCTCCATGTCATAATAAAGAAAATGTCTACATTTAATGTGAAAGGATAAATATCTGCCTTTGGCAGCATACCGTATGTGTGTCCGATATATTCGGAACACTTCTATTTTACAACTTCTTGTTAGCAATTTCCCATTTTTAGAACACGTCAAATTCAATGTTCAAATTCTGCCACTTTGCTATTATCAAAAATACACCACTACCAGAGAGATTTAAATGAATATATCACAAATGCAAGAAACCCATATATATATTCCCAAAGATATGAAGCCTATATATTTTTCTCACATTATATTGTTTCTTCTAAGGTCCTGGAGCTCGCTGCTGAGGACAGAGACACTGGAGAAAACGCCCAGCTGACCTTTAGTGTTGTGGCTGGAGACCAAGAGCAGAAGTTCTACATGGTCAGTCACAAGCAGGAGCAGCGCGGCACTCTGAGGCTTAAGAAACGTCTGGACTATGAACGCCACAGTGAGCAGAGGTTCAACCTCACACTGAAGGTATGTGGAAGTGGGTTCAAAAGCCCTGTTGGACCACAGGGGCTGGTTCTATTGAAGATGATTTGATTCAGCTTCATGTGTCTTTCTCTGATTCATGGAGTTTGAATTCTTTTGTGCAAGGGGAAAAAGAGTGATGACTGACAGAAGCCAGATGATGAACAGTGCTGCTGTGCTTGATTTTGAAGTGTTGGATATATGAAATGGATTTTAAGTAGGCTTCTGAAGTATGGGTGCATTCACTTCTTAGAAAGTTTTGAGAATTGTTTAAAGTGATGGAAAAATGGAAAAGGTTAGGGGACATTTCTTAAGCACTGATCTCAGAGTTATTTGTTTTCTATAGTACTCATAACTCTCTCAAAGCAACCAGTCAGCACATCAATCAAAAGTCAAGACAAAGAATTTCAAGGTGAAGAGAACGCTTTAAAGCCAGTCATATGTCATTTACAGACAGGAGCTTTAAAGTTCCACTTTGCAACTTTTCACATTGGTGACAGTAAGATGGAAAATAACCAGACTTTGTATAAGGTGATATATAAACCAGCTGCAGCACACTTATTTTGTGCAAACAAATATAAATGTTGTGTGTTATAACCAAATATGGTTAAGAGCAAAAACATTAGATAACAGGTGGCTTGATTGATTCAGGTAAGCTGTTCTTTTCACTTTTCTTTTGCTGACTATGCAGTCGTCATCAGAAATTGTTTGGACAAAAAATGCACTTTCATGACATGTGACCCTGTATGTGGTTCCTGTTTCAGGTTGAAGACCTGGACTTCTCTAGCCTTCTGCACTGTGTGGTGGAAGTCGAGGACTATAACGACCATGCTCCGGTCTTCATTCCACACTTCCTGTCTCTTGCCCCACTACCTGAGGACATCACCATGGGAACCAGTGTGGCCCATTTGGTGGCCAGTGATTCAGATTCAGGCCAGAACCGAGAGATCACCTACAGCCTGTCCGAAGACTCAGATCCTGATGGGCTGTTCACCATTGACCAGTCCGGTGTACTCTCTGTGGCCCGACCTCTTGATCGGGAGGGGATACCTCAGCATCACTTGGTTGTGATAGCAACCGATCATGGAGTTCCACCCCTAACAGGCAGTGCCACGGTCCAACTGCCTCTGTTAGATGTAAATGATAACGGACCAGAGTTTGAGGCGGCATACTCACCAATAGTCTTTGAGAATGTGGCTGGTCCACAGGTATGCTTGACGGCGTTTAATCTCAATACAACATGTAACTTGCTGATGTTTTGCAATGGTTTGGTAAAAAGAAGGATGTTTGAATGAAGCAAAGGAGAATTGTTTTATATTGGTAGATGGATAAGAAAATCCAACCGGAGCAAGCCACAACCCCTCACACTCTCCCTCCTTGTTTAGGTAGTAAGGATGAACCAAACGTCGACCCTCCTCCGAGCTGTGGACCAGGACTCTCCAGAGAATGGCCCACCCTTCCACTTCACTGTCCCCTCTGAGTTTCGCCACAGCAATGATTTCTACCTCCAGGACAACCTCAATGGCACAGCGACTCTAACAGCTCTGAGGACGTTTGACCGTGAGCGCCAGAAAGAGTTCCTCATTCCCATTATTATGAGCGACAGTGGCCATCCAGCCAAAACAGTGACCAGCACCCTGACGGTGACCATCGGTGACCAAAATGATCATGCGCACGTGGCGGGGGAGAAGAAAATTTTCATCAATAGCCACCGAGGTGAGAGCGTCATCTGTCTTTAGGATGTAGCGGTCAAAGATGAATAAAGTGATAAAGCTCTGAACTGTACGGGTACGGATATGGAATTAATAATAGTCACTGTCTATTTTTACAAGCGCTTTTTGATCTTTGCTCTTAAAAGCAGTTTTCTTCCTCTGTAGCGCGCAGTAATTATCACACAAAGATACACAGACATATTTATTTGTTTTTTATCTCTGTCTCGGTCATCACATCGTCGTTGTCCTCATGATCTGTGTTTAGTCAGAAATACTCCCATACATGCAGTATATACACATACACACACTGTAATATGCATCGTCATGACTTTAAGGTTCTTGCTCTTGATGTATGGCATTAATGGTAATGCATAACACATGCAGCACACACACTTAAACACATGTTTATGGAGTTACACATGCAGAGAGGCCACGTCTATTCTTACCCTATAAGCTTTCCTGAATAAACTGTAGGCCATAGCAGAGGAATATCTTTCCTCTCAAAACTAAAAGGCTAATATAAGTGTTAATGGGCATTGAACTGAAAAGGATGAACTGAAATGCAATTTTTTTTTTCTGCCATAGGCCGAATGCCAACTACAGTGCTTGGGAAGGTCTACTCTCCTGACCCTGATGACTGGGACAACAAGACGTACGTCTTTGAAGGACATGTACCGAGGTAAGTAATGCGACCCTTCTCTAATTATTTAAGAAAACATACAATCATTTTATCAGCTTAAAACCAAGACTTAGGTGAAGGCATTTCACGTGGTTGCTGTAAAATTACATGTATTGTGTTTTCTAATCAGAAATCTGTCATAAACCATTTCAAATGAGTGCCAGTGGTTCATTAGTTGGTTGGCTATCTGCTTTTTCCAATAGATTTCTAATACTATGGCTTAGTCAAATTGTATGATTTTTGGTTAATGAAATAGCCCCATATGCCAGATGAATCTGTTATAGTTTGTCAGTGAAGAAATAGACTGTATATATTCTGTTATGTTGGGGCTTGCATGGATTTCAGTGGAACCAACAACAGTCAAAGTGTATTTCACACAAGCTGAGTACTTTGAGTATGTTGCCAGTTTGTTTGTAAGTATGTTTGTGGGCAGATTTTGGTGCGATGGTGTCACAACAGTGCAAAATGCAATCATGAAACCTTACAGGTCTAGTTGAGATTAAAAGGCGAGTTCCAACATGGGTATGGTCTGACTCATCAGTACCGAGCACCAATGTAATAATGTAGTAAGGACAAGTGAGAAGTCATGGGCAGGAATGTCAACATGTAGTCAGGTGCCATCGCTGGTGTGATCTTATCTCAAGATGGTCTCTAGTTTTTATTAAACTAGATTTTGTTTTTGCTCATTTCCAGTAAAATCCCCCCAGCACAGCAGTTGGTGGTGAAAACAGGAAGCACAGTGTTAGAAGTACTTGTTTGTGGTCATGAAGGATAGTGCTCATGATTGTCCAAAAGTCATCAGTGTCATCTCAGATATCTTTGTATGTTGTTTTGGCCAAACTGTTTTGATGGCCTGGAATCATTGTTAATGATACATGATGGACCTGTACTACTTGTGAGGATCACTGAGTTACACAGTTAATGCCCTGAACCATTTAACATTTGCCCCCTAATCTTGCAGCACACTGTGTCTACATTATATGTTTTCTTTGGTTGTGAGTGATATCCCAAGCAACAACCTCCCTGAGTGAAATATCTTTGAAGACGGAGGCCAGATGTTTGTGACACTGTGATCAATTATTACTCCATCTTTTTGTACTTATTTTGTGCAGGTTGATCATAATAGGCCACTGGCAACAGCACACAGCAATCAACTACCATGCTGCCTCCTTAATGGTAAAAACAATATAATAATGACTAAAGAATTATCAGTCTGATTTAATGAGGAGGTTGTAGCTTGATATATCACTCACCATTGATTAAGCTATAACCTCCTCATTAAATCAGACTGATAATTCTTTAGTCATTATTATATTGTTTTTACCATCTTTTTGGCTGGCCCATAGTAAAAGCTTTGACAGCTTTATAAAACAAAAGTTTGTCATGAGAAGTCTGTCACGAGTGAGGGACTGACTGACTGACTGACTGACTGACACCATTAGTTGGTCAAGTTTTGGAGTCTCCCCCTTTGCGGTTCCTCTTGCTAAATGAAGAAGTGCTAACATTAGTTACTTTACATATTTTAATTCAAAACTCCATGGTTACAGACACAGCTCTCTAAGGCTATCGTCAGTGGGCACATGGCTCATCATGCTCGCGCAGTACAAATTACTTTTAATCCGTGATGTGACTCAAAAGATGCTTAACCATGACATGTCACATGTTACTTCAGTAACCGAGATAGAACAAGAACAAATGTCACCCTAACCACAACAGGAAATTGCAGATTATCATTTGTTATCCAGTACATCACAGACTACCTCTCACTATCTCTGTAACAGCCATATACTTGGTTTTGACCTAGTCACCATCCTTTCCAAATTTCCTCCTCAGCTTGATGACTAATGGCTAATTCCTCCCTCCTTCCAGTGTTATTCCTTTTTAATGTGTCTGTGGTTTCTTGTTGTTGGATGTGGAGGTTCTGGTCTTGCGCTCTTTGAGACTTCCCTCTTTCAAATGTGACAATAAGCAGATACATTTTTCACTTTTACAAACACACAAACACACACACACACACACACACACACACACACACACACACACACACAGAAATCTCAGCCCATATAGAGGACCGGGTGTAATACGGGCCATTAACATTTCATGACAGCTCTAGTCTCTTGATATTTCAAACCCAAGTTAAGTTCAGAACACACTTGTCTTTTCGCTGCTTCACACTGTACTGGCTTTACACAAAACTGAGCCTATCACAGCTCATTCAGGTCTGCTTTATATATTTCCATTTCAGTGCATCAAATCGGGCGGTTGCATTGTAGTTGTATTTATCGTTTAGTGAAACAAACAGCACAGAAAGGTAATATGTATTTTGATTTACACATTGCCAATAATGAAATTAAATGAAATGAAAATAAGGAAAGTATGTTTAAAATGAGAAAGTATTGGTAGTTTTGCTAGAGATGGTCAATTGTCATTCAGTAATTCTGAAATTACGTGCTGTACCTCAGATATAACCTTCGCACCACAGCATATGCATAAAATGAGTTCATGAGTTCATGCGACCCTCGTCTCTACAAGTGCTTTATTATTTGATTTGCCAAGGTTCTGTCCTTTGTAATTAAACTTGAATGAGCTCATTTACTGTACAAGGGGAGCACAGAGACAAGGACCAAGTAAATTTGCTTCCTCGCATGTCTTCCTGCCTATTAGTGGGCCTCATTTTCCCCCTGCCTCCCTTTTTCCAAATGCGTCGTCTCTCTTCACTTTCCATTAATGTCCCAGAGGGCAATTGGTTTACAGCACAAAAACAGAGTAAACACTAAAACACGGAATCAAACACTGAGTGAAACGCATGGCTGAGGGGGATGATTCCTCGTGGCCAATTCACGCTGCTGCTGGACACAAATCCAAAATGCTGAAGCTTTCAATGTACCTTGGGATCTTCAACTGCGTGGTACTCTTCTCTGCTTGCCTGTACAGTACTTCCACTCTCTAGTTGATATTGCAGGTGCCCCTCACTCAAAGGAGGTTGAACGTATTAATCACTGTACAGGGCTTAGCTTGAGTGAATTAGAACAGAGACATTAAAATGTTTTCATCTAAATTCAACCTCTTTAAAACTGATGTGGTATTCTGTGCGTTTGTTCTCTCCCAGTTACTTTATCCTGAACAAGCGGACAGGTTTCCTGATCATCAAGGAGAACGCTCCACCCGGCACCTATCAGTTCCAGGTCCGTGTGTCTGATGGAGTTTGGCCAGATGCTGTTTCCAGTGTCACCGTGCACGTGAGGGAGCTGCGAGACGAGGCCATCTACAACTCAGGGTCTCTGCGTCTGGCAGGTTTGTACAGACACACACACACACCACTATCTTTGTCTCTGGTGTGACTTGTAACATCCTTGATCCTTCTTTGGCTAACCACTGACTCCCAGCAGCTGATGTTGTCTGTTTTTGGTGTTCACTGAGTCTCTTGTCCAAGGACCTGTCTGTTTCACAGATACAGTTCTTCACATCTGTTGAGTGATGATATGTACAATTGAACTAGGACATTGGTTCTGTGTTATCATGTGAATGAATTTCCAAATCTAGCGAGTGTCATACATAAACCCTATTTTCTGAGGGAGACCTTGAGATATGGTTGAAAGCTCCATAAAATGCTGGTCATGGTGCTGGGCATTGAGCTAGGATTTTTGATCAAGTAACATTCTTCTCTAGTTATATAATATATAACCAATCAGGTTTTGTCATTCGACTAACTTCCATCACTTTCTGCTGTTAATACAGTCCACCAATTCTTCCATCAATATATATACATAATTAATTTTTTAGTTACACATTGAACAGCACTTCTGAGTGGATCCAGTGAAGTCCAAGCAAATTTTAACCAACCACTATAGCCTTTAATTAATTAAATTAAAACTGCTTCCGTGTGCTCCTCCAAATCAACACTGCTCGCCACTTGAGGATCATGATGGCTAAACAGTTAGTGACTTTTTTGTATTTGAAAATCAAAGCTTCAAATGCCTGCTTCCTTTTCTCTCTAAGCCTGTCAGCTCCTCTTTTACTTTTGCACTTGTTCACCTGATCTCAGACGGGTCTCTAGACGGGCCAGGCCATTGGTCAAACAAATTTCCCTGCAAGCCCTCCTTCATTACGTTTGGGAGGAAAACAACCAAATAATAAAAAAAAAATGGTGGGTAGCCTAACATTATTTTTTATTTGTAATAACATTTGTCGGACAGTTTTCGGCAAAATATGAATCAATTTAAAAATAGGTTGTAACTCAAAACCAACCGTAATGATAAAGTACAACCAGGGAAAGTGGTATATAAAGTGTAAGTGTAAGTCCAGTGTAAGCAACATTATTTGACCGGTTCAACAACCACACCTTCCCAAATATCAGGACATCACCCAATTCTGAAAGCTCCTCGTACCACTGGAGGAAATTTCTTTGAGGAAAATCTAAGTTTGTTTTCGTCCTCTGCTTCCATTCTGGGATGCAGACGTAGTCAGGGTCTACGACAGCACCGCTATGGACAACTGCGGTCAGTGCATATTAAACAAAAAAATGGGAAATGGAAAAAAACTGTGGTAGCGGCAGCCTCCAAAATTAATATGCAGGAAAATCCCTGATATGTAGTTATCATGTAGTTAATGTTCAGTTCTGAACATTACACAGCAGTGTAAAAACTGACTGTAAGCCTGATATTCCTCCTTATGCAGTCTGACATAACTCCTTTTACTCCCAGGTTCACAGAAGTCAGTCCTTGTTTTTAGACTTTCCAGTTTAGCCTTGGGCTGTTAAAATGTGCCGGCCAGCTGCACCAGTTTTGACATTAATACCAAAGTGCTTGACCCCCTTGCTGATGGCCTCGCAAGCACACTTTAACCAGTTCACAGCTGTCACAAACATCACAGCTGTCCCTCTGATTGATGGCTTGTGACATTCATGCTATTACAGCAAAATGTTGGACTTACACCGATCAACCATAACATTATAACCACCTGCCTAATGTTGGTAGGTCCCCCTTTTGCCGCCAAAGCAGCTTTGGCCCGTCGAGGCATGGACTCCACAAGAGCTCTGAGGGTGTGCTGTGGAGACATAAGCAGCAGATCCTGTAATCCAGATTCAAGTCCTGTAAATCGCGAGGTGTGGTCTCCGTGGATTGGACTTTTTTGTCCACCACATCTCACAGATGCTCGATTGGATTGAAATGTGGGGAATTTGGAGGCCAGGTCAACACCTTGAACTTGTTGTAGTGTCGATCAAACCATTCCTGAATCATTTTTGCAGGATGTTATCCTGCCGAAAGAGGCCAAAGCCATTTGGGCATACAATCTCCATGAAGGGGCGTACTTCGTCTGCAGCAATGTTTATGTAGGTGGCACATTGCAGGCTGGGAACACCCAACGAGACCGGCAGTTTTGAAGATGAGCCGACCCAGTTGTCTATCCATTACAATCTGACCCTTGTCAAAGTCGCTCCGATCCTTTCGCTACCCACTTTTCCTGCTTCCAACACATCGACTTGTGAGATGTGGTGGACTTGTTTGTCCACCACATCTCACAGATGCTCGATTGGATTGAAATGTGGGGAATTTGGAGGCCAGGTCAACACCTTGAACTTGTTGTAGTGCTCATCAAACCATTCCTGACTCATTTTTGTAGGGTGACAGAGCGTTATCCTGCCGAAAGAGGCCAAAGCCATTTGGGCATACAATCTCCATGAAGGGGCGTACTTCGTCTGCAACAATGTTTATGTAGGTGGCACATTGCAGGCTGGGAACACCCAACGAGACCGGCAGTTTTGAAGATGAGCCGACCCAGTTGTCTATCCATTACAATCTGACCCTTGTCAAAGTCGCTCCGATCCTTTCGCTACCCACTTTTCCTGCTTCCAACACATCAACTTCATGTACCAAATGTTCTCTTGCTGCCTAAAATATCCCACCCACTGACAGGTGCTATTGTTAAAAGATAATCAATGTTATCCACCTCACCTGTCAGTGGTTATAATGTTATGGCTGATCGGTGTATAGCAATGCCAATTTGTGATTTGCTGCTAAAACATAAAACTGTGCTCTACCTGCTGATGCTGAGGAGGGAGTATTGGAGAATGTGGTCATTATTTGCAGGCTTTGTCTCCAGTCATAGAAAATGAATGAGTGCTGATTACTGTGTACTCTAGTTGTTTGCAGTGTTTCAAAGGACTGTCACACTCTCAGTTAAAGATGTTTCCTTAGCAAAAGATTACACCCATTATTAATCCCTCTCGCCTGACTCACAGGATCTCAGTCGTCCCTGGCGCATACAGAGAAATGCCTGTTTCCATTCCGTATGCTGGCAAAAATAATTAGTGGAGAGGTTTCACCCAGCCAGCACATTCTCTGCACATGTTGAGCAGCATCCATCATTACCTGATGTACAGCACATCGGCTGTCTGCTCCGAATTAAATTCGCTTTAGAGAAATGGGACATGGCTGAAGGATTTTTATGATTTCACAGGTATTGAAATAGAAGCAGAGGGGGAGGCCAGAGGGTGCACTCCAAATACTGTAGAATAGTGGGGATGAGAACTGAGGAAAGGAAAGGATGGAGGGGAGAGTCAAGCCTCATATAAGTAGATAAAAGGATTTGCTCCTCATTTTGAAAACAGGGCTAAGGTAAATTAATCAGCGCCAAACATAGAAACGGTGTAGTGGAGAACAGCTGGCACCCGCATTTCAATATTTGTGTAAGGGAAATGAATCCTTTCACAAAATGTAGACTAGAAAATGTCTGTTTAAGATGAATTATGGAAATCAAAAAGGAAAAGAAACTTCTCTCAGTTTTGTTATTTTGTGATTAATGCTAAAAACAATTTTTTTTCTCAATTTCATTTCAAATGTGAGGCGCACCTTGGTTTTTTGGGTCCATAGTTCAGTAAAAAATTGGTATAACAGGAAAAGAGCAACCACACAAAAATCCATGTTTTATTTCCCAATGTATTTACTTTCGACAGACAGTCGTGCAGTTACAGTTTGTTTCACCTGGTGCCTGTGGTCCCTCCTGACATGGTTGGTACAGCCTGTGGTGCAATAAATAATATACAACATTCACTCTCACATACCGTAGGCCATATTTTTATGAAGGACTGATTAAAAACAAAAGGCATGTCTTTGTCCCTGTCTGCTGTCACATCGGGAGGCTGCTTAAAAAACAGTGGGAATAAGTTGTTGGATGAGTAGGGGTGTCAAGTTTTTCATTCTCGGTCAGAAATCGATCAAAATTAACTTACAATGTGATCATTGAGCTCAAAGGCAGCACCAGAGACTGTGTGTTGGTTTGTTTGGGAAGTGGATTCCCTCAGGACAGACTTGAGAAACTGAAACTTGTAACTGAATTAACCTTTGTTTATTGTTGAACCCCCCAAACGGTGGTATTTTTGTTGAACTCTGAGATTCTTCATTTTTGAATAAAATCAAGCTGCTGTTGTCAGTAGATTGCAAGTGTATATAAATTACATTTGTCAGGGATAAAACTGTCTGTTGATTTTTTACAAATCCAGATGCAACAGTAAAAAAAAATGTTGACACTGAAAATCAAATCCAATTAAATCATGGCCCAACAATGGAAAGTCAAATTGAATAGTGGTCTTGGAGAATCATGACACCCTAACATCCGGATGATGCAGTGTAATATGCGTTAACATGTTCGATGGATTTCCACTCACATACAGCTGTTGAACAACACTGACACACTGTCATTATCCAACTCTTCTCTCACCCTCCGCTGCTGAAACCCTATCAACAACCTTTACCTCTGGGGCTGGCCACTTCATTGAGGATTTTTAATTGGCTACACTGTCATTAAAGGGCTGTTAGCTGGAGAGCGTATTGATTTAATATGCCCTGGCTGTAACAGAGCGACTTGAATTGAAAGCAGGAGAGCACAGGTGTCAGCCATTGCAGAGTCAGAAACACACACATGCTTTTAACCCGTAGTTCAGCCTTGAACAAATTCGCCAAAAATTGTTAGTTTGACGTTTCAACAAAATGTAATATCAAGGATTAATGACTCTGAGACCATCCTGAGGTGCAGACTAGCGCTGTGTTTGTGCGTGCAGAGGATATGTAACAGAAACCATTTCCAGGATTTTATTTTTCCATGCGGAGCTTTGGAGTAAACAGTCTCATTGATTCTCAGTCTCGGGGATTATGAAAATATTCTACTTATAGCATTACTTACACCCTCCTTGACATTCTAAATCCCATTTCAAGAACAAATGTGGAATGCAATAAGGATGCACAAAGAAGGCACTAGTTAAATCTGGCTTGCTGAGATTAAGGCTTTCTCCCTCTGTCTCTCTCTCTCTTTCTCTCTCTCTCTCTCTGTCTCTCTCTCAATATTGATGGAAAGGTAAAGAAAAAAAATGTGATAAACAAAAAGTCCTTGAAATGTCCACATAACACTAGCTTAGAGTGAAATGCGCAGTGCTCAGGGTGAAAGCACAATCAAAAGTACATTAGTGCATCATACACTGCATGCAGCAGGCCAACGCTGTTTGTGTTACCTGATAAAGAGAGACGGGCTTTATAAACTGTATTTGTCAGCAGAATGTCCTCAAACAGAAGATGCAGTGCTGAGTTATTAACCAAAAGAATGCACTATCTCTCTTTTCACATCTGTGTGCCCTCTGAGGTATGTGCACAGTGAGATCAATACACAGAAATTGGAAAAATATTTCAGTTTGCAACAACATGAATTTATAACGTGACGTACTTGAAATTCCCTCAACTCCCTCTCTGATCTGACACTTTATTCGTCTTTCATATTGCCCCTGTCACTGTCCTTGTGAGTGTCAGTTTATTCAAAGAGCTGCAAAAATGCAAGTATGAAAACTATGAAAAGCAGAAGAAATGCCTTAAAACCGCATTTCCTTCTGTTTCTATTTGTTTTTGAGTTTGATAAACCAGATTCATCGCATGGGGAAAGGTTTTAAGATCTAAGATTTAAGGACTCTACACCACCATGCCAACAAATGTGCCACATGCATTATCTTAAAACCAATCAAAGAAGCACTATACCAGTCTTACACCCAAATATCAGTCTACTGGTCATTCAGTTTATGAAACTGTAACAAAATGACCCTAATACTGACATGAAGTTATCTTTGCTTTGGCTGGAAGAACATAAAATCATAACAGAAAGCCGGTGTTACAAAATTGAGGTGTGAGGTTTGACAGATTTGTCCATTTCTCGGTAGAGAAGGTCTAATAAAAGATCTTGATGTAGTAGGGACTAAAAGTCACACTATAACTCCCTCTGCTACTTTTATTTTAACAATCCCTGTGTATTTTTCAGTCCATCTTTATAGTAAGTACTGCACTAAATGACTGAAGTACCCCCATATTTTATAAATCTTTTTCTTTATTATTATTATTATTAATCAGTTGCTCTTTGAAATGTCAGAAGAACACACCATTATTTCCAAGAGCACATGGTGACATCCATGGATAAATCATTCCCTTTGTCTAACAAATCCAGAATTCAAAAATTTTCATTTTACAATGATGCCAAACTGAAAAAATGCAGGAACTAGCACCTTACTAGCGTTTTTGATGAACTTTACGTTGATAATATATATTGTTGATGATTCATTTCATCCAATAGTTTTTTTTGGTAAGCAGCTCCCAGCAGTCTTTGTGGTCAATTAAAACTAAAACTTGAAATTAAAACTTGACAGGCAAACACGTGTGCTTCCCCATTGTCCCCACTAGCTGATCTATCAATCACTGAATGTGGTCCTGAAAGAGAATTGATTCAAAACTGTGGCTTTGCTAAAATGTAGCAGTTCCTTTTAGAGGAAACAAATGCCATTAAATATAGTTAAGGTATGAAAGAGTTAATTTTCAGCTGGGTGCCATCTGCATGGCTCTGCACCCAATTATGCTTATTACCGATGTGCTTTTATGGCTTTATTAGCTACCTGTGTTGTCCTTATTGTGAGGCAAATTGGAGAAAGACAGTGTGTAGAAACTACCATAAACACATCCCAGAATAGCTAGGCTGATTTAATACTTACAGTTTGTTATTGTTTAAGTTTCAGAATATTTATATTTCAATTGATTGTATTTCCAAAAATATATTTGCTATCAAAATGTTTTTTTTTTTTTTTTCTGTACCTATAGTCCTGCTCACCATTATTGGCACCCATGAAGTTTAAGTACATAATGCGGAATATCTTTTGAAAAAAATGAATCAAGTGAAACATTTCTTTTCTATAGAGAACTCGTGTTTGATACAAAAGAGCAAATGATAAAGAACAATTTAAAGCAATAAACAATGGGAGGAAAAAATAGAAAAACTTAAAACTTGATGTGTCACTGGTATTGGCACCCTTTGCTGTGAATCAGTATGGAAACACATTGAGACTCACCTGTGGTAAATCACAAATGAGAATCACCTGTGATAAATTGTCTGTGCCCATGTGACATGAATTAGCCGATGAATGATGACTTCCGTGTTTTAAAAAGCCATCCATTATCCCCTGTTCCTTTGTCACAATGTTGAAGACAAAGAAGCTGTCTGAGGACATCAGAAGTGCAATAATTAGCAAACACAAGACCTCCAAAGACCTTGGTATCCCTGTTTCACCAGTGTGTAATGTTATTAAGAAGTTTGCCAAGCATGGGACTGTCAGTAACCTCCCTGGATGTGGGGGGAAAGAGAAAAATTGATGAGAGAAGTCTTCGAAGGTCGGTGTGAATGGTGAAAAAAAACACCACGTCAAACATCCACAGACCTGAAGGCCAACCTGGAACAGTCTGGGGTCATGGTTTCAACAAGTACCATACGCTGCACACTAAACCAACCAGGGCTTCATGGGCGAAGGCCAAGGAAGACACCATTGCTGAGGAAAATACATAAAAAGGAATAACTAATCTTTTACAAAGAGTACCTGGACAAACCACAATCTTTCTGGGAAAATGTTCTGTGGACACATGAAAAAAAAATAGAGATCTTTGGCAATGCACACCAACAGTTTGTTTACAGACGGCACAATGAAGCAACAAGAATTAGAACACCCTACCAACAGTTAAGCATGGTGGAGGATCCATAATGCTGTGGGGCTGCTTTGCTGCATCTGGCACTGGAGGCCTTGACCGTATCACAGGAATCATGAAATCAGATAATTATCAAGATATTTTAGAGCGAAATGTCCTACCCAGTGTAAGAAAACTTGGTTTAAGTCGAAGTCAAAGTGACAGCAGTTGTCTTTGAGTGAAGAGACTGTAACATCCCCGCTCTTCTATTTTCTTTTGAGGAAGCATTTTCTTAAATGTATGGCTCCTTTCAACTGTTTCAAGGTAGTGTTCAACACTTCAAAAGTCTTGAAATATTGAAAAATCTGTGTTGCTTTAGGTCAAAAGAGCACCTTTTAAAAGTATTTCAATCATCCTTAAACGTGTCAGGAGGAAACACAGCAAACTGCACAAAAGCCGTGATGGTGGTCTTTCAGACAGACACAGCCACAGACAGACAGTATACTGCAACATAAGCAAGGCATTAATCCCTATTTGTGCCTCTTTGTATGAAATCACAGGCCTACAGGCAGGAGTATGTCTGTGCACTACCGCCTCGACACCCCATGCCCACTGAAGCCTCTGGGAAGGAGAAAAGCAGTAGTGAATAGTGAGGTTGGATCAAAGCCAGGTGCAAAGGCTGCCAGTCTGTGTTAGGAGTTACTACCCTCTCCCCCCAGCCCCCATCCCTCCCGACTGTCTCTCTGTTTGCCTCTGTCCTTGTTTCTCCCGCTGGACTGACTGATGGGAGCTGACATTAGCCTCGATCCCTCACGCTGTATCTGCTGAGCCCATTCTGAGCCCCCTGTCTTGTCTCTTAATGCCCAAGCTCTGTCTCCTTCTATGCACCCACAAACCTCATCACCCTGCCCAATGCTTTGTGTGTGTGTGTGTGTGTGTGTGTGTGTGTGTGTGTGTGTGTGTGCGTGCGTGTGCGTGTGTGTGCGTGTGTTATTGTACTTCTATCTTTGTTAAAGCCACTTTTATTTTTACAGTGCTGGTTATGAAGTCAGTTTTCTGATATAGAGCAGTTTGTTGTAAGTCCTGGAAACAGTCTTTTATTTCTTTTTCTTCTTAAAAAAACACTCACAACCCACACGTACAATAATGTAATTTTTGGTCACAGTAGCTACTCTTGTCCATGCAGGCATGGAGAGATCCCCTCTTAATTTTAATCTTTTTTTTAAGGTAAGAGATGAGGGGAAAGTTCACCGTCTTGGTCCTTGTGTTTTTTTTTCCAAATTTAGTCTTTGTTCGCATAAAATTCCACATTGGTGCGACTGCATCAGTCCCTTCACAACTGGACTGTGCATTGTGTTCCCCATCTCTTACATTGGAATAACATTAGGAAGGAATCGCTTCCAGACCAGTATAGATAGTGGGGTGACAATTACAGCTACGAAACTACACTATTCATATTGACATGTTTGTGAATCTAGCCTGTTACTGGTCCAGGCTTAAGAGAAAAGATGTTACACAGGAAGTTTTGGGGTTTATAAAAGTGCTTCTGCATTAGGTGTGTCCTTCATCAGCCTAAAACTGGAACCCGAGGCCAACGTGTACCTGCGTCTACAAAGCGGAATTGGCCAAATCTGCTACTGCCAAATTGACCCAAATAGCAGAAACTATATTTTTAACGTTTCCTTTCCTAGCTGTCAGTTAAATAGTCTAATGCTACACACTAGCTCCACCTGTTCTCTTCCTGTCTTCCCACTGTTTATTTACTTGTAATTCTTGATGTGTGGCTGCAAATGCTTAGCACATTCAGATAAAGAGAGAAATGGATCCATATTCTGTATATTTTTATCAAATCAGTGGAACCTGGATGTGGCTTGCAGCTTTACGTTATTAAACATCCCAAAACCCTACTTGTTACTTGGCTTGGATTTGGTTGAGTAGCCGAACTACAAGAATGGACACAGATAATTAAACAAAAAAATATTTGAACACGCATGGTTTTACACTCGGCCCGACTCTTTGTCTGGTTGTATTTAAGAGTATTTCATGTCGGATAATATTCATGCAAGCTGTAGTTTAAAATCGGCATTAAATTCCTTTAGAATACATGAAAGAATGGAAGTATGGATTAGTCGTGACTGTCAACACTGAAAGTTAAGGAGATCATTACAAAGACTGGATAAAGGATGAAAAGCTCCCTGTTTTTTTCTTCTCCTCCCACTCATTTCTTTTCTCTCAGATGTGTTGAAGAGGATGGGCTATAACTTAGTGGCTTGACTAAACCCCAGTACAACCTCTCCTAGTGAGGGAGCCATCTTTCATACACACACTCCTTTGATGTGGCTTTGTTTCAGTGAAAAACATAAAAAATAAAAAAATCTGTCTGTGGTTATTTATCCATCACTGTGCAGTCCCTCCCTTTGGGAAAATTGTCACTCTCTTCATCATAAAGAATATGAGGATTTTGTTGAAGCAAGTGTGTGAAGACAAGAATGTAACAGGTATGCATTATAGGTGGGAGATAAATTAATTCACTCAAGTATCATGGTTCTTTTTTTCCACAGATCCTGTATTGATTATTCAATACAGGATCCATTTGATTCTATATAACCAGCACTTAACCCATTAGCTTGAGGTTAACACATGATAGGAATTCCCATTACCGTGCTAACAAAAGTTATTTTAACTGCTTTAGTTTTGTGTGAAACACTGGAACTAAATATGCACCAGACCAGAGGCCCAAAACCTTTGAGGGGTAGAGGGCTTAAACACATTGAACTGTCTAAAGTTCTTCTAATATGCCTGTTTCTGATTTCCATTGTCCTGATGGCACATCTGACCTCTTTTTTAATCTTGACAAAGGCCAATGGTCTATTAATCTTAAAGGTGATGTTGTTGTTGTATTTCTTGAAAAAATGTGACCCTTAACATACAACTCCAACATGCAAAACCACAGGTGCTGGACTGATATTGGAAATGATTCAAAATTAACTCAGAAATTGTCAAGAGTGTAATTACCTTTATCTGGCACAGTCAGGGTTAGGTATTGAAATCAAATGCCCAATTACTACAGAACACACACACACACACACACACACACACACACACACACACACACACACACACACACACACACACACACACACACACTACAGTCACACAATAACCATCCACTTTGTCAGAAAAAGTGAGCTATTTCCAATAATTTATCATCACAGCGCCAATCCTGAGTGTTACAAACTATTGTTTTAGTTTTGCACTTGGGCCCAGTTTGAAAATAATTGGATTTATCCTTGAGCTGGGGTGGAAATAATGAGGCCTCTTCTGTATAGTCAATGATTCCAATCGTGTGTGTGTGTGTGTGTGTTTCTTAGACATCATAGCGAAGGAGTTCATTGAACTGAGAGGAAAGCAGCGGAGCCGCTACGAGCTGCTGGTGGACTTCCTGTCTGAGATGCTTTCCGTTCCACCTGATGATGTCAACATCTTTAGCCTAATGGATGTGAAAGAGCGGATGCTGGATGTCCGGTTTGCTGTGCAAGGTGGCCCCTCCTTCCTCCAGCCCGAGAAAATGCATGGATATCTGGCAGCCCACAAACAAAAGGTAGGTTGTTGAATTTCTTCGGCATTTTGATCATGAATCAGTGCAAAATATAATAACGCATAAATCAATAGAATCTCTTGAAAGACACTTTAACGACATCTGAATAGTGCGAAAGTGTACTGCAAGGGAACTGAAGAGCGAGAGTGAGTGTTCCAAACCGGGCTGTGATCTCTCTCTGCTGTCACCCTTGTTAGTTGGAGGCAGCAGTTCTGCTTCTGGCAATGTTTTGGCTGAAGCCTGTGCTAAATTCTAACAAATCAAACATGTCAGTCAAAATGTGGGACATGGTCTCTCTTTGCTGTGTGCAGGACTGACAGTCAGAAATTGTGCACACAACATATTACACAACCCCAACTGTATCAGTGATAAATGTAGAGACAGAGCATTGCATTGTGTCAATTACCGTGGACTCCTGCAATCCGCAAATACTGTGAACAATCACTGTCTGCCATGTTTCCCACCACCTTGATTTATGTTAGTAATAATGTGTTGGCCGACAGCAGCTTAAATGCACCTTGGCATTGATTCTACAGGTCTCTGAACTCTACTGGAGGGACGGAATTCATTCTTCCCTTCCCTCAGTTGGTGTTTTGACGATGGTGGTGGAGAGCGCTGTCTAACACGTCGGTTTAAATTCTCCCAGAGGTGTTTAATTGGTTTGAGATGTGTTGACTGCGAAGGTCATAGCATATGATCACATCAATTAATACTCATTAAAGCATTCAGTAAGCCCTTGTGCCTTACGGATGGGGACATTGTCATCCGAAGAGACACCGATCTCATCAGGATTGCTGCAGTGACCACGGTTGGCTTTACAGCAACAATATTTAGGGTTCCTATCTGGGCTTCTTACATCTCTCCTTTGGTCTTGCCTTGAAATAGCTCTCTACTGCAGACCTAACAGACATACGATGTCTGAGCAATCGATTTTTCATTATGCCGCCGCACCGGCGACAGCTGTGGCCAGAGGCATTATGTTTCTTTAAATGTTCCTCAAATTTGCCGCAAACGTCCATTTGTACTTAAGGATAGACTGATTAGACTCTGGGTCAAAGGTCAAGGCCACTGTCATTCTGATTCCTTCCCATTTTCATGAATGGGGAATCTGGGGAACTCCTGGAGCATATTTCTTAAAATCTGACACAAAGATTTGGTGTTCAAATGGCAAAAAAAAGTAAAAGTAAAAGCCAAGTTGTGCCACTAAATACACTACTACTAAATACAAGTAAAGGATATCTGGATATTTTAGTGTTTAACTTGATTGTTTATTCTGTGACATATAGTGCCTTGCAAAATGATTAACCCACCTTGGCATTCTTTCTATTTTGTTGCCTTACAACCTGGAATTTAAATGGATTTTGGGGGGGTTGTATCACTTGATTTACTCAACATAACCACCAACATAACTTGTTTATTTTTAACGTGAAACAAACAAGAAATAACACAAAAAAAACTGAAAACCTAAGTGTGCATAACTATTAACCCCCCCAAAGTCAATACTTCATAGAGCCACCTTTTGCAGCAATTACAGCTCCAAGTCTCTTGGGGTATGTCTCTACGAGCTTGGCACATCTAGCAACTGGAATTTTTGCCCATTCTTCACAGCAAAACTGCTCCAGCTCCTTCAAGTTGGACAGGTTCCTCTTGTGTACAGCAGTCTTTAAATCATACCACAGATTCTCAATTGGATTGAGATCTGGGCTTTGACTGGGCCACTCCAGGACATTTCACTGTTTCTCCTTAAACCACTGGAGTGTTGCTTTAGCAAGGTGCTCAGGGTCATTGTCTTGCTGAAAGGTGAACCTCTGTCCCAGTCTCAAATCTCTGGCAGAGTCAAACAGGTTTCCTTCAAGAATTACTCTGTATTTAGCGCCATCCATCCATCATCATCTCCTGATTAATGCCCTCCTTGTCTGGTCCATGAGTTTTGGTGGGCGGCCCTTGGCAGGTTTGTGGTAGTGGTATAATCTTTCCATTTTCTAATAATGGATTTAATGGTGCTACGTGGAATGTTTAGATTTTGGGATATTTTTGTATAACCCAACCCTGATCTGTACTTCTCCACAACTTTGTCTTTAACCTGAGTGCTCCTTGGTCTTCATGGTGTCACTTGCTTGGTGGTAGCCCTTGCTTAGTGGTGTTGCACTGGTGTTGACTCTGGGGCCCATCAGAACAGGGTATATACTGAGATCATGTGACACTTAGATTTACTTTTATTGCATATCCATGCACATGCATATATGCATCCATATCCCAATATCCTTAAGTAGTTTTGAATAAGTATGTATATGTGGAATAGCTGATAATATTAAGGGTTTCACTGAAGCATTTTCAGAGGAACAACAATAGATTTATCCACATTGATTTGATAATCTGATAATTTGTTTATTGGATGGATCCCCATTAGCTGCCACCTTGGCGACCACTAGTCTTCCTGGGGTCCATAAAGTACATAAAATACAACACAAACAACATCCAAAACACACAGTCATACCCTCCCAGCACAACCACACCCACAACAGCCAAAACAACAACAATACACATATGTACACACACACACACACACACACACACACACACACACACACACACACACACACACACACACACACACACACACACACACACACACACAAACACAATGCACAACCTCACAACATGTCCACACTATGATTATATCAATACACCACAATAGCACCAATAGTCAACATATATCAACAATATATCCTCAGTCACCACTATCATAATAACAATTCTTCCAATTTCAATGTCAATAATAAATGCCCAGTCATATAGTCTGCTGCATTAGATGAGCCTTAAGTCGTTTTTTAAAAAAAATAATTTATTTTGTGAGCAAGATACGTGAGGAGGTAAAGAGTTTCAGGACATTATTGAATGGTCGATAACTGAGTGTTTGAGTAGATTAGTTCTCGGAGTTGGAGGTATCAGATATCCAGAGCTGGCATTTCTGGTGTAATGGTTATGTCTGTCTCTAGTATTTAGTAATTGGTAAAAAAAAAAATACTCAGGTGTCTGATTGAATATGATGTTTCTAAAAAACATCAGGATGTTGTAGCTGAGTTTAACTTCAACTGTGAACCAGGAAAGTCGGATGTGCATATCAACTACATTTGTACGTGTTGAGCAGTGAAGTGCCAGTCTAGCCGCTCTGTTTTGAACCAGTTGCAGTTTATGTATTTCTTTTTTAGCTGCTGCAGACCATATGACGGAACAGTATCGCAGATGACAGAAAACCAAAGACTGTATTACCTGACTGATCATAGAGGATTGCAAATACGGAGAGCACTGTCTGATCTGTTCTGTCTGAATACTATCAATATGATCAGCCCATGACAACAGTTCATCCAACAGTACAACAAGTAGTTTAGTTTGTTTCTTGACCTGCTCTATTACTGTTCCTGACATTGATAGATGCAGCTTTAGATCACCAATAAGCATACTTTTCGAGCCAAAAATAATGCATTTAGTTTTAGAGATGTTCAGGACCAGTTTGTTATTTTTCACTCAGCTAGATACCCTCTCTAGATCCTGATTCACAATGGTTTCTAGTTCATTTATAGTTGAGGCAGTGCTGTACAGTGTTGTGTCATCCACGTACATAACCACAGTGGAATTTTGTATTGCGAAAGGTGTATCATTTGTTTAAATAGAACAAAGTAAAGGGCCAAGGCAGCTTCCTTGAGGAACTCCACAGCTGATCTGTTTACAGTCGGAAAGGCTACCATTAAAAAAGACTCTCTGCGATCTCTCAGATAAATGATAAGTGATAACTGACTGAACAGACTTGTATAAATTAGGAAAAGAAAGAAAACAAACAAACTTGGCAATCTTGGAAAGGTACCATAGAACACCATCTGCATCAAAAAAAGATTTTGTTTTGTTTATATTGTGTATCGATAGGTGAGATGTTGGAATTCAGTCTATTTGTTTAGACAAATGGTTCCAGTCACAAGGCAAAGAACAATAGAGACAGTGCACAACATTGATGCCAGATGTACCACACTGCAGGGGAAATTGTTCAGACAGAATATTATCTGTTTGGACAACTGCAAGGATTAGTGTTTGTGTCACGTTTTAAACCGCTAATATGAAGATTCTACCAAATCCAAATTTTCCGCAACCACCTTTAGTATTCCTAATCCATTGGAGTATTCTTGGAGCCCTTTGCACATCCAACTTGAAAACAGCTGCAGAGAATGAATCTTCAAATGCATTTACCCCCCAAAAAATCTTGTGTGGTCACGATGAATTAGTTTCACATATGGCTCCAGTATTCTAAGTAAAATCGCAAAAAGGTTCAGTTCTGTTGTATTGGGTGATATCAGTCTGTAACTGTCTCATCCTTAAGGTGGTTTACCTTTTCTAAGCAATGCTGATTCAAGTGATGGTCATAATGAAAAGACACAGGTCCAGAGCATAATTAGATATATCTTATAGGAGTTGCCTTATAATATCCTTTCTAGGAACAGCTCCACAGGCAATTTTTACATTGATAGTAAACATGATTAATTTTGTTTAGACCTGGCAGCTAGAAGCCTAATTGAACTTTTACTGTGATGGCATGCAATGTGTAATTTCATCTTTAGCCTTGAGAAAATGATTTAATTCTAATTTCTGACCCGAGACTTGAGGTGAGTCTGGTCAGAGAAGTTGTGCTTTTGATTAGATTAGTGTGTCTGTATTTCACATTCTAGCTGTGTGATTCTGGTTTTCTTTTTAGTTGCTGGATTTTCCTGAGTATAAATTACACTTCAAGCCCGTATTAGTGTTCTAAATATTATCAAACATTTTGACAATATAAAGAAAAATTATTCTGTTTTATTTTTAGAGAAATAAAAAAAGTCAACTTAGAATAGACAAATGGACCAGTTTAGATTCTATTTGTTGCAGATACAGTATACGCAACATTCCACAATAGCTTTCATGAAACTGTCATTATGTTTTGTTGGGACAACCTATGGTCCCCAACAACAAACTACAAGGGAGTCACATGTGAGACTGAAAAAATCCTTTCTGTGTTGTTGTTAATACAGGTGGATGATAACCTAGAGCAATTACTTGAATCAATCCAAACCAGCCATGTATGAATGCAGTGATGGAAAATGACCATGCTGACTGAAAAGAAAAAAAAAAAAACACTTTCCACATTTGATTGATTTGAAAAATTACATTTCTTCGAAAATACCTAAATGTTCTGTCGTATCTCCACAAATAAAATCCGGTCGTCAAATAATGGCTGGCTGCAAATACAGGCGCGGAGAAAACAACTGATGAGCTGAACAACTGAACAAAACAAATGATGAACCCCCCAGTGTCTGTTTTGTAATGTGCATGCCAACTAGGCATAATTCATATTTCTGCCACTTGGATTTGTGAAAAAAACAAACCAATGTAATCATGCTATATTCAATACTGTGTTGTTTTTTAGTGTTTTTTTTTTAAGTCACTGTGGGTGTCTGTGTTAACGTCTTAGCCAAACTGTATTTTGAAGTAATGTACAAGTACCGCAAGATGTCAGTAGCTACATTTAAAGTACTGTGATGTAAACGTGCAAGTAATGGGATTTTTCAAAACATGTTCCCGCAAATATTTCACAATAAAATCCTTGATAAGAGATAAAGAAATTGCTTGGCAGCACAGTCAGCTGCTCCTGGATGGCTCTCTCACTGGTGTTTGTGGTCCGGCTCAGAAATTATCAATCTGACATCGAGATTTTAAATAGTCAGCAATAGTCAGATAGCAGCCATAGTGTCAACCGGAAGATGTGTGATAGCAGTGACTGCGCTTCTTGGTTGAACATCTTCTAAATTCAAGTTTCTAATGCTAACTAAAGGCAAGAATAGCTAGCAATGAAGAAATAGTTGTTGGTTACTCTGGTAATCTGCTGCCTTCTATTTTTGGAGCTACCTTTGAATTCTGGCCATATTTAATAAATGACACCTTTAAGGGATGGCTGATTCATGTGCCAACTCATATTGCCAAAGACGCAGCCTGTATTGTTTGTCTCAATGGGCCACCTGTGGTGAACATTTTTTTTTTTCGTATTCTTTTGTTTTGAGTGAATTTACTGGTTTCCACAGATCCTCTTCCACTTAGAATAAGCAGACAAGACATTTCGGTTAGCCGTTGACACAGGGGAAATTAGGCCTTATTTAGACCATTGTCCTGGATAGTGTCCCAGGAAAAAAAATATTCTTAAAAATATAATTTCTTCTATATTCATAGTCCACGAATGTGGAACATCCTTTTAAATCCAACCCAATTTGACTCTAACAGAAATGCACAGCACAGGATTATGCCTGTAATGCTTTGGCTTTTGTAGTCACAAGAAGTAGAGAAAAAAAGAAAAGAGAAAAATAGAACTGTGCCTTGTCGATTGAGAAGGGTGTGTAAGAGGACATCGCTCTTCCTTTATTTTGTAATAAATTGTCTTAATTGACAAATGGCATTTCAGTCACTTGGGAGGGCAGGCTAAGCAACATTTGAAACACAAAGAAACATATCATCATTTAATAGAAGAGAGTTAGTGAAACACAAGTGTTTCGCTTCATCACGCCGACGCTCCATGGCTGCCGGCTTCAGTCAGAGCTCATTTCACGTTTCAAAAGCCTGAATAGAGGTGGGAGACCTTTGTGTGTGTGTGTGTGTGTGTGAGAGAGAGAGAGAGAGAGAGAGAGAGAGAGAGAAAGACACGGAAAGTGGAATTGTATGCATTTCACTGGCAGTGGGTTGAAAAGAGTGAGCTGACCCGGTGTCCTCAGAGGGAATGATGAGCCGATCTGCATTTGCATGTTTGTGTCTGTCAGGGAGAAACAGTGTGAGCGCAGAGTGGAGTCATGGCCACGGTGGTCAGGTTAGGTCAGTCACCCCGCTGAACCCACTGCCTCTCTTTCAGCCTTTTTTCCCAGGTAACCATCTCATTGTCTCATCTGTTTATTGTCACTGTGAGAAATTAGAGATGTGGAGCGGAGCATGCAAGTGTATGAATACATTTTTTTTTAGGATGGAAAAAAAAAAACTCTCTGTTGGCCATCCACAGAGAAGCAGAGAGGTAGAGAAAGATGTGTAAACAGAGAGGTAGGCAGGGCTTTCAAGCGTGATTTGTGAGGGGAGCACTGAACGTTTCATCTGAATTCAGCCAGGTTCTCCGGAGAAGACATTGATCAGAATGAAATGTGAAGCGTGGCGATGGAGAGGATGAACGGGAGCCGGAGAGGTAGAGGAGGGGGGGAGCTGGTGGACGGGAAAAGAAAGAGGAAGGGGAGGGAGGAGGGGTAGCGGGGTTGGTTTGGCAGAAGATGAAGCAGTGCTTATTATTAATGTTTTCAATTCTCCAGTAATGCCTCAGAAGTAAGAGATAAAAAAAAAAAAAAAAAAAAAACTTTATTCCCCATGTCTTTCTATTCCTCTCTGCTCTACTTCAATAATGGAAGTTATTCCTCAGTGTTTTCTATCCAGCAAGCTCCACTTGACTGTTAATGATCCTACGTTGGTTTTGGACCTTTTAAAAATCATTGGTATGGTGCTCTGATACGAAGGTTCATTTCATCATTATATTAATGCGGCCCTCAGGGCACCGGAGAGGATTCTGGAAGCTTCTCGGTGCATTGGAACAATAGACCAAGGAGCAATATGTCCCTTTGGTCTTCTGTTACTTGCTATACACACTGTTCCTCCTTTGAAACATTCATTGTATGCCTCTCTGTACATCTCCTCAACGTTGAGGAGACTAAAGATGTAGGCTTTCGAGGTTAAGAGGCTCCACTGTGACTACTATGGAGCGAGGGGGTATATATTTCAAAATAACATCTTTCTACACGACAGAATTCAGAGCATGGCCCCATCTGAAAAGAATTGAAATGTAAAGTTGGCCAACACATGAAGACGTGACGGAAAACCAAATGAGTTCACTTTTTCTCTTGAGAATTTGAATGTCTTATTGGCGTCCTACACTTACAAGAAATTAGCTTTAGTATGAGTAGGATGAGATCAGTGTAGTCGTTTTCCTGTATTTGAGATTGGAAGTGGGGCTTGCGAACCAAAATCAAATGTTATTTTCAGTTGAACGTCTCTACTGGCCACTGCTTCATAACCACCTGACAGCATGGCGCTGACTCCACCACTCTCCGCGTCGCCCCATACGTCTAGTCCTGTCTGTACTCCCTGCTTTTGCTGCCCCCTAATAATTGTTCCCCTTCTCCCTCTCCCTCCCCCTACCCCCTCCCCCAACTTCAGACATGACTACACTGGATGAGTGTGTCTCATTGGCTTTAAATGTCAAGGATTTGAAGGATCCATTATCCTGTGCTGGGAAGGAGAAAGCAGAAAGAACTTGACCTACATTAGGGAGAAACCCTCTTGACCTGAATTATCCATTTTTGTTGTTGTTGTTTTTTCCGTCCATCACAGTAGTAGTATAATGCATTCATGTTGCATAATGAAGACAGCGACCATGAGCTCCTTACTTTGAAGTAATACTACACTCAGAATTTTTGAGTATGGAAAAATGGCTGATGTACTTTAGTCTTCTCAGTCTGTCAATTTAAATTGATCAGATAGAAAAGATTCGCAATGCTGAGATGCACGCTAACAACGTAAAAAACTATTTTCATTTATGTAGTGGCTATGGACCAAACATTCGCCAACCTCCATCTCACATACACACATACAACTCATTGTCTGTGCCAGAAATATGCATTTTCTCCATCTTCCTGTCAGTTATAGCCATGATTCACGGTTCACTGTAGACACCCATTGATGAAAGGGCTAATGATACACAATGTTCCACCCCTGAAAGTAACGGCAGATTAGCACGGAGTATGACAAATTCCTCGCCAAAAGAAACACGACAGTCACGTTACATAACCTGCTTACATAGACTGTAATAGATGCATCTTGTGTTTAGAGTGCAGAGAGAAAATAAAACTCCCCTGGAGGAGCAGGTGGTCAAACTCAGTATTACAGAAAGAAACACTTCAAACCTCTTCAAACCCTCTTTCACTGGGTTCCACAGACAGAAAAAAATGATTTTCCTCATACAAAAATATTTTTTTCTCTCGACTCAACACATGGAGAAAAAAAAGCCTTGTTAAAAAAAAACAATAAATAAAAATCACTCACCTCGACACATGAAGGTTCACTCAGTTCCACACATTTAAATTCAGGGCATTTAGCAGATACTTTTGTCCAAAGCAACTTCCAGTAATTCATACACTGGCGTTGGTGGCTGCCATGCAAGGTGCCGACCAGCACATCAGGAGCAGTTTGGGGCACCACAAAAAAGTAAATTATCACTTGCCCCTCAAGGCTTCTCTAGAAGCCCTAGTTTCCAAATCGAACTAAACCATCTGTCATGTGATACCTGATTCTGACACTTGTCGGAACCTAATGCTACAGACACATTGCAGTTGGTAATCAAAAAACATTGAGGTCCACTACCCAACCCTTCTACATTAAATTCCATTCCCAACCATGCCATCTCTGCTGACTTCCACACCAGCAAAGTATCTTCTTACCTCACAATGGCTAAATGGTACACATTACATACCTGATGTCTTGTTGTTTCATCACTGATAAACTGCATTTAAAGTATAGTTTTTTGTAATCAGATTTGCAGTTTAAAACATATTGATGCATTCATCCCACCATCCCAATTACTTTCCATAGAAGAGTAAAAACAAAAGTAAAAGAAAAGTAAAAGAAAACAATGCTTTATTGGCTATACATCAATGCATCGATGGACTGAATGGACGACACTTGTTAGCAGGATGAAATTGGTTCTGATCGGTTTTGATCTTTTTGCAGGATTTGTTCGGAACAACGAAATATCCCAGACACTAGATCTCATACCAACATAGAGCATGTTACTCTCATAACTTTCTGAAGCCTACATGATTTATTTTGGTCCCGTTTTTGTTGTTATTGTAACTGAACTGGAGACACATTATATTTATACCACACTTATTTATAAATTTGTACTGTTTTGCAAGACAGCCATTGTACATGTGCAGTTGGGGCACTGGGCGGACATACCTGTAACACTGCAATTACATTTTGCACTTTCAACACTGTACTGCAAATAAATCTGTTCTGTGGGAGTCAACTGTCGCCACTTTCTCATTATATTTGCTCGATCATTCAAGCATGTACAAACTGTAGCGTAATACCCAATGGCGCGATGAAGAGAATTCTACAAGTAAATCTGTACACACTCTCTGCAACATTAAAGACAATGGAAACCAATCAAGGGGAAGCATTTGGAAATATAAATGGATGAAATGAAAAGGAAAAACTCAACTCATATTAGACATCAGTCAGCAATAACAGTGATCCATAAAACATAACCCATTACCAAAGTTAAAGCTACTGCGGTTTGGGGGGAATAGGTGGAATAGATATGAACTGCATGTTTAGCGAGTGTAATCTAGTCGCACTGAATGAGGTCCAATCAGCTCAGGACACTGAACTTGAGATGACCCTCTTTCTCTTCAACGTCTGTGTGTGTGTGTGTGTGTGTGTGTCTGTCTTTGCATACATGAGTGCATGCACGTGTATGTAAACTCAGCTAAAATGTACTTGACCAGGGTCACTCGTACCAAACAGCATGTTCAAATGCAAGCGCGCCGGCACACGCTCCACGACACCACAACACCACAGTACGTTCAATTTGCATTCCATTTTCCCTCCTATCAAACAGCTCAACCCAGACAGTCGGTCTCCTTTTCTGCCTCATCACCGTTTAGCCCACTTTTTCAGGAAGTGGTGCAGAAGAAGAGCTTGATTTCTTAGACCTAAACTGCCTGCTGTACTGTAATACATTCACACATTGAATCCACATCAGCATTCTGTTGCATGTGTTTATTGGTCTGTGTAAACTAATGTACTCAAGCTGACTAATGTGCTCAAGCTGACAAAGAGATAATACATGGATGAACTGTTCATTTGCTTCAGCAAACCATTATCACTATCAAATATTTAGCTTAAAACTCCCATTAAGTTTCAAATTGGTATGTGTTTAGTCATCATGTTTATTTCAGTAAATATAGATAAAGACATATTAAAATGTAAAGTCTCTGGAAAATGAAAAATTAGGGAAATGTGCGAAAGGAGATAAAAAAAAAAAACACCTTCATGTTAAAGCTGAATTAAAATCAGTTGATTTTTGTTTTGCGAGTTCAGTGATTTCCAGCCAATGTGGCAGGGCGGATAAGCTTCAATTCACTGTTAATGTCGGGTCTTGTCTGTCTGTGGTTGGGACTTCCTGTCCCCGACCACATTAGGCTTGCTGTTGGCTTTTCTGAGAAAATCAATTTGTGTGTCCTAGATTTGTATTTTTTTGTATTTATTTATATACTAAAGTGACATGCAGAATCATAACTGTGGCATAGATCCAGATGGAGTGCAACAAATGTTCCTTGATTAAGAATCAAAGTATCTTATCAGATTATTGGGTTGCAGGTGGAGCTATCAAAAAGCTTCCCTCCATCTGGTGTTAACCTGTCAGCTGCATCCAAATTGGAACTACATCTAAAGTATATACCAAGGATATATTTGTAAGTGGTATCACACTAAATTCTTCAGTCCACATAATAGTAAACCTTAATGCACATTTTCCCTTCTCTCAGAAGAAGGAAAATGTGCGTTAAGGTTTAGGGAGGAGTTGGAGATGTAATGGGAGTCATTGTTGAAAAAAAAGAAAAGTAGTAGTATTAATAGTACCAGTGGTATCATGAGAACATTCTCAAGCCAATATCTGTTTTTTTTTTCTCCATCCAGCTCCAGTCATTTCTGCAAATCAGCGTGTTCCAAATCCGAGTGGACGAGTGTCCCGGTTCGGAGTGTGCCGGGGCCAGTGGCTGCACCAACGTTTTGAATGTGCGCGATACGCCCACAGTGGTGGATTGTGGGACTATGAGCCTCGTGTCTGTGACCGTGGAATCCACCGCTGTGTGCTCTTGCCCAGGCAGGGAGCAGTCCCACCAGCCCTGCAACACATATCCCAGAAACCCCTGCTTCAACGGTGGCATGTGTGTGGACACTCAGCACGGCTACAGGTGAGTTGAAAATGAACACCATACCCAAACAGAGCCTGTAGGGCCAGATTATAATAGAATACCATCATTGTTTCTAATAACAAGTAGGGCAACAGGTAACTCAGGTTATTTCACTTACATTATGATAGTTACCAATTCTGACCAAATTCTGACAGCTGTTTGCCCTGCTGTGAGGAAGCCTGTAAGAATTTGTGGAATGAAAGTAGTTCAGTTCGAATCATCGTAGCTAAAAAGACACTAGCAAGTACATCAAGCCATATAGTTTCCAGAAAAGAGTCATTTATAGCAGCAAGAACCTATCTAGCTTAGATACTGCATGCTTGAAAATAAAAAATATAAATAAACTAATACAATGATACAATATTTTGAAACTGTTGAGATGTAAATGTGGTGCTATAACTTTCATTTCATTTAGTTGAAAACGGATCTTGACACTGGGGTATTTTCAAACACACCTATGTATTAAGTTTGTTTGAGTCTTAAGAGATCCTTTATCAGTCTGACTTTGCCTTCGTCAAAGAATAGAATATGGTGTGCTGTGTCTAACTGATTCACTGACAAAAAGGATTCCAGTGTTTGTTTCTCTCAGAATCCCAACATGTAGCTGAGGTCATTAAAATGAGGTCAGATAAACTGAGCTGGAGCAATATGACTCATCAGCTGGTGATCACAAAGAGCGCAAAGGGTCATTTTGGACATGATCATTCACTGAAACGGCTTTCTGTATGTACAGGTGTGATCGGCTTACTCTCTGTCTCTTTCACTGTCTTTGTGTGTGTGTTGGTGTGTTTAGTAATTAAAGTTGAAGCTGCGTAGGGAATTCACTTAACACTTCAGGCTGTTCTTTTTATTTCGTGGGTGGAGTGGCTCTCTCTGTTTCTACCTCTTTCCTCTCTTTGTGTCTCTCACAGTCGTTGGTCTGTGCTGTTTCCTGGCTAGAGAAGCTGAAATCTAAGATAATTACTTTAACCTTTGTCTTTCCCCGGCTTGTATCAGACAGTGTTTGTTTGAGCTGCCCCGTCAGCCTTTAAGTTGAAGCCCGCATGAAGTCGTCTGAAAAACGGCTGCCACCAGCTGGTTGACGGTCGGCAGATTGCAACGCTCTTGAATTATACATACTGTGTAATGATTCAGTAAATTACCATGCATTGTCATTGCATTTAGTTAAATAAGACTTTCTGTAATCCCAAAGTGCAGCCAGCTTTCCAGTAATTATTCTTTTTAGGGTAGTGCAGCTGTAACAGGAACATAAGTACGGCACTGCTGTCCAAAAACATTGTTATCACTGTTCTTACACCATTACTTAGCACTCTATTGCAAAAGGTACTCATTACATATCAAATTGGAATGTATAAGTCTTTGTCATTTCACATTGGGAAATAAACAACCAATTAAACTATTATGACATCTTCAAAATACCTTGAATTTACCTTCCAGAAATGATCCAAACACTGCATATTCGCTGTTGCCACTCACAACCACTTCTAAACTCTTCGTGGCTGTGCTTCACAGCTTTGCTTTGGATATGGCTGTCCTGACATTTAGCCAAAAATTGCAAATTAGTTAGTAGGTCATTTAGAATCAACATTTTCGAAAGTGGCACGCAAATGTGTTAATATATGAAAGGAATCATGGAACGTCTAGGTTTTAGTGAGACCCCTTTGCCCTTCGGCGGAAAGTCATCTGAATCATTAAATAACTCACCAGTTGATGTATTAGCTCTAGACACACACATGCTGTACTTCCGGGCAATTTCCAGTAACATTGGCACAAAGATTTTCTCACCACGGAGGACTTGACATCTTGAGAAGCTTATCATTAGTATAATCAGAGTATGGTCAAGTAATTGGAAAGGCATTAAAGAATGAATAGTCTAAGCACATTAGAGATGTGTTCGAACAGTTTAACATACATGTTGTTATAAAGCCTCTGCACCGCTTAGATATATTCCAGCCTGTGTGCAGGATCAGGCAGACATAACAGATACAGTCAAATACCAAGCAACTCATGTTGGTATTAAGAAAAAAAAAAAGCACACATTCAGGTAGAGGCTGGGTCCTGGGGTGTGAGTGCTCTCTCTTGGTGCATCGAGATCAGTAAACATCTTGTAGTGCCAGTTTTTTGCCAACTGTTTGGTTCTGCCAGACATGAAGAATTCCCAATGCGGTCTACTACCTGGCCTCCAGACTTTAAAGCAGTACGCTGCGGGATGTGCTGTTTGGTTATACAGGCGAGTTTTACACAGTAAACTAGGTTCCATGTTGGTTTCTTGCTGTTATACTCCTGACTGTATTGCGTCCTGCAAAGAAGCTCGGAGATGCTAGTCAGAGAAACATCGAGATGCCGACAATGAGCGCTCATCACATGCGATGACTTTTTAGCTCATTTAAGGATTTCAGTAATGTCGAGCCATTGTGAATGATGACTGGTATTGTATTTTATGAGTAGGAGAGCAGGGGAGACGATGGATGTGATGGGAGGAATTAAAAGGAAATTAGAGGAGTGAACGTAACGTCAAAGCAGATGCTTTTGAGACTGCCGAAGAGATGAAGGCAACCTGCCTGGGGTGTTTGTGTGTAGCTGTGTTGGTGTGTGCGTTCACGCTGCGTTTCGTTGCAAACATTCTCTCTCACACGATGTCGGTGATTAAAAAAATGTGATGGAGTGAACTCATCAAAACAAACCACAGTGCCACTAAAACTAAACTTTTATTTAACACTACGGCAGCAAATGTTCTAATAATCCCACAACTGTTGAGCTCTTAATTTAAACTCCCAGGTCTTTTCACACTTATTTGCTCATTAACAGCCGAGCATGTTGTTTCTCACTGGTGTGTTGCAACTCTAGCTGAATGAATTACAGTGAAGCTGCAATTAGGTATTTATAGACATGCTAAAGGGAATTATTGAACCCTGTTAACACTGTTAGCAGCTGTTACAGCTAAAGATACATATTAATCTGGTGATTTTCACATTTGAATGAGGATACATATTCACCATTAGTTTGATTTGTTTGTCCAAGTGAGAACACTGCTGCTGATGCACAACAGCTTCCTACACTCTTCCTAAGTGTTATGCCTTTTCATTGTTGGAGTTATGATGTCTGGGGAGACAGCTTAAAGGGATATTCCGGTGTAAATTTAATCCATGGTCTAACACACCTTGACACAGAGTAAGACTCCCCCTCGAGAGGTCAAGTTAGCTGACCGCTAGCTTAGCTAGTTTTAGCAACCTCAGAAAAGACCGCACGAAAACAATACACTGCCGCTTATGTCTCCAATTAGAAACCGCCATCAAAAAGCCACTCATTGCCACAATTAATGCTCAGAACAGCACCAAACTTCAGCAACAGTACACAGTACGAAGCATCAAACATCTGCTAGCTTAGCCAGATTTGTATTAAAAACACAGCTCAACTCACCCTCTCCTCCAGCAGCCTGCCTGTGTGGGGAAGCCCTGACGAGTCGATTACCGAGTGCAGTAGAATTCCACAGCTCAAGGATGAAAATGTATAATTATTACTCCATTACTTCTGTTATTTTCCCTGTCAGCTCTCGATAATAAGAACTGAGCATTCCATGGAGTAATAATCAGTCATTTTGTGTAGTTGTGCTGTGTTTTTAATACAAATCTGTCAAAGCTAGCAGATGTTTGAGGCTGTGTACTGTGTGCTGGGACTGTAAGCGGCAGTGTATTGTTTTCATGTGGTCTTTTCTGAGGTTGCTAAAACTAGCTAAGCTAGCGGTCAGCAGACTTGATCTCTCGAAGGGGAGTCTTACTCGGTGTCAAGGTGTGTTAGACCATGGATTAAACTTACACCGGAATATCCCTTTAAGACAGACTGACGATTTCCTCAGCACTGATATTAGCTCCAACGTCCTCTTGCCTAAGTCTGAATGTGTCTACCTTGGTCCCAGCGACAATTCAGTACTTGAGTAGCTGTTCCAGTCCTCCTCTAATAGCAATGCCAAAGCCCCGCTATAACTTTAAGATAATACTTTGCCTGTGAGCAGTCACATGCCAGGAAAAATGAAAATGATGGGGATTTGGATATGGAATGATGTCAAAATGGAAGTAGATTTTTCTTCTTTGTGGTTTGACATGCTGACAGAGAAGCCACTGTTGTGGCACACACACACACACAGACACACACACACGGATGTGGACACATTTAACATATAATTCAACAGCCTGCAGTTTATATCCCCCGCTTTTCAATATAAAAGTACTTACTTCAGTTTGACATGAGGTGCCAGGGGACCAAGCTTAGGTTTTGCAGCATTCAGGTTCGTAACATTTAGTTTACAAGGCCTCGGCGGATGCAGACATCCGTGCCACGGTTCCTGACAGGGTTTAAGCGCCTGGCCTTTCTAATGTTATGCAGTCTGACTCGCAGATGAAAAATGAGATTTTCGGAGCATTCTTGCCAGAGTGTAACTCAAAATACAGCTTTTGTTTGCCTTCCGATTTACCTAGTGTTATAAATAGAAACTGAACTTCCACAACCTCCTACGAGATGAAAAAGCTAGCATGTTTGCTGTCACATACTGCCAGTTCTCGCTTCAAATTCCTGGCAAACAAGTGAACTGAAGGAGGGCTTCTTCATTAGCATAAATCACTCTGTAAACAAGACCAAAAGTGGAGCGCGAGCGTTTCAACAAATCCTTTTAACTACAAACATGATGACGAAATAAACTCTTTGGTGATTCCAGCGGTAGATTAGACGTGACCCTGTTTGACTTTGTGTAATTCAGCCTGATACCCTGTGTATCCTCAGGCTCGGATCTTTAATGGTGGAAGTGAAGGGCTCTTTGCAACCAATTAAATGAAACACCAATGTGTAGACCGAAGCTTTTATCACTGTCTCAGTTGTAACTCCATGCAGATTTTGAAAGTAATGATGAAATTAAGAGTCAATTTTCATACTCCAGGCTGAACTCTTCTCTGCAAATTGTTGCGCTCAATCTGTAGATACTGTATGTATGTATAGGGCAACACAATTGTATGTGAGCTGAGACACAGTGTTGTCTCTTTTGTTTCTCTTTTTTGCTGTCCACAATTTAGTCTTTTTTTGTTTTTTTTTCCTTTTACAGAACTGCAGCTTCTGTTTATTGGTGTCGTTATTTGTTGCAGGATATGGCAAAGTAGCGAGCAGACCTGACACTGAACACTATTTGCAAATGTGCACAAAGCCAGTAGGGTTGCCCTGGCGTCAAAGTTTTCCCACCGACGAGTAACATCGACAAGTATTAACCAGTAGACCAGCACTTTACAAGTAAAGGCTCTCACTCTCTGAAGAGCGATGTGTTAATTTCCTGCTAATGCAAACCTCTTCATCATGGGATGTGCAAAAGTTCACAGTATAGCGGATACGTGTCATGTAATGATGGTTAAACATGTCAGCTTATTTATAGAGACACATGTCTACTGGGGGGGGGGGTCATCATTTATTAATTATTTTACTCAGAAGATGTCAGTACTCATAATGCATACATAACAGTGCCACCTGCCCTCTTTTAGGAAGAAAGTAGGGAGCAGTTGTGTACAGAACTAATGATTTTATCTTGTCACGTAGCGGAAAGTGCAGAGAAAAAACATGTCCATCAGACAGCCGGTGGTTTTCACAGGGCACATGGTTTACAAAGTACAAATAAGTGAGATCCTCAGCCACTTTAGACTTACTCGTCACTGTCACTAAAAAAACAAAAAAAAAAACCTCTAAAGCTTGATACAGCAGGATCTTTCAGCTCTGCAGACCAGGTTGTTGCTCCTTGTTCATACCTGGAGCAAGACACATATACAGCCGCCGTCAAAATGATTTCTACAGCTCTTATTTTCTGTGATGGGATGAGAGGAACACATACTACTTGGTCACAAAAACAATCATTGCTTCAAATCTGAGTTTATGATGGGTCTTATGAAAATGTGAGCAAACCTACTGGCTCAAAAATATACATACAGTAATTCTAATATTTGGTTAAGTGTCACTTGGCCATTTTCACCTCGCTTAGGTGCTTTTGACGGCCATCAACAAGCTCCTGGCGGAATTCTTAACTAAGCCTCATGACAGAACTCATTTTGCTAGCTTCCTTGCATGGACTTGTTTCTTCAGCACGGTGCTTGACATAAGTTATGGTGTTCTCGGGGTTAAAGGCCTCTCTCCTTCAATCATATTGCTGCTCATTGTGGCCAAACAACTCAGTTTTTGTTCATCTGATCATAGAGTTTTCCTCCTGAAGTTTTTTTTTTCTTTGTCCATGTGATCAGCAGCAAACTACTGATGAGCTTTAAGGTGCTGCATCTGGAGCAATCAAGACACACTTGACTGTGGAACACTGACAGGAAATAAAAATCCATTGATGGAAAAACCTGGTCATTCAGTACATTCAGGTAGTCAGCTACCCTCATTTTTTGGGCACAGAATGTTGCTGAACCTAGACCTGACCAACTGAATCCACCCTGGATCATAACACTGTCCCCACAGGCTCTGTACGGTAGACACTAGGCATGATGGGTGCATCAGTTCATCCACCTCTCTTCTTATGATGCGCCCATCACTCTGTATCAGGGTAAATCTGGACTCATCAGACCACATGACCTTTTTCCAGAGTCCAGTCTCCATGCTCCTTAGCAAATTTCAAATTAGCCTCACTGATAAGTGATTTTCTTGAGGCTACACAGCTTTTTTTCCCCAATCCCTTGAGATCTCTTTGCATTGTGCGTGTGGAAATTTCTCCTGCTTTCTAGTTTTACTAGTTCTGCTGTGGATTTTTTACCATTAGATTTCACCAAACATTTAAGTGATCTCTGATCATGATGAAATAGAGTAACATCTTTTCCATGACCACAGGAAATGCCTTCCAACATGGTTTTTTAAGAAATGAGAAGCTACTCACTGCATCAGTTAGGACTAAAACACTTGTTGCCAGCTGAAACATATGAGTAACTGCGTAATTACTTATTCCCTTAGTTAAATCCAGGTGGTGACTGGGCAGTGTACATTTTTTGAGCCAGCAGATTTGGTCACATTTTCAGAAGAAAACTAATAACTGACAGCAGAGCAAGAATACAGCCGGTCAAAATAAAAGTGCTGTCTTATCATCTTCACATGTGGAGCTTGTGTTTACGTCTACATTATAGCTCAGATTTAGCAACAACAAGGTAACAAGAAAACACTCACCCATAGCCGTGCCCAGCTTTGGAAAGCCAAGCCAATGTACTCTTGTTTTGCTTCTTTTTACATCGCTTCTTTTCTCTGCCACAAACAGGTTTTTTTTCTGGGAGCTGTTGTTTGGAATGGAAATGAAAGTTGTTTTTCCGGAGCTTTTACCCAATTGTGTTTCCCAAATAACTAACTTAGGCAGTAAACTTCAATGCTGTAGCCATTCCCTCTGGCCAGCTCGTCTTCTTCACCCTCTCCTTCAGCAGACTAGAGGCTACAGTGACTGTATCACCTCTATAGCAGCAGGGACGACCTGTCCTGGCTGCTTTACAGTGGATATCTCTGCATTGCATAGACCCCCTGGACATAATGCCAGAACTATTCCTTTTTCACATTGAGTTGAAAGGGTCAGATCATTTTTTGAACATTTTAAACTAAAATTATGTTCAGATCTTATGCATCTTACATCTTATGAAATGCACCTTTAGATGGTGTGTTTGCGTCCACCATGATTTTGACCCAGCATTGAACCCGTCATTTTTGGCTTCCTTGCTGGGACAGAAGATTGTGCTGAAGTCATTCAAAAGTACAAGACTAAGAGTGTACAGCCATGCTAGCCCCTCTGTGAGACTATATGTAGGCACAGTGCTGCTTTGCTAACAACATTGCTAACATTTGCTAACTAGCCGTAAAGGTATTACAGCAAGTTAGCCAATTAGCTATCTAACCAACAAAATGATCAACGACACAAGATGCATCCATGCTAGTAGAAGGAAGGAGACATCTGACAGGAAGCTGATGGAGGTTGTAGCTGAAAGTCTGTATTAGCGTTGTGTTTTGGCAGTAATGTGGTTGTGAGTCACTGTTTTTGCCGATGCTAGAATGGTGACAGGTGATGCTTTGTGCGCATATGCTTGAAATGAAATAATTCCACGCACTCTGGCTGTGCGAACACAACACCATCATCATAGTTATATGACAGTATACAGCAACATCTCTCAATTTTGTGCCCTCATCTTTTTCTCTGGAAAAAAAAAAAAGAATGTCATTTACAGAGCGGTTTAATTTCAGCGCGACTTTAACATCCAAGAACGCTCCGCCGTGTGGATGTTATGAAGTCATGAATACTGCAATAAATGACAGATTTCCGCTTTGAAATGATAATGTGAAGAGAAGCATCTCCGTTTGTACAGGCAGGGAACCCGTGACGCACACACACACACACACACACACACACATACACACACACATATACTAAGACCTGGGCAGAATTTAGACATCACAGAAAACAGAATGGTAACAGCTGCTGCTACAGGTGTGCTGCGCTCGAGATGTTCAGATGCTTGATCCCGAAGCACCGACATGAACATACGTGTTCGGCACCACACAGCTCCCTCTGAACGTACGTGAGAACAGACGAGCGCAGAGTCTCGTCGCGCACGTGTCCGGTAAGCTCTCTCGCTGTGTCTTGTAGAAGTTAATTTTACCCTTCAGCTTCATTTAATTAGAAGCAGCGAGTGAAAAGGGCAGGATTTCAGTCTGGCTGACTGGAGACGGCGTGTAATGTGGCTCACCGCTGGACCAGAGCAGGATGACTGCTGGATCCATGTTAGACATAATCCCTGGATTACACACACGCACACTCACTCACATGCACGCACAAATACACAATTATTAGAGATGCGGACATATTCCTCCTCTAATTCTCTCCCAGTTAATCTCAGTAAACCATGTTGCTTTCTATTTTGAGATGCCTGTATTACCTAGCTGACTGTACATACATAAAACATATGTCTTTATTGCTATACACACTTCTCAAAAACAAAGTGGATTTTCCCTTAGTACTGGGAAGTAATCACAGAATGAGGGTCTTAATCTGGCATTGTAAATCATGAAGGATTTTCTGTTATTATGCTGTAATGTAATACATAATACATACAATACAACATCATTTAAGTATTTAGATAGTTTGTGATTCTGTATGTTTGCATCCGATTGGTGAAATCTCCTGAGCACTGCACTTTTTAACATTATGATTGCATTCAGGTGTTATTTCAATCTTTTTTTGTTTGTTTGTTTTGTCTTATCCCTGATTGCATTTATATGTTCTCTTTGAATTCATCCTTTTGCATGAATTTCACATAACATAACATATGTTTCATCATCCTACTATTTCAGCATTTTCATAATTTATAGCACACATGACATAGAAAATAGATCAGATCCATTGAGCTGAATGGATTGGGTATCAATGAATGTGAATTATTATGATCAGATCTCAAACCAAATTAACACCTGTGGGTGATGGAGCCAAGTGTTCTTGAAGTTTCAAGATACTTATACTAATACTTTATTGCTATTTTAACATAGTCCATAAGAATTCAGTTTAGATCAACTAAACAAAAGCTACCATATACAGTAACCACCTCAAGAATACACAAATTAGATAATTAACTAACCTAACCTGATCGAGGTCATCTTTCTTAAAGTCAACTCTAAGCTGGTGAAGAGAGAGAAAAAACAAGAAAAAGCTGGTAAACTACCAAACAGGTTAAAATGGTGTTTGTGAATGTGATGCCTTTAAAACATAATGTGCTGCATATTTATATGGGCCAGAATGAAAGTGCAGAAACTGTTTCTTTGTGTGATGTCAGCCAAATAGATGACAGTGAGAGAACAGGGCAACGCAGATGGAGTTCAGTACTTCATCTGCTTCGAGTTGAGTTCAATGACATCTGCTGTGTGATTCACCTCGTTCAGAGGAGGAGAGGAGGTGAGGAATGGTGTGCCAAGGATGGGGGGAAAAAACAAATACAATGGGGAAGAGTGGGATGAAATAAAGGAAACCAGAAAAAATAATGAGAGAGTGAATAGAATATAAGGAAAACGAAAAAACTGTATCACCTTGCCCCTGCTGTCAGAAGACAGCGATAGGGGCGAAAGAAGGGAGAGGATACCAGAGGGACATATGATGTAGAGGAGAGAGTACCAAAGGAAAGTGAAGGGAGAAGATATAATGCAAATAGATAGGAGATAATACGGCCACATAATACCAAGAGATCTACCGCGGGATAGTTTTCTGCTCCGGCAGCTTTCAGATATGACCCCACCCAACACATCCAAACCCACACAAACAGATTATGGCCCAAGATTGAAGGAAGAACATGCAGATAATGGAGGCACTGGGATTAATAATGGGATTAGGGGATTGAGGGAATTGTGGGTTGGAGTTGGGATTACAGCTGCCAGTCCAAAGTTAACAAATACAATTCCCAACAGACAGCGAATGAGCAAAACAAAGCTGCCTTAAGAGGATTGGAAGGCTCGGCCATTATGGCTAAAACGACATCTCAGATTGTCTTGCGCTCACAGAATTGAGATGGCAGCGGTACTTTCAGTTCTACACACACACACGTAAACATTTGAACCTCTGAAATCTTCAATAACTAAGTATAAGCCTTGACCATTAAGGTCATAACTAATAGTAATATTTAAATTTAAAGGTCTTGGATACTAATTCTCAAGAGTTTTTACACTCTGAGGCATATTGAGCTGATCTGCTCCATGAATGCTGCGCTGTTTGTAATTTGATCAGATTTAATTGGAAGTGGCCTGACAGCACGAGCAAACAATCCCCTTATACTGTCACTCGATTCACACTGAGTTTTCATCAAACCTGATTGACGCAAATAAGAGACATCATGTTTTTCAAGCTGTGCCACGACCACTTCAAACCAGCGAGAGGAGCAGAGACAAGCAAACAAACAAAAAAACCCACAGACAAACAGAAATCCACACCCGATCAGGTTGCTGTCCCTGAGCCATGGCTTTGAATAATGGCAGGATCATTCACAAGATGATGACATGATGTCACAGTGAAGCTGACCTCTGACTTTTTAGATATAAAATGTCATGACCTTCATCATTTTGTCCTTAAGACATTTGTGTGATATTTTGTCATAATTGTCATATGAATTGTGTTTAGTGAGGTCAAAATTCCCTTACAGGTGGACGGGCAGACAACCCAAATGTGTTCATATTATTATATTTATTATTATTTACTATCACCAGTGATGGTAACAGAAAGTTCAGAGAAGAAAAAATATAAATAAAATGAAGAGAAAAAGCAAAATGTCCTAGAAAATCTTGTGTTGTCCTGGAAATGGAAACATTTTCTTATTTTTCTATCAGAACTCCCCAAAACGGATGATATTATCATCTGAAAGGGTTAAGTTAAGTCAAGGATCATATTAATGTACAGATGGTAACCTTAGTTTGTGGCTGCATGCTGTGAAATCACCCAAAGTCCCATCACACAGTAGCACCTGCAGGCTGGGTGATATCGATGTAATGTTAATAATGTGAGTAACATTACGCTCAGAATGTAAATATTAGTTAGTGCTGGCTGGTAACTGTGGTAGTTTTATTAGGTCTATAGATTAACGTTGCTTCCCTCCCATCGTGTTGAATAATGTTAAATTGATTAGCATGTTTGGTTCCGTTGCTAAAGTTGTTGTTCTCGCTCGCTCGTTTCGCTTGAAAAGGTTTATGGTTTGTGATTCAACTCTGGCTAGGAGCAGTGGTTCCAAATGTGTGTTGGGCATTGTTCAGAGAGTTTGATGATAATGATTGGGACGCCAGGTTTGATATTGTGAATAGCAGCCCAACTGCATGCATGTCAAACACTGGCTAAAACGGTACTCTTTCACTTTGCCGGTATTGTCTCGTCCAGCACAATGCTGCACTGTTACGGTAATGGGCTGTAACATGATGTGAAGTGTTTAACTTGGGTGGGTGGGTGCCTCATTAAATACCCCACTTAATATAACCGGAGTAATGGGGTTGAAGAACGTTCTGACAAACTGATAACAGTCAGTAGCAGGTAATACTCCGAGCAAACTTGACTCAAACCTTAGAGTCAAACTTAAGTTTATCCATCATATAGTGAAATACAGTTTAATCATCTTTTATAATTTCTCATTATTAATTCCTTTAATGTGGATGCAGAACTGCAGTGAAAAGATGCTTTCGCCTTCACTGAGTGGAATCCCTTATGTTACGACTCTGGACATTTTCCGTGGTGTAACTGAGAAACCAGACGCACTTTCCACCACACAAGTAGATCATGAGATTGTGATGTTTATTGCGATATGTTCAGCGATGCTCTTCACTGATCGGAGTCATCTGCCTGTCTGTGACATAGCCCTCAGTGCTGATTGGCTGTTACTTGTGTAGTGTAACCAATCAGTTAGTGCTGTGGGTGGGACACTGTGGAAAAACTCAGAGTATGGATACATAATCATCGCTTGCATGTATTATAGTATACTATACAGTACAGTGTTACAGTAGTAGTATACCAAGTAAGTATAATTACACTATACATTTTTCTTTAAAGGCAGCCAGTTAGTAGTTGGTTTTAATTATTTAGTTGAATCTTTTAAATCAGATTTCCACAGAGGGGGACATATTAGTATATGGGCGTGATCCCTGTCTGTCATACTAGCTAGACTGTCACCTAAAATGTCCTGAAAAAGTCCTCAAAACCGGTTTGGAGGACTTTCACTGCAAGTATGTCCAAAAGCATTTACATGCTTTAAAAATAAATGTAATACATGGACAATAACATTGTGATTTTTTTATAGTATATTTCCGGATAAGAATGGAATTTTTGTTTGACTTTAATATATAAGTGCACTTCACTAACTTCACTTCTGCACTTTATCACACAATGATGCATGAAGACAGCGTAAGCGTCCAGACACATGGCCCTAAGATAAGAGAAGATAAGATGTTCCTTTATTGATCCCCCTCGGGAGAAATTCACAGGTAATGAAGCAGCACAGAGGGAAATAAGCAGAAGAAGAAAGAAGAATATAATACCAATTTGAATAAAAATATAACAAAAAATATTAGAATACAAATACACATACTATATACAGTAGCTGTCCTTTTGTGTACATGACGTGTGCGATACTAATAAACGTGAAATAAATGTGACTGTGCAAATGTACCATGTGCAGGGTTCCTGAGATGATTAAATAACAAAAAAACAAAGAACAGCCAGCCTTTAGGTGACAGTGAAGTGTATGGTTGAGTCCTGAATCAGTGGAGAAAGGAGGTGTCGGGAGCTGTGCTGGTGGTGTTGTGAAGTCTGATGGCTGATGGTGTGACAGAACCCCCCCGCCCCCCAAAGCGCTTCGAGGCACGTGGTTGGCTGAGTCTGTGGCTGAGCGTGCTCCTGAGTTGCCTCAGCTCGGCGCGGAGAGGGTGAGAGGGATTATCCATTATAGATTGCGGCTTTCCTCTCATCCTCCTCTCCGTCACCGCCTCCACGCTGTCCAGTTTCACCCCCCCACCGCAGAGCTGGCTCTCCTCGCCAGTTTGTTCAGCTTGATGGCACCACCGCTCCCGATGCCCCCTCCCCGGCACACTGCTGCAGAGAATACGACGCTGGCTACCACAGACTGGTAGAACATTGGTAACAGCCTAGTGCACACACTGAAAGACCTGAGCCTGCTCAGAAAGAACAGCCTGCTCTGGCCCTTCCTGTAGAGGGCCTTAGTGTTGTCTGACCGGTCCAGTTTATTGTTCAGATGCACCCGAGGAACCTGTAGGTGTCCACCATCTCCACCCACTCCCCGTTTATGGAAACACGTGGTGGGGGGCTCTTCCTGCACCTCAATGTGCAACTTCTCACGTTCAATTTACTCTTGTTTAAAGGCGGTGAAGTGACATGTCCCTTTATTTGCACAAGTGTCATGTATTTTACATGAACTGTGTGTGTGTGTGTGTGTGTGTGTGTGTGTGTGTGTGTGTGTGTGTGTGTGTGTGTGTGTATTTGTCAGCTCCTGGAAGAGAGCACAGGCAGTAAAATTAGCTAGACAACGGAGGAACACTTGGATGAGAAATAAGCTGTCAACAGAGCGCCAATGAGATGCGTGTGTGTGTGTGTGTGTGTGTGTGTGTGTGTGTGTGTCAGTGCATGCTCATGGTTTTGCAAAACATGCATCTCTGGGTGGTTTTGCAGGATCCACAGGGCCAACACTCTGGAGAGATATGTTGAGAAGCAGTTGAAGTGTGGATAACAGAACCCAGTGAAAAGGCGCAGAGGAGTCGCCCTGGAGAAATACCTCGTTTCTCCGAGCTGTGTGTTTGTGTGCGTCGTCAGGGGAGAGACTGAGTGTATCATTTGTATAACGGTGGATTGAGTGAGGGGAATTTTTATTTTGTGAATTGTTTGTGAATTTATGCCAGATTGATTGATTGATTGGTAAGAAAAATAGGATGTGGGGGATGAGTATAGTCTTGAAGATAAAATCCAGCTCCATACGTCGAAAAGGTTAACAAACCAAAAAAGCAGCTGTTGCTGATGGACTGTATTTACAACTTTCTGGGTTAATTCTGCTTTTCGCTGTTTCTCTTATCCACCTTGATGAATGATTGCAGACTTTGTCCAGTGCAGGAAATACAATTATCCGTGGATCTAAACACCAATGATAATCCCTCAGGTTTCCTTATTCTAACATCAATAACTTTTTCATTGTGCTCCATTCAGGCCTTTTCAATACTGTATTGAGTTTTGGGCTTTATCAAAGGAGCAGCATTGCACAATTGCATGCAATTTCCAGCCTAAATATAACACATCCTGTCATATTTATTTGTTAGTTCATTAAATTATTCATGTGCTTAAGTTTCAAGGTGATCAAAAGGGATTCTGCCTCTTAAATTACCTAGATTTGGAAGGTAGAGTCCATTTTAGGGTGCTATCTGTTAATGCTTCGTTCTACTTCTGGACTCATCATTTTACAAGAAGCATTTAACAACCAAGTCATGACAGAGTCACAGCATGGATATCCATGTCCATATGCAGTAACATAGGGCTTCCTTCACCTTTTGACATATATTTTATTGTGTATGCACAAAAAGTTGATACACATAGTAGGCCTGCACGATTAATCGTATTTTCATCGTCATCGCGATGTGAACGTGCGCGATAAACCCATCGCAAAAGCTGGTCTGAAAGTGCGATAAGTTTTGTTTACATCCGCCATGCTTTCACACTCAGCGTGCTGACATTTGGCCAATCAGATGCGGCCCTGGACACATGGGCCATGCATGCACACCGTTTAGCCAATCAGATGACGCCCAGCTCTGCTCACGTTCCTGCACGAGAATTAGTAGCCAGAGTAAACAGGATGTCGGAGGCAGGAGAGCAGAGCGGTGAAAATGCAGACGAAGCGCTTGTGGCAAAAAGAAATAGCAGCTCAGCGGTTTGGAGATACTTTGGACTCAAACCAGAAGACAATTTACAGACTCAGGTACTGTGCAGGACCTGCAGAACAGTTGTAGCAATGTCCAGAGGTAACACCACTAACCTCCGTCACCACCTGCTGCACCGTCATAAAGAGCTGCACGAGCAATTTAAGGCCAGTCAGTCTCGAGCGCAAACGTCGAGCAGCAGTCAAGTAACATGTGTAAATTAATGTTAGAAGGGTTATAAGGTCTTATTTATCGCAAGTCATATCGTCATTGCGATATTGAAGGGTGTCATCGCACATTTTGCTCATATCGTGCAGGCCTAATACACATAGTGCACCGGTTTGTCGTTTTTTGCTAGAATGAGCAGCCATTAGCCACCGGTACTCATCACTCCCTATGTGCTGCTCTCTACAGGGCCTCGGAGGAGTCAGAGAGGAGGGAAAAAACTTAATTGTTGCATACAATTAATAATATGTGAGCACAGATTACTAATTGACGTTCTTGATTTAATATTGTTTTTGGCATGAGACACCTACTCTCAGCCTCTCATTCTCACGCTAGACAAACAAATCTCACGCCAAGTTAAAGGAAGCCGCACAGCTACATCCGAATGGAAAAATATCAAGTATGTGTCGGGGCTAACTAGGCCTCCTCTGCACATCGGATGATCACTGAATATCAGGCTATTTTTACAAACAGTATTAGAGAGGGTGAAGACACAGAAGCAATACTAGAACAATTGAGAAAAGACAGAAGAACAAGACTTTTTTTGGTATTTAGACAGCCAAGGATGATGAGGTGAGGGGTTACATTTAGTCAGGAAGCGATGGGACAAATGAGTACTCGGATGTGGGGAAGTACAGAGTTGGAGTTTCCTAGTGATGTAGTGATTCTGCCTGTGGTTCTGCCACTAATGAGAACATCTGCATTAGCGAAACAGACGGAGTGAGAGAGAAATAGCTGAAGGGCAAGGCTTTTCGAGAGGAGAAAACAACTAGACTCCCAGAGAGTGCAGGGAAAAAAAGAGTTAAAAATACAGCGAGCGGTTCAAAAAAAGGGAGGGAGATTAGGATCGGAATGGTGTTTCAAGCTTACAGAGGGCTCTTACATTTTCGGAACCAAAGAAGTAACTAAATTGTCAAGGAATGGCACAGAAAAAAAAAAACCCTCAGCCATCTACTTATTGTATTCATGAATTCATGTCATTTTTGCTCTTCTTTTTCTCCCCAAGGTGCCAATGTCCAGCTCAGTTTGAGGGGCCTGAATGCCAGCAGAACAAGCACAGTTTCCATGGCAATGGCTATGCCTGGTTTCCTCCCATAATTCCTTGTTTTGAGAGCCATGTGTCACTGGAGTTCATCACCGACGTGGCCGATGGACTGCTGCTGTACGGCGGGCCCTTAGCCCAGCTGCAGGCCTGGGACCACGAGGACTTCATGGCCATAGGTAGGAACATCTCAGGCTTATTGTCCCATCGGGCCGTGATTCTCCATCCTTTACTGTTTGAAAACAAATGTGACTGAGATGATAAAAAAAATGAATTACTTTATCTTCATAATGAATTGATTTGTACATCTGTACAGCAACGCTTTGTGAGGACAGAGAGACAAGCCGAGGAGAGGAATATCTTTCTAGCCTTTTAGCATTTGTGACTTAAATCAGAATCAGGTTTGTTGCCATGTAAGTTTTCGCGTTTGAAAGAAGCAACAAAAGATATTGAAGATGAAAACAAATAAAGAGCATGGTCAAGAAACCAAAAAAACCAAAATGCTTTTAAAATGTATATGACAACGAGGACAATGTATCTGTTTTAAAAATGAAAGAGCTGTATGGTTTGTTCAGGAATGTGCCAGATCTTGACCGAGGGATGTGTCGGAACTGCCAGCTGCGACAGCATCAGCAGGTGGAGTTTGGTGCTCCTGGACACTTTCTGTGCGGGAACTACCAAATAAGCAATTCTGAGTATTTTGTCTGTCTGTCTGTCAGTCTGTAAACATTCACCACAAATCAGCTGGCTTACAGTTAATATTATGACAACGCCATGTGATACACAAGCATCTGAACAGCAATGAACAACGTGTTCTGTGGTTTATCAGCATTTTGCTGCAAAGTGTAAGCTTTCTACAGATGTACGGGTTGATGACCAGCTGTGAGATCTGAGTTGCCGTTGCTACTTTTATCAATTAAATCAACAATTAATGTTGTGAATTGTTCACATAAAAAATCAGACTGTTTATTGCAGAGGTAATTCTGGTGAAGTTTTTTCAGTTAAAGTCTTTTTTGTCAAAACATTGATTCCTAATTGTTGACCGTATACTGTTTATCTTTCTGCAGTGTAATTATTACTTGTTGTTATTGCACCATTGGTTTTGGTTTTGGCGCCCCACATTTTTGCTTCGATGCCCCAGTAGATTATATTTATCTAAGGCGAAAGTGGCCTTGCCCTATAAATGACTTGATTCTAGGCCTGCTGCTGTCTGCTGTCCTTGGCAGTGGCAGCAGTGTACCAGATGGTGATGGAGGTGGCGAGGATGGACTGAATGATGGTTGTGTAGATGTGCGCCACCGTTGACTTTGGCAGGTTGAACTGTTGCTGATTTGGTGTGAAAAGATAAGCAGAATGGGGAATTAAGGAGATTTGATGGCTACTCTGTGGCTGTACTCTAAACAGACAGAGCAGAATCCAGATGTGAGGTTTCTACCCCGGGGTTCCACAGTTCCATTGTTGCTAGGGGTTTTCTGCAGAGAAATTTGGAGTAGCACAACTAATTTGAAAAAATAGAAAATAAAATAAACTAGGTTGAATTAGCCTGACGTGGGAAATGGATCACTTAATCTATTGCAAAATGAAGCCAGTACATTAAATCCACAGCCTTTACCATTTTGAAATTCCCAGGAAGTGTCCTAATCAAACCAAAAGAGAAAATGCAGATATCATATAGGCCTATCACCATAACACATTTTGCTGGACGATAAATTGTCCCAGAATATATTGCGATAAACGATAATATTGTCGTTTTGTGACCATTTTTCAACTAATATAATGATAATGGCATAATCATGCAAGTACACCCTTTCAAAGATCAATAAGCATTTATTTCTAAAGAATATTGGAAAGAAGACATTTAATATCCTAAATAAATAAACAAAATAACCAAAAACAATAAATAAAATGGACCCTGTTGCTGATAAGAAAAAAGCACTCAAATAAAAACCACACACAACCGAAGCAATAAATAAAATGGATTATCAAGTCTCTGTGAAGAAAACTGCACTTCAGTAAATATTAAACATTAGGCTCAGGCATAAAGAGTGATACAGTCCTTAACAGGCAAAACTGCCAATCCAGTTAGGACCTTTGGAGACAAAAAGTGCAAACTAACAACAAAAACACTCTATGAATAAAAGTCAGATGCCTCAACAGGCCGTATGCAAATCCGTAGCTAGTTTGTGGAAATGCCGGCTTTTCGACGGTGCTGCATGGCTGCATCTCTTTAGTGATGTACCTAACGACGCTCTCTGTGAGCGCACTGTCGTGTTTGTATTTTGTTTGCCGACTAAACGCCTCACTGATTGTTGATTGTCGGGGAGACAGAGACGACCCCTCTGTAGCTTTGGTTGTAATGTTTTTTCCCAGCTGGGAAAACTGCATAGGATGATTATGCTTGAGGTGAAGATGCATGTTTGTTGTGTTGCCGCTTTTAGTTGCTGCCGTTTTACCACAAATGCGACAAACCGGCTTGTCCAGGTCAGTTGGTTCACCACGGTCATTTGCTTCCTATCCGAAGTGCTCCCACACTGCAGCTGTCGCGTTCGGCTTTGACACCAATTCCATGTTTGGTCTGTATGTCAGTGTTCTTAGTGCCAAGTTACCTCGCACAATCTGCAATACATATCATGCACATACATCATGATTGCCTCAATACTACGTCAGTGAAACTTTTGGTGGTCTTCACATTGGGGGCTTCCAGTTTGAAGAATGTGCCACCCTTATTTGACATTTGTGATTTTGATAACATGTCATCACAGCTTGTGTTAACTCCTAGTTTTATTGACTTTCATGTGTTTGAGGAACACACATTTGGCATTGTCCCATATTAGGCTTATTCACCCTATGATTTATTTATTTTTTTAGGCTAGTTCACTGCAACACCTGCACACCGAATGTTACGAGAAGAAGTCGGAAACGTTAAAGTTATGGATGAATTGAACTGAAAGTGAAAGTGGCTAAAAGCAATAGATAAACAGATGAAATGCTTACTATGCTTGGTAAAGGTCGTCAACTCAAACATCCAGATTCTGCAACTTCTAGTGGTAGTTGTAAAAGTGTAGACCAATACACTGACAAACCATGAAACAAAATATTCACTAATCAACAATATCCAGTGTGTTAAATAACAACCAATTTAAAACTGTGACTGTGGGGATATATTTGATAATAAAAGCTAGGAACCACTTGACTACAGTGTCAAGGCCTGCTCATACCGCCATTTAAAATGGAGAAACTGTGCAGAAAAATATATTCCAAATAAAATTCAACTTAATTTGGGCTTGTAAGCAAATTCTGCACCATTGACCATTTGCAAGCATCCTTGTCAGTTCTGACCTCGGCGGGAACAGAGAGTTGCAGAGTTCAGATTAGAGGACAAAGTAATATCTTATTAGCTTAATCGTATTTCACCGCCTTTGTCCGAATATGGACTGCTCCACAAAAGACGAACGGTTCGCAGACAGTTATGAGACCTTAGTCAGTAGAACGTGGGTGCATCTTTTGAATAAACTGTGGGGACAATATTTTTATTTATGTTTTTTTTTCTGCAAGGAACTAAGCTAACAAGTTTGCTAACTCTCATTCTTGTTGGCTCAGAAAATGTTTTTCCTATTCAATAACATTCTTTAAAATTCTTTAGTGAATGAAATACTGTTAAGGGGGTTAAATGGTAACAGTTATAACAGAAGGAGTTGTTTTTTTTAATTTATTTTTATCTCAAGTAAACATATTTTACCGTTAGCAGCCATGGTAACAGGACAATATGTTCGTGCTGTTGCTGTGTCGTTAGCTCGGAGAGCAGCTTCTCCTCATCAGTAAACTTTTATTCAATAAAATGAACTACAGCCTCGTGAACAAAATGCCATGGCGGTTTAACAGCATCGGACAAATAGCAAGAAGCTTGTCACTGACTTTGCACTGTCATGTTCTTGGCCTGCTAGCGTGTTATCGCTCGTTCATTGGTTAGCCCTGCAAGTACAGCATAATCCACTTTTATCACCAAGCCTCAACTAAAGATTGTGTGCGGATTTATTTCACTGTACCACTGGCTCACAGCTATCAGAGGGCATACCAGCTTAAAGCAAATTGCATACGCGGTCATCACGTAGGTAAGGCATATTGCGTATTGTAGGTAATGCGTGTAGCACAAACTAGAGAAATCCATTGTACTTTACCTCCCAGAGTCCCTTTTTCATTTAGCCTGGAGAATAAGGTTTGTTAGTAGACAAGAACGGAAATCCATTTCAGGTTTAATTCCCTGTGTGCATTAACTTACCACGACCTGAGGATTAGGGGAGTGACAGTTACTCGTACACAACTGCACACACACACAGACACGCACACACACTGGATGATTCTGATCGTATTAAAGCTGACACCTCATGCATTTCAATGTGTGCTACTTTGATTTTTTTACACGACTGCTAATTTAGAAAAGAAGGAAACGATGTGCAGTGGACGATCACTCACACAAGGTCCTGCCGCTGACTGCGAGGCACTCTGTGAATCATCATCGGAAAGATCTGAAAATATTTGTACACAGCGTCGACAGGGTCACGTCTCCAGCTCTTTAGGGAAAATGTAGGTCTTTTCTTTTGTTGCTGTGGTAATATCGTTGAAGTCTGAAGACAATAAAGCGTGTTGAACTGAGGGCGGCAGGCTGGAATTATAGACAGACGGAAACAGGAACAAAATGTTTTGTACGTCTCGGTATATTTAGTGTTTTAATCTGAGAGACTAACGCCTCCTTGTCTCTCTCGCTACTTCTTCCCTTGCATCGGTCCGCTCTCCTGGGAAAGATGCTGTTGTTCCATCTCTGCCAAAGTAATATGTGTGGGAGGTTAGGTCTGCCTGGAGAGCCGGATGTGTTGTGCGGTTATCTCCGTGTGTGTGTCTGCGCGAGTGCAATCTGTGTGTGTCTGTGTGTTGGCAGGTTTGTAGTGTAAATCCCAAATTATTTCTTTAGCTTTGGTCGGTGTTACAGTGTGTTACGTGTGCATCTGAAAGCCATCCAGCGTGTGTTATCGGATCTCCAAGAGTTAATGTGTTAGTGGAGTTGAGGCTGATTTGTCACTGTGCAGAGCATAATTAGAGTCAGCCTGTACATATTTAGAGCTCTAATTAACTTGTTTCAAGGTTCATCTACTGCGTGTGACAAATTCACCGGCAAGCCTACGCTGTGCTGGGCCTTAATACAACTGCATTATAGTACGCATGTGTGTGTATGTAATGTATCGTGATGTCTATCAATGTACCAGACCAGAGGCCTTTTTTTCCTATATTTGCAGATGGAGAAGCTGCTTACATGATCATGTGTGCCAGTAATCTCTGCACTGATGTATTTTGTTTTTTTTTACCGTCTCAATACCCAATCATGACTACTATCCATTGCATTAGCAATAGCATTTCAGGATCGTTCTGATTTATTACAACTTGGGCTTCATAATCATAGATTTTGCTATCATGTCTATTGGTGGTACTAACTAGGCCTGCACGATTAATCGTATTTTCATCGTCATCGCGATGTGAACGTGCGCGATAAACCCATCGCAAAAGCTGGTCTGAAGTGCGATAAGTTTTGTTTACATCCGCCATGCTTTCACACTCAGCGTGCTGACATTTGGCCAATCAGATGCGGCCCTTGACACATGTGCAATGCATGCACACCGTTTAGCCAATCAGATGACGCCCAGCTCTGCTCACATTCCTGCGTGAAAATTAGTAGCCAGAGTAAACAGGATGTCGGAGGCAGGAGAGCAGAGCGGTGAAAATGCCGACGAAACGCTTGTGGCAAAAAGAAATAGCAGCTCCGTGATTTGGAGATACTTTGGACTTAAGCCAGAAGACAATTTACAGACTCAGGTACTGTGCAGGACCTGCAGAACAGTTGTTGCAACGTCCAGAGGTAACACCACCAACCTCCGTCACCACCTGCTGCACCACCATAAAGAGCTGCACGAGCAATTTAAGGCCAGTCAGTCTCGAGCGCAAACGTCGAGCAGCAGTCAATTAACGCGACCATCACTGCAGCAACAGTAACATGTGTAAATTAATGTTATAAGGGTTTTGTTCAATAAAAGCATGCTTAAAAATATTTTTTCTATTTTTTTTATTTAATTGTCATCAGCTATTAAGTGTTTAAGAGTACCTCAAAGCAGGGAATCTATTAATGCAGAAAAATCTGAAAGACAGTCCTGTATGCAAACTTAAATATTTTCTTATTTATCGCAAGTCATATCGTCATCGCAATATTGAAGGGTGTCATCGCACATCGCACATTTTGCTCATATCGTGCAGGCCTAGTACTAACCCAACTGGCACTAGACGTCAATTAGACGTCATAGAGGCGTCTAATTGAGACGCCTCTGACGTTGAATAGACGTTAGTATTTAGTTGAAAATGAAAATCGGTTTAACGTCTGAACTTAACGTTGGTCCGACGTTGGATATCAGTTATGTAGGCTATCTTAAGTCAAATCAACGTTGTTGATAGATGTTGTCCAGATATTAGAATTTTGTCATCAAAAAGGTCATTATTCAACGTCAAAGTTGTGTGAGGACAAGACGTCTGACACACGTTGGGTTTTGGTTGCCAGACACCACAACATAAAAACAACAAAATATTAACGTCATTTGACGTCAATATTCCTATGTCAAAAGATGTTGAAAGTAGATGTCATTGGGTTTTGGTCACCTGACGTCATGACTTGAATCCAACCAAAGACCAACGTCTATTGACGTCCGGTGCCAGCTGGGAAGCATTTGCTGGTATCTGGAAACACTGCAATCTTACTCAGACAAAGTCCAGTTGGCATTACCTGGCGGTCCCCCGTTTATCCTGCTGCTTGTTTATCATAGACTCTGTGTACTGATAATACATCACTTTCAGTTTCTCATCACGTACAGAGCATACAGCAAAGAACCTATCACCTGACTGTTGGTCTGTACAATGTGGTGGATATTAAAAAAAACAAAACAATTTTATAGCATTTATTGTACAGTTCACCTTTGTGTTCTCTTTCAAATGAGTTTGGACATTTGTTTACAACCATTTCCAGATGCTAACAGTTGAATATCCAGTTTGAACTAACTCAGATTGTCTTTGAACACCATCGCGACGCAAAAGCGTCAAAACAACCAACAACCACTTCCAGAACAACTGATGATAATGGTTATAGTTAACACTTCTTTTAGGCAAGACGGAGCAGATTTTACCGTGGTTATTGTGGACCGGTCCACCCACACAGCACAGTCCATGATTTCTTAGCTTGGACACCTAATGCACAAAGCCATCTGATATACAAATATTATTAAAAAACGTATTCCCCAGCCGCAGTCCGGGGTGAACCTCTATCATATCTTATATGAGCAACACTGAATGGCCAATATCAGATTTTTAATAAAAAGGATAATATTGGCACCATATATTGCAGTTGTCCACCTATACTACAAATCTTATATCTCACATATCTAACAAAGCCCAGATATGTTTTTTTACGCATATTAGATATGAGAGAGACAGAAGGGAGTAAAGTATCGACTACACTGTGGAATGAGAGTTCAATTGAGGGACATGGAAATGAAAGAAAATGCTGTAAAAATCACTCTCACTGTCCTTGTGTACCACTGAGCTGATTAGATCCCATCTAATTGCAGAGCGTAGACAGGCCAAAAGTTCAAACTAAAACAAAACGAACTAATGAAGCTTGCATTCTGTTTGATTTTCAGACAAAGTGAGACACAATCCTCAGTGTAACAGTGAACAAATAGCATAAAGAACAAAGAGGAAGAGCAGCAAGGATAAAGCACAACGTTCATGGGGTACCATTGGTTATTTTTAGGCTGTCAGGGTGACTTAGAGTTGGTTTCCCTAACCACAATCTGACCTCGTCTTCTCTAAAACAGCAAAAATAACAGCTATTTGATTAAATAGGACTATCGAGTCACAAGGGAAATGCTTTTCAACTTCAGCCTATGAACACAGCTTCAAGCATGCACTGCTCACGTCGATGCTCAAAGAGCCATATTGGATTGATGTGCAAACACAATGGGAATCAGACAAAATGGAGTGATTCGCTCCCAAATCAAACACACACTGAACTGAGTCCTGAAGGTCTCACTCCAGCTGGAGTGCATAATTCGTACAAGAGCTGAGCTGGAAATGATAATGTGAGGGCAGACGTACTGTTCCTGTGGCACGCCAGAGCCTCGTTTGAAAAGGGTATATAGTAATCGTTTCAGGTTACACAGGGAGTTGAGGGGAACGAGAGGTGATATTTAAGAGACGGAATATGGATTTGAAGGAACATAGGGGCGTGGAAAGGAGACAAAAAGAAATGTCAGGTGGCTGTCAAGGAGACTGATCTACAGCCTGACCTGCTTTTTCATTCATGAATGTCAAGTGGCGTACGAGAAGCCACTAATATACCTCCGCGATTTTCAATCTGACCATATTGCTGTCGTGTGTGTGAGACATTGTTCACCTTGTTATTAAGCCTTGCTTAGTGATTCTGCCCATTGAGCCTGATCATATTCCCCACTGCTTTACACACACATTTCCGCACACAGACCTTCTTCAGCTTCTTATTGAGATGCTGGTTTGCTTTTCCAAAGCTGCCCACTCATCCGCCCTTTTATCCTGCCGCAGGGCAGCTGTACCAAGCCAGCCCTGCTGTGTAGGCCAGAGAAGGTGTAAGGCACTCTCTCACACACACACACACACACACACACACACACACACACACACACACACACACACACACACACACACACACACACACACTGCACCCAATCTTTGGCCGCTGGGGGAGAAGAGATTACATGGTTATAACACACAGCTGGTGTACTGTGTGTGTGTGTGTGTGTGTGTGCGTATAGGGCATACTAATACCCATACCTAGGTTGACCTCTTGTGTTCCAGGTAAGATCAGGACAACGATTGTTTCTTTAAATCAATTTACTTTCACCAGAATGTACATGTTAATAATTTGTGAAGCCTTACATTTCTATAAAGCCATTCTGAGCTTAGGACAGCCATCTTCGCAAAGAGTTCAGGCTCAGTTTGTTCCAAGCTAAGCTCTTGTAACACATTTTCATGCATGGAGCTCATCCAAATTCCCTCCATGAGAGAACAGCAGTTCAAAGAACAATAGCACATTTTATTGAACAGCACCATTTAGATATTTTATTCACGAGTTTAGAGTAACCTTTTAAAGTAAGTGATCATGAAGTCAAGCCTATGACACGAACACCACACATGTAACAGCCCAACTGAGCTGTTTTTGTGTTCAAACACTTATGATAATTATCAGGACGTTTCCCAGAACCGTTGGCTTTGGGTTAATGAGTTATTTGATTGTTATATATATGGAATCTGCTGTGAGAACAGAATAACGAAATGCAAATATACAGCCGAACCTTACAGCATACTGTATTTGCATTCTAATTTCATTGAGCATAATCATTAGTTTGGCTGGAAACCATTATCATCGACTAGCGCTTTAGAATAACTAATAAGCATTTACAGCTAATAACAATGCTGGCACACACTTTATATTTCTAATGAATATTCGGTTGTTTGTTTAAAGCTGCTTCTCCACCACAAGGCTGACACCGGTGACAACAAATCAGCCTAACCCCTCACATTCACCACTTTCTCTGTGTATAAGCCTTAATCGTTTCCAGTGAACAAGTTCCCGTGCTTCCATTTTCACATAACATTTTTGACAAGTATTGCTCCGTCCCAGCTGCCCCAACACCTGTCTGACTTGGGTTTACTTTGACATTGTCACAACCCTCCTGTCACCATCATCTGGGCTTTAAATGCTTGCAGTAGGTATACACCGATCAGCCACAATATTAAAACCACTGACAGGTGACGTGAATAACATTGATCATCTCATCACAACACGATGTTCTGCTGGGAAACCTTGGGTGCTGGCATTCATGTGAATGCCACTTGACACGAACCACCCATCCAAACACTGCCCAAACACTCCAAGTACACCCCCTCATCACAACAACACTATCCGATGGCAGTGGCCCCCCAGCAGGACAATATGTGCGCCGACACACTGCAAACACTGCTCAGGGACAGCTCGAACCCAATAAAGGGCCCAAGGTGTTGACCGGGCCTCCAAATTCCCCAGATCCCAAGCTGATCGAGCATCTGTAAAGGGGCCCACACGCCGCCCGGACTCAAACCAACGGCCATCTGCCTTTGCCACTAAGTTTCCTCCCGTCTGACCCATTCGGCAGAAAAGTTGCATTGAAACACACTGCCTTGACCAATCATAATGATCATTGAACAGCTAGCTAACAACCAATCAGGGTATCCGACGGCGTCCAATCCTCAGACGGCCAACTCGCTCAGACTTCCCAAGTTGAATCGGACCAGATGCCGTCCACGCACTTCTGAAAGCTTCTGACACAGCTGAACACACCGAACAGAGTTGTTCCCGAACTCGTCCGACTCTCTCCAAACGCTTCAGATGTCCGACGTTTTGGCCAGTGTGTTCCTGCCTTAAGACGTGCTGGAGAAGGTCTTATCCATGGAGGCCCCACCCCCCAACATACAGGACCCAGAGGATCCACTATAAAACGCCCTGGTGCCAGACACCACAGGACACCCTCAGTGGTCTTAAGTCCATGTCTTGACAGGTCAGAACTGTTTTGGCTGCGCAGGTGGTCGTAATGTTATGCCTGATCGGTGTACTACCATCAGAGTCAGGTGAATATATGAGTTATCTTACATATAATGTGTTGAGTGCATATGTCTGAGACAAATGTTTTCAAGTAATTAAAAGTAGGACATGTCTTTTTTTCTTTTTTTGTGACATCTTGAACACACGTGGAGAGCATGTCAGTATAAAAGAATACACTCAAAAGTATAAGTTAAAGTTGTGGCGACATATATCAGCTTAGAAAAAACAGAAAACAGTAAAAAAGAAAAATGCTACAGAAAGTATGTATTTTAACAGTTCTTATATGACTGGAAAAAAATAAATATAACCTAAAACCTCTCCCCGTGTTGAAACAGATTTTTTTTGACAAATCTGGTTTTTGGCAGTTTGTCAGTCAACTTTGTCAAAACACAACATGTTTAAAACCAATAACAATTTAACATTCTTATTCCCAGTAGTAACTTGGAATTGATACCTAAAATGAGATAGAAATTTGCATATTCACTTATTTAAAATAGAATAAATAAATGGAAATGGGGAAAACAGCTAGACTATTTCCAATGGTAGACTAGACTAGACTATTTCTTGGTGAGTCTAACCATTTACCTTGAGTCTTGTTTTCACCATAATGTTTCCAGGAGACCACAGAAGACTGATCAAATCACTGTGCCAGCCAAGATATTACCTCCAGTACCCCATAAACTACAATCTGACGTTTTTTCTTCATTTTGTATGGATTAAACACAGTATTAGTATTTTAATTGATGAGTCTTAGAGGTGTTGGTAAGTGTATTTAATTTTCCGTCAGACAGAGGCAGGCTAGCTGCTTCCCACTGCTTCCAGTCTTGATGTTAAGTTAAGCTAGTCGATGGCTGGCAGGGGGTTTGTATTTACAGTATGGACATGGACAGAGGTATTGATCTTCTCATGTAACAATAAATTATTGAACATTCTTCAATCATCTCCATTTTATTTTTGCATCGAGTCTTTATTTAAAAAAAAAAAAAAATCAGTATAATCAATATTAATATTATAATGGTTTGTAAGAAAGTAACACTACATCATTTCTCCAAGTCTTGCACTTTTGCAGGTCATCAGATATGGACAGTTTTATCAATACTCCTGGCACCACATACATTGTAACTTTGTTGGCATCATAACACCGTGGCTCGATCAGGAAATGTAACACTTTGACCCCAGTTTAATCGTCAGGGTAATGATTTGTGTCCAGCGAGATCAACAATAAATGTCAAACGTGGCTGGAAGTGTTAGACCTGCTCTACAGCAAACACAGGGCTACCCTCTCACATGAACTCACGCACACACACACACACAAAGACCAGAGGCCAGTGCTTGTCCAATCAATACACAGATTAACAAGACAAATTAAATTTGTGTAATTACAGCGCCTTTGGAGAATGGAAAAAGTTTGCCAGCAGGAGTCAGATAAGGATTGGCGAGAGTGTGTGTTTACTTTTTAACTCCACCTCGAACCAAAAGAAACATATACGAACACTTACGGACACGTACTGTATGGTTCTGCTATCAGAAAGGAGAATTTAATAATGAAGAAAAGTCTATAAGAGGAACAAAAAGGATAAAGCAAGCAAGCAACAGCATCCGTACGGATTCACTTTGACATTAGGATCAGTTTCCACAGAGCTGTTTGTGGCATTACCCCCCAGCTTAGCACTGCCACAGCTTTCAAATAGGAACTGCTGCTGGTTGTAGAGATCCAATATGCAACGGCTGCAGGGCCGGCTAGCTAGCTGACAGATCGTTTATACGAGACGCTCGCTGCTCTGCACTCGCTGCATCGCCTGCTGATTCGTACACAGGCTGACTTCTGTGGGCATTAGCGTATACGTATATGACTGCCTCTGTGTGTGTGTGTGTGTGTGGGTGGGTGATGAGTGGGTGTATGTGTGTAGCAGTGTGATTTGTAATGCTGTTTATGCAGTCCATATGCTCTCGGTTTGACTCCTGTGTATCCTCAGGCCGTCAGAAGAGGAGGACATTTTTCATATTTAAGAGCCCCCAACTCTGTGGGAGTTCAAGCTTCCCTTTGCACACAAAGCACACACATTCTCTCTCTCTCTCTCTCTCTCTCTCTCTCTCTCTCTCTCTCTCTCTCTCTCTCTCTCTCTCTCTCTCTCTCCCTCTCCCTCTCGTCTGTCTCAGAGTAGGAGGTAATGAATTACGTATGAGTAGCAGAAAAGAAGCCTGGTTGTGTAGATGAGCCCTTTAAGAGCAAAGTCTTGTCCTAACCCTGGTACACCCAGAGCATTTAAAAAAGGCGTGCCGACCCCTATGAAGATGCTCCCATTTGGCCTGCCAGCCCACTGCACTTCCAGCCAGCCTTTCTGGCTAAAACTCGCACATTCTTTTCTTTGTTTGCTTCGGTTTGTTTCGCTCTCCTTAGCGCTTTCCCTCAGTTCAGTTTCATTTAACTTACTTCACTAAAGCTGTAAAAGAGAAAGTCAACAGTCCTTATGGCTAGCAAAAATGTTATTCTGGCCATCGGGACAATTATCTGCAAGTTTTTTAAAAAACATTTTAAGTGCTGAATCGTAGGCAACTGGACGTGTTTCAGTTTTCAACTGTTGCCTATGATACAGCACTTAAAATACCGTGAACTAGAAATACCGTGACCTGGATGACTGAGAACCTTCAACAAAAGTCTTTGTTAGATTGTTGTAAGAGATTTGTATTTTATTTCTAAGGCAACAAAGATCTGTTCATATGTATCTATGGAATCGAGCAAAAGAAAACAGAGATGTATTGTGGTGGCTGCGAAACTACCAGTCTGACTTTTCTCTCCAGATACGAATTCCAATACCTTAGTTCAGGGTGTGCGCTGGATACTGATGTGGGGTGGCTGTGGGTCACAGGCTGGCCACACTGGATGCTGATGTGGTGTGCGGCGGCTGGGTTGCTAAGCTGCTGCTCAGCATGTTCGTGTTCACACTGGCAGTGTTGGCCCGCCTGCCCTTTCTGTTCACATGGAGTTTGCCCTTGATAATTATCAATAAATATGTTGACATGATTTTCTGTCATGTTTTGACATGTTGTAAGAGCGAGAAAGTAGAAGGGGAAAGGGAAGGGAGGGAAGGAGGCAAGGAAAAGTGCACAGTGTATTCTCTTCATGTCTGGGGGATCATGCTGTTTTCAGGTCTATTTTTGCATGGACCATTTGTGTTTCAAGGTAGAAATAGGCATCTCCGGATGAAGCGGTGCTGCAGCCTCGCCTGACACGCGCGTGCGTACGTTTTAACGTGTTAATATGGATGCCGGAATGAAAAGCAATACGTAACGCCTCACACAGGCGCTGTTCACGCAGCCAGTGTCGCCAGCTCTTCAGGAGGCAGAGCAGGTCATCCACTAATCAGACGGTCAGTAGTTTGATCTGCAGCTCCTCCATTTCAAGAGGAGTGTTCTTGATACTGAAGTGTCCTTGGTGCTGAAATATACTGAAGCACAATGTGTGAATGTCTGAGAAAAGAAATATCGTGGGATGCTTTGAATAGAAAGCACTGTATGGCTCTTGATAAGCAGGCCAGCACCTGTTACAGCAGTCTATGCCACCAGTGTATGAATGTGTGTATATGTTGAAGCTCTTTGACTGGTTGGTAGACTCAAAAAGTGGGATATAAGTGCAGGCCCATTTCCATCCAGTTCCCACTTTTTTCCAAACTGTGTAGAACACTTTCTTCTTTTAACCAAAAGTTTTTACAGGGCTCCTCTGAAGTGATTTTTTTTCCTTCAAATGTTTTGCTCCTTGTTTTCTGAGCTGCTCTCCTCTCAAGTTTTCTTATACATGTAGTTAGATCAGACATAACATAACCCCATGCAATGTTTGCAACAGTTACCATCAAAAAGTGTTGAGAATGTACTACTAGAAAAACTATAGATCAGACCTTTGTTAACATTGGTTGTCTGATGCGAAGACATGGTCCAACGTTGGGTTTCACATTAAAGCCCCTCCACTCCTTAACTTTGAAATGCATTTTTTGCAAAACACATGCAGCAGGTGAGGTGATATCCAGCTGTGGATAACACATCAGAATGATCTCACAGCTGAAAATGAATGGATGGAAAATATTACAATAATTAATGGTGATTGACCCAAAACCTTCTCCTTTGTTCTCCCCTCTTGCCATTGCAGAACTAGACTTCTATGGCACAAAAGTCAGTTTTTGATAGCAGGATAAATCCGATGTTGATTTTAGTCTCAACAGGCCTTTTTAGCCTATTATAATTACCATGTCCCTTTCTTTTGTCCCAGTTGAATAGGTTAACAATCACTATTGATTACAGATATACAGATACAGATATTTCATTATAACTGACGGACTTTATCTGTCCTGCTTCCAGGCCAACTTTCATAGTTTCTAGATAATGAGATAATAGAATCTGCCATCTGATTCAGAGCATTACATTAACACACATCTCTTTTCAATTCCTATTGAAATTCCTATGTTTCTTGTTTCTGCATCGACACATAAAGGCAAAAACCCCCACTGGTGCAAACCTACTTGGCAACGAACCTGACTTGATTGTGATACAACAACGTTCGGTAAAAATGCGTGCCAGTTTCATTACAGATTTTGGAAGACATCCTTGATGAATAATTCAGGTTCATAACATTCTTTGTTGGAAACAAAGAACATTTAACTCACACAGCTTGAATTGCTGCAAACCTGTTCAACTCATTAACAACAATAATATAAAAGTCATTAAATCAATCAACAAAGCAAAAACTTGATTCCCACTCCTTTGATGAAGTTAGAGGAGCGCAGCATTCATCAACTCTTCCTTTCTTTGCTGCCTCCATCTGCTTTCTATTTGTTCTCTCTTTGATCCATCATCATTTTCTTCTCTACTCATCACCTTCTGTTTTTCTCCCCTTTGTTTTGTCTACATTGTTCATTTCTCATTTATTTCCCTCACTGTCCATCTTCCCACCTGTCATCTGTCATCCCGCTCGTTGGCTTCCTTCCCAGCTTCGTGCTCAATCACTAATCCTCATCTTTCCTCTCTAAATCGCCACACTTGTTTCGTCCTCCTCCACCCTTACTTTTTTCATTTTTTTGCTCTCCTCCACAGCTCCCCTCTTATTTCTTCCTGCCTTACTTCGGCTCTTACAGCCCCTTTGTTGCTCCCCCTTGCTTCTATTTTTCTCTCTCTCACTCTCACTACCTCTCTCGCTATCGCTTTCTTCTTGCTGCTTCACTTCACCCCTGCGTTCCTCCTTTGAGACCTCAGAAGTCTGTGTTCATCTCTTGGGGAAAATGTCACGTCAATCTTGACAAGAAGTCTCTACAGCTGTGCCAGATGATTGGTTGGTCAATACGGCTTTTAACTGGTCTTGGCTGCTCGTCTGTGTGAGTGTGCATGTGCAGAAATGCACATTGTCAGATCTTTTGTGGCCTCGAGTGCACTGCCAGCTCAGACTTATCAGGCTGCCCCAGTGTGGGTGTAAAGGGAGAGTTGCGACGATAGCGTTAGCATACACTGGGGTTCATGAAAGGAAGGAAATGCCCCCTGACGGTAGAGAGGGGGCAGCCTGAAGAATGGAAGCTGAAAGAGTGAGACGTATGAGACGAAAAAGAAAAATAAGGCGAGGGATCCCACGCGGCCCGGTAAATGAGAGAAGGGAATGAATGAGGTGACAGAGATGTGGGGGGGAGTGACAAAAATGTCCAAGTTAAACAAAGGAGGGAGAATTTGGATTGAATTGATATATTGAATTTACTCTGTTCTTTTTCTTCAATTGTCTGGCCTCAGCCAATGTATTAAAATTAATTGGATCATTCCTGAAGTGCAGCAGCAACTCATCTTGCGGCTGGAGTGCCTTAAATCAACTTGCAGGCAGTTGAAGGGAAGTTGAGAGTAAAAGAGAGGCTAACAACAAACTTTGCACTCGCCGTTGCTTGAAAAATGACATTGTCAGGGTTTTGATTTTTTTTTTACCCATATTAAAGGCAGCATAATGAAGTATGTGTTACTCATCACAAATGTGCATCTTAGCCTTGACAAGGCAATTTGAGAGGGCAGCTTCCCCTGTGCTCAACAACACCTAATTGCATCTGGCTGAAGGTGAAAATGTGGTACAATTCATGACATGAAATCATTTGAGGAGGTGGCGATAAAGTTGTTGCACGCAAACAACAAGAATTGACGCATCCCGATACATGTCATCAGGAAGCCTTGTAGAAAAAAGTGGCTTCTCAAAGGCACGGTAAAAAGAAAAATGTCAGTCGAAAGCATTTGTGAGTTATTTGAAAGCGGCACATTGCAAAAATGTCAGTTACAGTGAAAAGTTAATGAAAGAGTGGAGCAAGGTACGAGGTAAAAGAGAGAGACGGGAGATGAAAGAGGGCTGATAGACAGAATGACATCGCGAGAGATGCAGCGAGACGGATGACGAAAGCCGAGCTGAAGTCAGACACACAGGGGGTGGAACAGCACTAAGGAGAGAATTTGATTCTTGTCGGCCTCTTTTGAATTCCAACTTCTACTGACTTGAGTATGAAGACATATGTCATACTGTGGAAGTTAGCGAAATTCACATTGAAGTTTTATCTCAGTGTTGATGATAATTGTAGCACATATACTGTAGCTGTTTCAGTGGGCGAGTTGTGCTCAAAGGCCAGGAGAGTGCCAAATTGGAGTCCTGAAAAATGAAACATAAGAGCAAGTTTTTTCAGTGGAAACTGAAGCCCTTATCCAGTCAGTGGGAGTGAGGTTATTTAGCCTAGCAGCAGGGAAAATCAGGAACAATAAGCTATTGGGCATGAACTGTAACGGCCTATTATTATTTTTTAATTGAATACAGTCAACAGAGACGCTCTACAGTCTGGACAAAATCCATAATTTCAAACAGCATAATACAACATTTGTGTTTAAGTCACTGCCATCACAGTTGTTTTCTCTTCCACATTTTCTCATGTAGCTCAGACTTGGCCATGAGTTCACTTTTTGTTGTCACTGCCACAAAAAAAAAAAAAAAAAAAAAAATATATATATATATATATATATATATATATATATATATATATATATATATATAGACTGGACTATTCAAAAGGTGGGACAGTTTTTGATTCAATGATCCACTACATGACATTCATGTTAAGAAAGACTTCAGTCCACTAAAATGATCGATTTCATTGGTCGTTGTAGCTTTTCATGGACAATCACAGCAACTGAGACAAAGTGAAACTTTCATCCTCTTGACTTATACTTGACAAAACAGGCCAGGAGAATGTTTGATGATGTACTTGGTGGAAACTGTAAGAGGACAAAAACAGTCAGTTTCCAAAATAGAGTCCAGGAATTGACATTTAGAAAGTCTGCGTCTGTAAATACAAGCTGCCGTAGCATGGATAAGTCCCTGCAGCCTGCACAGTCTATAAGCAGGGACACCACGATGCTTAGTGTTCAGTGTTATGTGTCTGCATGGATGTTTGAAGTTCAGCATTTGCAATGATGGATTGCCAACGCCGGTCGGCGGACATGCGTTCCCATAATTCCTTACATATGGTGCAGAGCACACAAGCAGTCTTAGCCACTTCATTAACTTTTAATTTCCCATTTGAGTAGGTCAGAAAATAGAAAGTAATAACTTTTGTCTGATGTTTGTCGACTGCCGCGAGATGTGAAGAAAAAAAACAATATCACCACAGGCTCTGTGCAATAATCCTCATTAAAGCTAATATACAGAGACAATATCAGCAATTTGGAAAGTTACATACCTCATTGTCAGTAAGCACTATAAGAGAAGACACTGTATACATTACTTAAATGTTTGAATCACCAGCACGGTATATCGGTTGTCAACAGCTTCAAACCAAAACTATTGATTGCAGTTCTCTAAACTCAATCTTTCTTCAGACCTAATGACTTGTAAGTAATCTCACCCCTCACCAGTCCTCCATGTCTCTCTCCTTCTTTTTCTTCATCTAGAGCTAATAGATGGGACCCCCACCTTGAAAATCAACCATGGCTCTGGCACAGTGGTGCTACAGTTGCCAGGCAACGTGAACGTGGCAGACAGGCGATGGCATCGGCTGGATGTCCGCAGCAACAGCAAGGTGGGACTTTTCACCTATTTAACACCAGCCACCATTTATTTGGCAAATAAGCTCCAAGCACATTCACACTTTGCTACACTACAAATGTCATGGTTTCATCACTAAAGTCAAGAAATGTCACCCTGCATTAAATCCTTAGATTTTTAAATCAATGTAAGTTGGCTAGCAATTTATACTAATGGCTTTATTTATACGTTTTGCTCTCAGATCGAATAAGACATGCCCATTACTTAAGGTTTTACAAGATTATCTTTGAGCTGGGCCTGAAATGTAGTTTTTCCCTGCCTCCTACTCTGGCAGGTAACTGAACATCTCCACTGACCTGACCTACTTACGGATTTGTTTTTGTCTGCCAATATTCTAAAAAAGAATAATTGCTTTTTAAAAACAATTATTAATATTTATATTAATTATATATTTGGCAGGTGCTAGAAACCATTTTAATCCGTCTATGAGCTCTCATTAAGACAAATTACGGCTATGTAAAATGTATGACCTTTAAGGTTACACATAGGCATATTCACAGACATATCACCTACAAAGTAGGAGAGAGTAGTGTTGAACATGTTTGTGAATGTTGCACAATGACCAATAACAGCTAACACACATGTGGCTGTGCTGCGCCTGTGTTGGCTTGATATGGCAACAGCTTCACACTTACTGAACATCCACCCACACCTTTGGCCTCAGTTTGATTTCAACTCACTCGGCATGCAGGTAATTATAAATGAATCTGACGCTGACAGTGATTGGCTGTACATTTATCATGGGAAATTGTGTGTAACACACAATCTGAATCCATTAGTTGGTGAACAAGCTGCACGTACATTAGATCGGGGTATTCTGGAGTTGAGAAACAGCAAAAAGTATTGATGTAGTAATAATTGTAGTTTTGGAGCATGCCACATCTTGAAGCTAAATGTTATTTTCCAGAGAAATCGATGAGTGATCCTGTCATTACTGTGAATGGTTAGCATTTCTCAGGTGACATCTCTATTCATTGCAACTTAGAGCTTAGGTTACAAAATGTTTGCATGTCACATACTCCAAATACTGTATCACACATTTGGCTCCATGCAGGTCTATGTGAAATGATTATTAGGGACCCAAATGGGGACGATGTTAGCTGATGATTTAGTATTGTAGAAATGTCTGCAGTGTACGCTCTGCAAAGGGAGATAATAGCGGTGAGAGTGAGACGAATGATTGCAATAGTCCTCCTTTGACATTCTCTACCTAGGATCATTTCAAGTGAATTTAATTAGAGTGAAATTAAGCTAATCATCATTTGACTTAGGATCGCCTGGAGCTCTTCACCTCCAAGGGCTCACACATAACCACTGCCTTATAGTTCTTGCCCCAATTGAATTTCAGGAAGACAGTCTGAGATCCTATTTTTAGAGTCTTTGATATAACCCAACCTGAAAGCCGCACAGTCTCACCTTAAAGCAGCTGGACTGCCTGTGCCTGAACCCTGTTTTGTGAATCTCATTGCGAACTGGATGAGGACCACTTCAGTAAGGACTGTGTCTGATTTTGTAAGCCTTTTTCATAGGCAGCCTCTTTAAAACCTAAAACGGATTAATTACACTTACATTTGCCTCATTTAACATTTAGACCCTTCGTTTAAAATAACAACAGCACTGCTTACGCAACCTTAATTGCAGTCTAACCATTTAGACGAAGGCCTTGCCATCAGGAAGCCTGCCTTGCCAATGGTCTGCCACTGAAACTCAGTTCAGCACCACACATTGATTTTGACAGTAACAAGTTTTGTATGTCTTTTATATTTGCTATATTTCTTTTAAAGAAAGGAACAACTGCTTCAGGGTCAGCTTCACATGGACTCCTGCATAAACACAAACACAGAGCTCATTTGCTCATTATTGAGAGCAGCCAGACAAGTGCATGAATGTACTCTTTGTACCCTCTTTTATTTTCAATTGCATGAACAACGATGCATTATAACTTTTATTACAACAGGTATTATTCAGCATCGCAATGGTATTAATCTAAGTCACATGTGTATTAATTTGTCGGCAGCAGCTTATACCCAACCCAGTCGTGTGTTCTGGCTGGATAAGCTGCCGTCGTGTGATGGAGTGAGATCAACAGCAGCAAGGACAGATCTGCAGTCTGGGATTTACTGTACAATTCAGTAGCCAAGACTACCTAACCAAAGACAACATACAACAATAAACTGTAGAAATATTAGAAAAACACAAATAGTGTGTGTGTGTGTATATATATATATCTGTATGAGCCATTTTTCTTGTTTGTTATTGTAGTTATATGAATGTAATTTGTCATGCTGTTAGATTACTGCTACGCCGTCAGGTCAGCGGAAATCTGAAAGCAAACGTTTTTTTGCCATAGTTTTTGTGATTAAACACATATTGAAGCAGAATATCGTGTTAGGTATTAACATGTTGTGGATTTTGCTAATTATTTCACTGATCTTTTTTCATCATACTTTCACTTTTGGACATTTCAAGTGCTCTGAAATTATCAGAAATTTTTGTATTACATGAGTCAGAAGCAATCCTAAGAAAAACAAAATGTGAAGCGATGATACAATCTAGTCCCTGTTAAGTGGTTGTTATAACTGAAATATCTGCCAAAGAAAAATATTTTCCATGAACAGATTTAGTTAGACTACTACATATCTGCAGACTTCATGTGAAGTAAGTTCATAGTGTTAACAATTCCAAAAGCAGAAATGTATGGAAATAATATTGATGTGATCACTTACAAAATCCAACATGTCTTTGCCTAATGAAATGTCCTGCTTCAATATGCATTCAATCACTAAAACAACAGTTTTATTGTGGCAAAACAAAGTTTGCTTTCAGATTTCTGCACACACTTGAAGGCATGGTTTAACAGTAATCTAACAGCATGACAAATCACATTTATATAACTACAATAACAAACAAGAACAAATAACTAAAATAATTGTCTCTAATACTATAATAATTTGTCCCATTGTTGTTAACCCTTTAAGCGCCAAAGTCGCAAAATTGCGACAAGATGCGGTACTGAATAAAACAGCTGTTTTCTCCTAATAGAGTGTTATATATCATTCATACTCCCACCCACTAGTTGGCAGACATCCCTAACTTAGACCTTAGCTCAGAAAAACGTCATGCTTCAATGCAAAATGTTCGAAGAAATCCCATCCAAAGTTGACTTTTTTTTTTTTTTTTTCTAGCGACAAAAAGCGACTAGCGGCAAATCTAGCGACTTTTTCGGGTGTTATTGGAGACTTTTGTGGTGTTTGGAGACTCTGACATGAAAGCACATATCACTCTGCAGTTACTGAGCTCAACGAGCAGCGGGTGCTGCCGTGAGCTCCTCCCCGTGCAAAAGCACTCACGTGCGGTCAGTCTCACAGCCCCGCGCGGCAGTCCCAGCCTGCAGTCAGAGCAGAGAGGGGACAAATGGCGCTGCGGGGCAAAGTGAGGAAAACACACGAAAACACGACCCTTTGCCCAACATAGTTGAGAGTGGGAATGATACACGAACTCGTAGTATCAGTAGGGAGCTAATGGACGTGGTAGAAGTTGCGGGGGTGGTGAGAATAGCGCTCGGACCAGCGTCAGTGTTCACTCTTTCTACCGCGCCGGTAAAGGTGCGTCCATGCGCGGCAGTGCTGCGTCCATGCGACGCAGCGGTGTTCACGAAGCACAAACACACACAAGACCAACTCTTCTCCTAGCACTAGTGGGGATAGCAGGGGGAGACGAGGGTGAAGTGATCCTAGAAGGGCTGGTGGGTGTCGAAGAGGCAGCAGGGGCGGTCAGAATAGGGCTGAAAGTAGTGATGATGAGTCTTTCAAGTAACCTTTGCAAAATGAAATAATAATAATAATTATTATTATTACTACTAATAATAATAATAATGAAGAAGAAGAGAAGAAAAAAGAAGACAAAAAAGAAAAGGAAAGTGTCCTCCAATGTCAGAGCAGAGGGGGGTAAAAAAATCATAAAAAACGCCTACTGTTTACATGAGTTTTGTGGTGGTAATAGTTCTAATTTACGACTGTTGGCTTACAATTTACCTTTTCCCTGTTCATTTGATATATGGACAACATAACAAATGGATGGAGGGGGTGAATTTGATGAAATAAGGTCAATTTTCTTTCAAAATATCAGGTATTTCATGGAAATTTCATAATCCAATATGGCCGCCACCATATGACGTCATAATATGCAAATTAGATGGGAAAATTTACTACCTAGATAAACTTTAGGTCATCCTCAATATTTGTCTCATTGACACTTTGTCTCTATCTCAAAGCACTTTCAAGTCAGAGCCTTCTGAAATGTAGATGTCAAAATCTAGTATTTTTAAAAATAAAACCCGGCGCCTAAAGGGTTAAATCATTAATTTCCCAGCCATATAATTTTTGTCTTCCATGCAGTGCTGTTGACAAAAACAAAAAGCTGAAGCATAATATTGCTGACTTCATGATATGGTAGATGGTATCATTTTTTCTTATATTTTTATCAGACATTCCTCTTGCAATGGCGGATGATAAAAGACATGTAATCAGTTTATAAATGTGTGTTCACAATCATTCTCTGCGTGTCTTGGGAGGTGACAGAGGCCAAACACATCATAAGCATGACAATGCATATCTTTGTTCTCATTCACTGATTCACTTATCCATACTGTATATGTCTTTTGTGATGGACGCCCCATCTCATGGTGACACCCTGCAATTGAATAAATGGGTGTGTTTACAGTGGAATCTAGGCATACCCCCAGGAGTAGGGTGGGACTCCCAGTGCCTAGGAACCAACTATTAACCGGCTGGCGGCTAAAAGGCAGCCTGATGGGAGGGGAGTATCGAGGCGGCTGCAACTGTATGATGCCTCAGTCATGGACAGGAGCAATGTATCCCAGACGGGGGAGCAGGTGCATGAGGATCTGGTCTACCAGGACATTTAAAGACCTGGCTCTTCCAGCATGGTCTCCTACCAAGACTCACATGACTACTGTGAATCTATGACATTAGTGGAAGGTGTCGAGAGGCGAGTGAACAAGCACCTCCGCAAGTGGCTCTGCTTTCCACCAAGCTTCGCGTCACTAGGGCTATACATACGCTCTGGCCAGTTATAGCTACCCCTGTCATCAATGTTGGCAATGGTCGCAAAGCGTAGGGCTATGACGGTGTTCCGTGACTCCAGCATTCAGGGGTGCAGGTTTTCACTACAAGATTACGGCGTAGGTGGGCAGCTGACACCTCAGTGGCATAGGCAGAGGGCAGGCTGAAGTCGAAGGACGTCATCAGAAACCTGTGCGTGGGCAGGCAAGGACTTGGTAAGACACATTTCTGAAACACCTGAGGGAGGAGCCTCAGAGTGCAAGGGCTGCATAACTTGGAACAACAAGGAGCCCAGGCTTTCCGCATCTCTTTTTCTGCTCCAGTCATTGTATGAGACCCTACCGGCTGCAACAAACCTGCACAGATGGGGAATGCGAGAGGACCCGCTGTGTTGGCTATGTGGAGAGAGAGGCACGTTGGCGCACGTTGGCGTACATAGTGGTGGGATTCAAGACTGCCATTAGCCAGGGAAGATTGTGATGAGGCTGGGAGAGGAAACACACCAAGTATAAGGACCTGGTCCAACAGTGCAGGGATAAAAGGTGGCAAGCATGGCTATTTCCTATTGAAGTCAGCTGCAGAGGGTTTCCAGCACAGTCTGTGTAGAACACACTCACAGCTCTGGGAATAGCAGGGAGGGTGAGGAAGGCAGCTGCTCAAAAGTTGGGGGAAGCAGCAGTAAGCTGGAAGCCAGGAGAAGATGGGCAGTGACTGGCCATCACTACTGACCTGCCAACTGGAGGACGTTGTGGTTCTGGGTCAAGGAAGGTTGGACGCTACATTACGACATCTTCTCCTGGCAGAGTCACAAGTGTGACTGAAGGACTTAGCATGTGCAGTAGATGTAACTTACAGACAGAGAAGCTTGTTGTGACAAACATGCATCTGTCATTTCACTGTGAAGAGAGAAAAACATGCCTAATCCCACGAGTAAGGTCAAGTCTACTTTATTGATGATGAAGGTTCTTAGTCATTCAGGTCATGGTAATTCTAAGTGCTATAGTGCACGTCCCGTTGGCAACGGAACGTGTTTCAGTTTCTTGAAGATGTTTCACCTCTCCTCCAAGAGGCTTCTTCAGTTCTGAAACACTAACAGCAGGAACTGTATGCTAAAGCAGTGGCACTTACACAGAATGTTGTCATTCACGAGAGTAAGTGTAATGGTTTTGGTCCCAGTTTTAAGGAATTATCTATTCCGCCAAGGTTACTAGGTTTTTTCCTGTGCCCATTTGTTTGTTGTTTGGTTGGTTGGTTTGCCAGCATGATGAGACAAAAACTACTGAACATCTCAAGGAAATTGAATCGAAAGCAACTGGATTTGGTTTTTGTCTTGAAGACGTTTCACCTCTCATCCGAGAGGCTTCATCAGTTCCTGCTCCCTTGACTAGGCTGAGACTAGTCCAGGGAGTCTAGTCTAGTCTAGTCTAGTCTAGTCTAGTCAAGGGAGCAGGAACTGATGAAGCCTCTCAAATGAGAGGTGAAGCGTCTTCAAGCAAAAACCAAATCCAGTTGCTTTCGATTCAATTTCCTTGAGATAACTATGACCTGGATGAATGAGAATATTCACAAGCTTCAAACTACTGAACAGTTTTCCATGAAACCTGGAGGATAGGTCAAGGCCCAGAAGAGACCCCATAACATTGCGCTGTACGTGTAAGAACTAACCTTATGTCCAAAAACATTGCATGAACATGTGTTCGATCCTTTCCTTACTTCAGTGTTATTTTTTTTTTTTAAATAATAAACTTTATTTACAGCACTGTAAACAGAAGAATCTTCAATGAAAGGTAAACAGTGGATGGTTATGATGGTAGCTGTTGGAAATAGGTTGTCATGGTTTCTGCTTAACCACGTTTTTCGTCACTACAGTTGCACAATTACATGGCAATTTTAAGATGAAGGTGAAGACCTGTTTTTTTCTTTGTGAATTAACAGGGCCCATAGCAGGCGGCAGCAGGGTAATGTGCACTAATGAAAGAAATGTGAATCATAGGCAGCTCTTGTTATAGCAGTAATGGTAAAAGAGCACTTGCCGGCAACAGGAGGTACACTTATTATAATGAACAGAAATAGGGGGCTTTATTAATGCAGTTGGTTTTGCGATAAGGTTGTACACAGCATGTCCTTGTTTGTGTGGTCTCTTCAGGAAGTGCGATTCACCCTGGATCGCTGTTCAGGGGCAGCGGTCATGGAAATGGAGGGACTGGGCAGCTGGCTGACCACCCAGGACCACTCTTCCTGTGAAGTGACGGGAGTTACACCCAACACCGACAGGTACACACAATCACCTGAACACACACATACACATTTTTGATAGTCAGTTATGGGTGTTACGGTTACCAGTGTAACCGTAAACCACGGTAAAATTCCAGACGGTCGAGGTTACCGCTTAAGTTTTAATTACCATGGTAACCGCCGCGGTCGATAATCACGGTGTGGAAAACTCGCAAGATACTTTGGTCCAAATCTTGGTGAAATTATTTCAATTTATCAGTGTATCAGTGTTTTTTCAACATTTTGAAGACATTTTAAAACAGTAGAGTATGAAGATTTCATACTGTTACATCCCTATAGTCACTACACAGTATTTCCTACAGTACCCTGTTTCAAATACAAATGCTGCAATTATGCCTCAACTGTAATATATAACTTCCAATATAACTACTGAACACTAATGTGAAAGGGTGAATAATTACCCATCACCCTAGTCAGAAACAACACATCAACTACATACTTATCAGATTGTAATTTAACAAGAAACTACAGTAAAAAGAAGTATAAGCTAGGATCATGCAGAAGAGTGACAGTCATTCATACTCATGCCATATACCAATACTTAATACTTATACTTATTAAAATAATAACAATGAGAATAAATACTTTAGTCTTGCCAAAAGGTTGTGAATAGACTTTTACTCTTGTGTTACACCTTATGGGCTCATTTACTGTTCAATCACTCTTATCTGTCACCTTTTAATGTTCTTTATTGAGGCTTGATAAGACATTATAACTTGATTGTGAGTTGTTTTTGGAACCATGTTTTTGTGGTAAAGTGACACTCTGTAGGATAGAAAATGTTAAAGGCAATTAGACCTTTGTTTTATATTTTGTTGAGTTGTGTGCTCACAACACCCCGACGTTTTCCAACCCAGAGAAATTCAAGGTTTCAGTTTCATTAGGCTGCTGTTCACTAAATCCTCTGGGGAGCGGATCATAGAGTGAGGAAAGAAGTCAGCGAAAGAGACTGAACAGAACGTGAATAAAACTCTAAAGCATTTCTTCATCCAAGGGCATTTGTGAGGTACATCAGGTGTATTTTTCATCAGTGATGGTGGATGTTTAATGGTGTGTTCACCCCCAGCAAAGTGAATGTAAACCGTGTGAGGTTGACCATGGGATCTTTTGTCTGTTTTAATGTTACTCTGCAAAATGTTTTTTTGCCCCTAAACACTTAGATTACTTGTACATTAGCCATAAGCTGGCAGGCAAGAGCACACACCAAAGGTGTGTGTGTCTATGTGTTTGAATTCAGGTCAACCTCTCACTAAGCTCAACACTCACCAGGGACTCAGGTTCTCTCTATTCTTTCCCCCTCTACTCTCTGTATCTTTAGGTTCATGAGGTAAAGCACATTTCCTCTCTAGCTCTCTGCTGTACTCAGCTTGATAAATGGGAGTGACGTTAAAATACACTTTTATCCCAAAAGTTTAAAAAGTAATCTCTGAGCTCTCCTCCTGTCTTGGCTCTGCACCTGACTCTCTCCTCCAGAGCTGGCTCTCATGCTGAGCAGCAGTTCAGCTCTGCCCGGCCCTCCCCACATCACACCTGACAAAAGTATTCTGTTTAGCTTTGATTGCTAGCCTGCTAGCAGCAGAAATTACACACGGTGTGTTTAAAGCTACACTGATCATGTATTATATAAGGGGTCATTTGTAGTGACTAGCCCACAGAATCATCACTCAGCTCTCAGCCCGCAGTTCTGTGAAGGTTCTTAGTGTCTTTTGCCCCATTTGTTTGATTTGCATCCTGCAACTTTAATCTTGTCGTTTTATTTCAGCACTCTTATCAGGCCTGTCACTAATTTATGTTCATCAGCTGACTATAAAAGCAACTATAAAATCAAAAATTTAAAGTGATAATATAGCAGTGTTATGTTTACAGATTATTCCACTGCACAAGTGATCACAAATATAATTTGGACTGTATTTGTCAATCCAGTCTTTTTGTCACTGTTGGATTAAAATGACAAAGCAGAGTCAACCAACAACTTTTTGTTTTTTTGCTGACATGTTTGAATTTCTGTGTTAAATGTCAAAAAAATGGCTACAAATTGGTTTAATAAAATTGTGTTCAGCTCCATTTTGTCAACATTTTTTCGCTCTGGATTTGTAATTCTGCCCAAATGATATGGATATGGCAGCGCAAGTAAGATGCAAACTATTGCTGGTTGGTTGTTAGTAGTGCATGTATGCTTATACTGGCCTTCATGCCTATATGTGTTCTAGACACCTGAACATGAGCCACGTGCTCCAGCTCGGCGGTGTCAACGAGGACATCCCCTACATCTACCCTCAGCTTCAGCACAAACACTTCACCGGCTGCATCCGCAACCTCGTCGTGGACAGCAAGGTAACACACTTCAATGCAACGACGACGCGCATAACCACACAATCATTAGCACGCCGGTATGCAAGCATACTGAAACTCACACCTGCACTCCAGCTGATAAATGGATTAATAGCAGTCTCAACACTCACAGTGCCCTTGTGCCATGTAAGAGATGTTTTTTACGCTTTTAACTGTAACCTCGAAGCACTCTCAAATATTACACACGTGGACTCTGAGGGTGAAATGAAATATAACCCTTTCCACTCTTGCCCAATCTGACTTCAAGTCAAGACTTTCAAGTAGCCTCCTATTACTCTGTTGGACTCCACGCTCAGCCGTGACAATCCGAGCCCAACCCCAACAAAAACCGAAATCAATTTTTGTATGAACACGGGCCCGAGGTGTGATGGCCTTTTGAGAGCACTGCCTCGTAATGCCTGAAATTTTGGTTAAAATTGTATTTTCTGCTGCGATTTTTAGCTTGGCATCAAATACACCACTGACTAGGTGAGGAATTTTGCCCCTGACAGTCAAAAACTATTGGGTCTGACATAACTGGCATTTAGACATAAACGTCAGGGTCCTTTTGGACTCTATTCCCATGGATGCAGACAGGGTAAGATGTGGTTTCCCTTTTTACAAAAAACAAAACAAAAACATAAATACCAAGAAAATGTGTATCAAATTAACCCTTTCATGCATAGAGGTCACTACAGTGTACAGCTTATTCAAAAGCTGTTTTCTTGTATATCCATAAGTTTTGATGGCATAGTTGTACATCAGCCACCACAGTGGATGCTATTGCATCATCTCATACACTGCCACCCATTGCAAAGCCACTGCAAGTGAAAAAAAAAGAAGAGTGAAACCAAGATGGCTGACAGACAGCCAGCAACACCAAGTTGGTCATTTATTTCTGTTCAAAGCTTCTATAAAAAGAGACCCTTGCAGGTAAGAAAAATATGGTGACATCAACTAACATCTAAGGAGTCATGCAATTGCTAAATTTTCCAAGTATTGATTTTATATTGGGAAGAAATTATGATTAATCACATGTCCACTATGTCATGTAATTATATCTTTTTAAAACATGAATTGAAAAAAAAATAAATTTCAAACCTTGTTTTTCATGCCTAAAGATAAATAAAAACACTTAGTAAAAAAATCCTGACTGAGGTTATCATAATTCATGCATGAAAGGGTTAAAATGTTTTGTGTACGAAAGATGTATCTTACTGCCCAAAGTAAGTCATGAGTAACTTATCACTTCTTTTATTATAATGCTGAGAGTGATAATGTCTCACTCTCATGTTGCTTGCATCTGTTCAAAAGTAGCCATTACATTGGTATATACACTTCATTTGCACCTTGTTTAAAACATGCTCTGCATTCAGATACTTACAATCTAATTGTGGCATATTTTGCATTCTCTATGCAAAGAAGACGTGTGGGCAGGGAGCTAGAATTCGAGTCTTTTGTGACACATCTGTAGGAGGAAAGCTTTGACATGTTTTCGCTATAGTGGTGCTTGCAGCCTAATTGAACAGCCACAGTGACTACTCCAAAGTAGATGAGATAAATGAGAAACTCCTGGTTCTATAGAGACTGGTGTTGCTGGACTCTTACCTCCACAGTGTTTAAGCAGAGGATCTTGGATAAAGTCAATGTCCTGTTCTCCACAGAGCGGAGGTGTGGTTTTTACTGCAGCAGGACGTCATTTAAAGCTGAGTCGCAATTTATCTTAAACATTTATTGACACTAGAAACTAGCAAAGCCTTGTATAAAATCAAATGAGAGGTGATATGAAATACAGACAACGAATGCCACCACTTTAACTCACAGATACTCTGATATCACTGTTCTGTTCTTTGTGAGAATGAAAACATATGAACCTGACAGTGTATAAGGAATTGGGATCAAAAGAGTATGTGTAATGTAATGAAATATGCTGCTGTAACTACAACATGGGAACATCCATACATTATATTGCCCTGTGCAATTTGAAATGATACTCTTTGACTAAGAAACATTAAGCAGTGTGAATAAATGTTTCAAGACTTTCTAACATGAAGTGTGTGCGTGTGTGCTTGCAGGAAGGCACGCTGGCAGCAGGTTAATTAGGACTCACCTTGAGTTTAAATCGGACTCCAGCAGCAGCCTCCGGTGGCCGGCACAAACAGCATCCCCTGAAAACATTCTTGCTTGGGTTTTGTCATTTTTACGGTTGGCCAAAAGGGAAACAATCTGTAAAACAGTCGACTTAACATTTGTCGGCAAACGACAAGTAGGCAACAGGTGAAGGCTTTGTCCGCCCAACAGCAGCACTTCAGTACATTTGAAACTGTACACCTGTGCCTTGCCACCTAGTCAAAGATGGAAGGAAATCAATTACGTAAGCCGAATAAAATCAGACTGCTACTTAACCTAGGTCAATACTAGGCAATACTTATTTGATTCATGGGTTCAGCAGGATAGACCGTAATTACCGGCTGTGCAAACACAGTTTACGTTACGTTATAGTGTGACCACTTTTTAGTAGTCTGATTTACATGTTCAACCTGCCTTCAATCATTTTGCAACCTGTCATTCTCTAAGATATGCATGTATGTTTCAAACACATACATGCTTAAATCATCAAAATCTCTGTCAACTGTTAGTTGCAATAATTATTATTATCTATTTAGTTTTTTTTTGGTTTTTTTGGAAGGGGGGGGTCTGTTTTCTTTTTCAGGGTAGGTGTTGTCCTGTACTTTCTCTGGTAGTCTGGTCAGATGTAACGGAACCACAGGACCTCTAGGGCCAGCCAGTGTTGCTGTTAGGATCTTAGTCCTGTTACTGCAGAAGCATTAAGCACAATGCATCTGTATTCATTCAGCAGTTGCTTAAAGCTCTATTGAGATGCTGAGTGGAGGCTTGTAGTTGACGTGGTGCACCTTAGCTGGAGACGTAGCAGGAGGCTGCACAAACCTAATGTCCTAATGGGCGAAATCTGCATGATGCGTGTGGGTGGACATGAAGACAATACATCTCCGTAGAGTGTGCAACAGTAGGCGTGATGACTGATAATGTTGATGGACATGTTCCAGCATTGTGTGATTTCTTTCTCTTATGTCCTCATTTGGTGGTGTTATTATCACAGAGCCTGCTAATGTATCACATTTGTTACTATAGCAACATGGTCTGTTACCTTGATAGACGCATGTGCTGTACCTGCTGTACATGTCTTCATTTTTGTCTTTGATTCTTCTTTAATGTGTCTGTTCATATTACATCATTCCATCCTTTGTTTTGATATCTGGCTCTGTCTACTATGAGTGTGTCTGCGTTTTTAACAGGCCTGTGTCTGTACGTATGTATGGTTTTGTTTTGGAGCCAGACGGGTACAAGATGTGAGGATCATGTCACCTTACCTTAACCCACTGAAGTGTGAAGCCTGGCTGTATGGAAGCAGTATAGGGGCGAACGTGAGGATGGGTCCAGGAAAAGGGACACGAAGAGACATTTTGAGTTTTATAATTGTATTTCTATTCTGGAGTTGAGTCTCTTCCCCTCTGGCTGTCGCTCACCACCGTCTGTTTTTAACTCTCCATCCTCACCCTGTCATCGTTCTGCTCGTCTCTCCCCCTTCAGTTCTCAGTCTAACATTACTGCTTTAACTTTTCCTCTGGTTACGACACAACTGTCACGCCTTTTTGAAGTGCAGAGGCTTGCAGTAACGGGAATTGGGCTAATGGCTTTATGAATGCTGGTGTCTTTGAGTTGAAATCTGTTTTGCAGTGTTTCTCATCAAAAAGTTTGGCTTTTAAAAATTCCGGCCCATTATTGAAAACATGCAGAGATCCGGAATAGGTTTTGAAACAGAATCTGCTCCCTGTACAGTAGGTTTAAGGAAAATCTGGATCAAAACTTTGTTTTGCACGGCGTTACATTAATTTGGCACACTGAAGACATTTCAGAAAAAAATGTTTCATTGTTGTTGAATGTTCATTCCAAAACTACCAATGAAACACCTGAATAGATGAGTTGAAAAACATTTTATCATTTTTAATATAGGACAGGTATTGCCACAATATAGAGCTTTATTTCTAATGAATGGAAATGTTAATGCTACAGCATACGATGATATTTTTGAATTTAGTGTGCTTCCAACTTTGTATCAATAGTTTGATAGATGCCAGGGCGGCCTGGTACCAGAAAAGAAAAAAAAAAGAAAAAGTTCTTCTTAATTTGACATTAAAAATATCGGGCTTGGTGTAGCAGAACTTGACCGTCCTGCACAGAGCTGAGCTGACCTTATCTTCTGGAAGAAAACTCCAAAAGACAGGTCCCATTGTTTTGGAATGAGACGTTCAGTCAATCTGAACTTCACACACGGGTGTAAAGTTGGGCTGTCAGCAACAAAACAGATGTACTTTTTAGAGATCTTTCGTTGCCTGATGAAGATCTACCAAAACGACTGTAGGTCTACGTGTCTCTCTCCTGTGCACCCGGCTCATGAAATAGATGTGCAGTATTTTTTTTTTTGTTCTGGCCCGGCATCACGAAGGCACCCTACTGTATGTGGGGTTTCTTTTGTCATTTGTCACTGTTTCATTCAAATTCTGTGCTCTTTCTAGTGGTGTCAGTCTTGGTTTCTGGATGTCACTCACCATCATTTCACCTCCTGTTGAGGCAAAGATGCTATGAGGTTCATACAAGCCTGTTTCCATTCTGATCCCTACACCCCCCCTATTCCACATGGATTGTAACTCCGTGTGGAGTCACAGAACTGTGGAGTGTCTTTTAATTAACGAGGAGGGTATAAATACACTGGCAGCTGTGGGACCTTCTCTGACGGAATCATGGACATCCACATTTGATGCATATATTTTATATATTTTTAACATTCGTTATAGAGTTAGATATTATAAAGCATGGAATCTGATTCTATTCTGTTTTATTCTTAATAAGTGAGGGCGAACTGGTTTGAAATGCGAGCTAATGGGGCAGTTCGTCCACATTAGCGTGCAGACGGTGGGTAGGGGGGAGGCTGTAGCTGCTGGAATGGCGTTGAGCCACACAGTTTTGGTGAGACTTCACTCACTGCACGGCACACTTGCTGCTGTATATTTTGGTCTAGAATTTGTTTTTCACTTCTCCTGGGCTGAGACATTTTTATACCAAACACCTGAAATTAATCTTGGTAAACATTGCAGCCTGCAGTGTGTCTATGTGGGGGTGTGACAGTCTTATCTGCTGAAGCCAAAATTAGTAATTTAAGCAGAAGCAGGTGTATTTTTGCATTCAACTCATATATCAGTCCAAGTGTTTTGCTCAGGTTCTCACACACACACGCACACACACACACACACACACACACACACACACACCACAGTGATACAGTTGCAGACTCAAATCAATTGCAGACACCTCGATGTGTCTTTGAGTCATCGATTGCTGTCTGTGTTGCAGTTCTTGGCAATCAACCCTCCAAACCCAGAAAACAGAGGATATGTAGCTTTTAAAGGTCAGCGACCAATACGTAGCCTCTTTGCTGGAGGCCAGAGCCAATCAGCAGCTCCCGAGCGGCATGCCTCAGTGTTAGTTTTTATGATCCGTTGCATTCTCACGTCCTCGCCGCGGCACCAACAGAAGCCATAAAGTCTGGGTGAGGCCGTGAGGAGATTGAACGTATTATGTCTGTCATGGTTTGCTTTGGTGAGGGACACAGACTTAGCCGCCCAAGGTTCCCTGGTCTTATCAGCTTTTTGTGTAGTTGGCCATGCTGTTTGTCCGTAAGAAGATTGGTCCACTGTTTGGTTTCATCACCGGGTCGTGAGAGAAATGAGGGTGGAAATGACGAGAAGGCCATGTTGTACCCTGAGCTCATGTCCTTCAACACGATTGAAAGGTTCCCTCTTGAATTTAAATTTCTCACTTGTTCTGACTTATTTTCCTCTTTTCAAACTCTGACTTCCCCTCTGGCTTCTTACCCCCAACTTTCTGTTTTTGACTCCTCTTTGTCAACTTTACTCACCTCTTTCACTCTTTTTCTTACCTTTATTTTCCTTTTTTAATACTATTCACACGTTGTTCCCTTCTGCTTTACTTTACTTTTTTCTGTTCCCTTCTCATTTCCCTTAATGTCAACATCTCTGCTTCCTTGACCTCACCTTCTCTTCATTCACTGCTCTCTATCTCCTCCATTCAGCTGTATGATTTGGGCTCCCCGGCTGACTCACAGTCCAGCTCTCCGGGCTGCCTGACCACCGACAGCAGCTGTGTCAACATGGGCTATCCATCCTGTGGCCACCGGGGTCGCTGTCATGGCGAGTGGGGCTCCTTCAGCTGCCAGTGTGTGCCGGGATACACAGGACACCAGTGTGAAGAGGGTGAGCTAATTTTATTTTATTTTATTGATTTTTTTGCACTTGTGTATTTAAGGATTACATCAAAGTTGTGCTAGATTGTACAACATCAAAATTATGACAATCATCCATGTGTCCATGAAAGATATTTTACCCCTTGGCTAAATGCTTATGCTAATGTTAAACTAAAGCACAGTTGGTAGTAACCAAGCACAGATATCTAATGCTAAGAAAATGAGTTTGTAATGGCACTACAACAAAATGACGAGTTAGATTTAGGTCTGAAGGTTTCATGTTAGAAAATGTATATTGGCTTGCTACAATTAAAATCACCGTGAAGTAGATAAAATAGATGATTTTTCTCCTGCCTCCAAGTATGCACCAGGCTTTTTAACTCTCAACAAGGTCATTGGTTGTCTAATATGTGAATTTACAGGCAATGTGATTATCACACCAGCAGCCAAGTGGCACAGCTGCAAATTACCTTCTATCTTTAGCTATGTAGCACAGCTAAATTGTCACTTTCATGTGAGGATTAAATATGATAAAATGAGCAAACAAACACCAGAATAGATGCTGGTAATGTATTTTTCTGTAAACCATGGGTGTGTTAAAACTTTTCATTGCATTGCCTTTCAACTTTACATTTGGTTAGGTTATGGTTCAATTTTATAATTCATGTTGTGACAATGCTGCGGTTTTGGTTGGTTAGGTTTCTGTACAAAATCCACTTGGTTAGGGTTAAGAAGAAGAAAGATCATATTTTGGCTTGCTTGGTAGCCACAAACATGGCTGATATGTTCCAGCCTCTCGACAAAAATATCATTTTTGTGTTGTCAAAAACATGCCTGGAAGGGGGGGGGGTGCTAGTGAGCACCATATGGAGTAGTCGTGTTTTTCCAGGGCTCCTCTCCACATTTGAAATAATTTGGTCATTTACTTAATATTTCACCTAATTTCCTGGTTCCGCTTCATAAATAATTTCATCTAAGCGCCTCGGGATGACAAAAACAAAAACTGTAAGAGGGAAGCGGCAAGAGAAAGCCTCAAATGATGGCCAGCCATGTCCAGAGCTAGCGGAGCTAGCTGCTGCAGCCCCGGAGTTAGCCAACGAGTCTGAGACAAGCATCCTCGCAGCAATATGATGTATGAGCAAGACGATGACTGACCGTTTTAATGACTTGGAGGCATCTTTGGCATCCACCCAGGCAACGCTGGTGAGTCTCGGTAACCGAATACAGAAGGTGGAAATGACCGCCGCCTCTTGCTCGTTGAGCAGAAATGTATGAAAATGCAGTCAGATAATTAAACACTTCACCTGAAAGTAACCGACCTGGAGGCTTGCTCCCGGCGGGAGAATATTAAAATTGTTGGCTTGCCTGAGAAAATCAAGAACGGACCTCTGGCGGAGTTTGTGCAAAGTTAATCCCTGAGCTGCTGGGCGCCGACAACTTTTCCAAGCTACTGGAAGTGGACCGGGCTCATCGGCTGAGAAACCGGCTCTCCGAGGACGACGCGCGCCCGTGCGTAATGATAGCACGGATTCATCATTTCCAACTAAAGGAGAAGATATTACAACTGGCCCGTCAGCCGTTTCTTCTGCGCTACAACGGTAAAGCGGTTCACTTCTTTCCTGATTACTCGCCGGAGGTGATGAAGCAATGCGGGCTATTTGATCCCGTCCGCAAGCAACTCAGAGATTCAGGTTTGAGGAATGGTTTCATCTAACTGGCACGGCTGCAGGTCTCCAGTGGCACCATGGACAGATTTTTTTCGTCCCGCGACATTGAAAAATAATCTCTCTGATACACATTTAATTGTAGGTGGTGACTTCAACTGTGTGCTTGATAGCCGTTTGGACAGGTCAGCCCAGCCAAGTCAGTCGTCTACCTCCTCCACAGTTTGATATGACTTAATGTCTTCCATGAATCTAGTTGATATTTGTAACGATATAAACAATCATTTTAGGAAATACTATGCAGAGTTATACATGTCAAAAGCAAAAGGGAACATTTCTGATTGGCTGGGGCGTCTAAGACTCCCTAGATCAAGTGAGGCTGCTCAAGAAGCTTTGAATTCTGACATCACCACTGCAAGAGATTTTGGATGCTATAAAATCATTTCCCAATGGCAAGGCTGCTGGCCCAGATGGTTTCGGAATCGAACTGTATAAAAAAAAATTCTCTGAAGATTGCTCCGCTTCTTTTGAGGATGTGCAATCATTCCTTTGGAACCCAGAAATGTCCGCCCAGATTATATGAAGCCACTATTTCATTATTATTAAAAGAAGGCAGGGATCAAACTGAGCCTTCATCTTTTCGTCCTATCGCATTATTGAACACCAAGTTATTAGCAAATAGGTTAAATAAATAAATTAATATATATCATCCTGATCAAACTGGCTTTGTCCCTAATAGATTTTCTTTTTTTAATGTCAGAAGATTGATGAATATAATGTATCATAGGTGTAGTAAGGGCTCGAGTGGCTGCCCGCTGCCTAGATGCGGAAAAGGCATTCAATCAAGTGGAATGGGCATATATGGTAAAGGCTTTGGAGGGATTTGGTAGTCAATTTTTTATCATGGATTACAATGCTATATGCTCATCCATCTTCCTCCATTCTCACAAATCAAGAAAGATCAGTGCTGTTCCGATTATACGGCGGGACATATCCAGGGCTGCCCCCTCAGCCCATTGCTCTTTGCCATTGCTATTTAGCCTCTTGCCATTAGTATCAGGAATCACCCTTCTATTGAACCCATGCGGTTGGGTAATGTAGATCACTATATTTCCCTATATGCGGACAATGTTGTTCTTTTCATATCACAACCAGAGAAATCAGTTCCTGCTTTGCTGGATCTTATTAGAACATTTGGTGAAATTTCGGGATACACAATTAACTGGCAGAAGAGTGAATTCATGTCACTGGATGCTGATCTCAACACTGAATTTTTGCATAATCTCCCGTTCAAAATTACAGACAGGCTGAAGTATCTTGGTGTAGATTTGCCAAAAGACCCTAAACTAATTTTTAAGCTGAACTTTCTTAAGAAAGTGGAGAAACTGAAGAGGGACATTGAAAAATAGAGGACTCTTCCTCTTTCTATGGTAAATGCCATCAAAATGGTTTCCCTGCCGAGGTTCTTGTGTCTCTTTCAAAATTTGCCTATTTTTTTGGCGCAACCTTTTTTTCAAATCTTTGGATTCGATAGTTATGCCTTTTATTTGGGGCTTTAAAGCTCACAGAATTTCAAAAACTCATTTACATGAACCAGGGGAAATGGGTGGGTTAGGACTACCGTATTTCCTGCATTACTACTGGGCAGCAAATGCTAGAGCCCTTGTCTATTGGCAGGAAGGCTATAATATGGAGGTATCTGCCAAGACTCCCCCCTGGGTTGCCATTGAAATGAGTAATGTCAAAAACAGTTCTCTTCCAGCACATCTCTTCTCAACACCCAGATCTCCTGCGACTGTTAAGATGGATAATAAGATCATTTTCAATTGCTTAAAAATATGGCAGCAAATTAGGAAGGGCTGCAGACTACCAGACACTTCTATCCATGCCCCAGCATATCACAATCATGCATTCTCTCCATTTCTCTCGGACGGGTCTTGTAACAGTTGGAGGCTAAAGGGTTTAGTCACTCTGAAAGATCTGCATATTAATAAACAGTTTGCCACATTTGCTCAGTTAAAAAGCAAGTTTTCTCTCCCCACAGCACATTTTTTCCGATATTTGCAGATTAGGAATTATGTCCGTGAATGTGTGCCTAACTTTGAGTCCCTTCCGGAAGATAAAATGATTTATAAGCTTTTGTTGGGTCCACCTGAATCTAAAAAATTGGTCTCTGGCTTTGTAAATATATTCTTTGAACAAACGGTTTATGCTACATAGTCTTTGAAAAACTCCTGGGAGGAGGAGCTGGGAATGCAAATTGGGAAGATGATTGGAAGGAGGGCCTGGGTAGGACCCGATCTTGCTCTATTAACACCAGGCACCAGTTAATCCAATTTAAGGTGATGCACAGGCTTCATTGCTCATTTCTTCTCTAGGCGACTGATGTACCGATGTGGCATGTACAGCTGTGTTTGAACCTGACCCAATGATTGCATTATTTGGGGTTTCTCCTTCTCTACTTAAACATAGAGTTTTGGTGCAAAGCACAATTATGTATGGAATGGTAATTGCAAAAAAAATGATTTTAAAACTCTGGAAGTCAGATACTGTGCCTCAGTTTAAGATCTGGTTAAGTGAGCTCATTGGTATGTTGCATATGGAGAAGGTTCAATATGGCATGATGGACAATCTTAATACATTTTCGGTTATATGGCAGCCATTCCTGGCTCACCTTGATAAATATAACACTGATCTTGACAAGAAAGGGAGTTCATAGAGTGCCATCCACCTTTACCATCTCAGTGTAGTACTACTTTAAATATGCCCTGTTGTGTTATTTTGTGTTCTATTTTGCTTGTTGTTTCTACTCTTTCTTCTGTGTCTGTTTTCTGTAACTTGTGTTATACAAAATTCTATTAAGAATATATTTAAAGAAATGGTCTCTTTAAAAATATCCAGTGGTGTCAGATGAACAGTCACTTACTCAGCAGCCTTCTCATCTGTAACTTCACCATCATCCCCTCCAGTTTCCGGAATAACAGTCAGATAATAAACATGTAATGTGAACACGATGCATATTGTCGTCATGTCAGTGGTTTGTAGTATATACCGAGTACAAATATGAAAGATTCAGAGGTTTGCAGAAACATTAACTGCCATCATTCTATCCTGGTGACTGAACTGAATGAGACGCTTGTAGGATACAGGTTGTTTTCTCTCTCCTCCTCAGTCATGTGAAGCAGATAAACCCAGTAGTTTTATTTGCAGTTTAAAGTTTCAGTCTTCAAGGCTGGTAAACATATAACCTATACTGTAAAAGAGCCAAACTGGCTTACCAACCACACAATTACTTATGTTATCACCCACTGCTGTTCCATGCCTCTCGAACATCAAGGGTGTACATCCGCATAATACCATCCTGTATGCAGATGGGATTTACTTGATTTGTGAATTCATGTATCGAGTATATAGGCCAAGCATTTGCTTTCTCCCAGAGGATTCTTCATTGCTGCTCTCTGAATCTCTTTAGACTCACAGGGCAGCATGCATGCCCTGGGCAGCATCCATATTGAGGATATGTCTGGCTTGAAGAAATCAGCTCCTTGGGAGCTTCCCTGTGTTGCTCTTGTGGTTGTGGAGGTGTCTGCTAGGACAGTTGTTGGCCTGAGATGGGGTATTTAATGACCCTGATTGCCCCGGTCCTTCACCGCCTGTTGTACCAGTCCTGCAGTTTGAGGAAAACACCTCCAGAGATGCTTTCTGCTGACTGCAGCACTCTCTTCCAGGCTTTACAGTCTTGATTGGTTCTTGTCTTTTACCACATGGTGATGCTTTCTGATAGGACTCTCTGTAATGTAATGTATTAAATGTTCAAGGGAGGCAGTTCAGAAAATCAATGTTAGGTCAATAATGTGTTAAAAAGTTATCTATCTTGAGACATCATTTTGAACTGTTGGTCCTCAACTGTTGCAATGCTTTGTCCCCACATTGATTCCTATTTAGTGTCATTTTGGCCCTGCCTTTAAAACAGCAACATGCAGCAGTAAGACCATCTTTCGACAAATAATTTTAGTGACTGAACTAATTAATTCATGAATGATGAAATGTGATGAATTACTCTCCATATTCATGAGATGACTCAAGCTCTGCTGTGAATGACCAACATCCATGAACAGATGAATTGTTGTATCTGACGTATCTATTTTCATACACAAAGTGAGCATACATGAGTCATTACTCACCCAAGGCGATCCTACAGTCAGTTTTTGACATGACGTTATCATCTTAAGCTCACTGCTGGCTCCTCAATGAAAGTGATGCTCACTGGATCTCTGTCTGTCTCTGCATTTATCTAGTTTTGCTGTATCCAGATACTTTAAATTCCCCAAGATGCATGGTAATATCAGGAAGAAAGAGAGGCTACAACAGATCAAAGTTACAAGAAAAGAGAAAATTATTGTTTTTCCTGATGTTGCTTTAAAAAGTCAACTAGGGATCAATAGTCACAATTCTGTAAGTTTAGCCCACCACACTATACTGAACTACACACCACACTGTGTCTTTACTAAACAACCCATGTATGAGAGACAGAGGGAGAGGTGTGGAGATAGGGATGGAAAAGAAGATGCAACTGGCATAATGCCATGAGATGGAAGACTGGCTTTGAAAACATTTTAGGTGTGCCTGGTTTAGTCTGCCCGACATGCACACAATCCACTTCTGGGAACATGGGTGTAAGAAGGAAGAACCAAGCATAACCGAAGCCAAATCACACATACATATTCTATCATGTATATTTTGCATATTCTCTCCTGCCACCAGCTCTCTGCATACGGGGGGAATTCAGGGACCTGATTTAGTTGAAGTTACTTGAGGTCACTCCCCTCTGGATTGGATAAAAATGTTTTTGTTGCATTTAAACTTTAATTGTGTTTATTCTCAATCATAGCACTATCTGACTCGTGTGTGTGTATATGTGTGTGTGTGTGTGTGTATTATCACCAGAAGCCCCGGAGTATTCCTTTGATGGGCACAGTCACGTGCACTTCCAGTTGGCGTCCCCACTGCCCGCCCGGAGGACGTGGGTTCAAGTCCTGGTTCGAACCCGTAAACACAGCAGCACCATCTTAAATCTGATCTCGAAGGAGCAGAGTGAATACATAAGACTAGAGGTAAGACAGCTGCGTGAGTGAGAGTTTTTGGGTACGACTGTGTTCAAAGAAAATGTGAAATCTCCTCATTTTAGAATTTCCTCAAAGACAAATGTGGTTCTGTTATTTTGGTTGCGTTGTAGCGTAACTTAAGGAGGCCTTCGTTATTCTAATTAGGGCACCAGATATAACATTAATTATATGGAATTTATAAAAGATACCTCAGGGTTTTCGGCCTCAATAAGCGTACACGCCACAAAAAGTCGGAAGGACAGGTTTAAATCAAAATCAAAAGAATGTCCAGTTTAGTTTAAATTTCAGTAATTATTGATACTTTAAACAAAATTTCAGGACAAAATAAATTCCAATCTTATTAACATAATCAAAACACTTCAGTACAGTTCATAATTGGTCCTGGGTCATATAAGAGAACATATCAGAAATGTGTGCGTGCGTGTGTTCAGTCCATGCGGTATTACTGGGATATGAGGGGGAAGAGAGAGTCCTAACAGGGAGATGTGGTGATTTCCCAGGTTTATGAAAGTGGAAGGGGATGTGGGATAGTGAGAAATGGGGAGCAGTGATGAATTCAAGGAAGGCAGTCTCTGGGCAAAAAGGAAATACTGAGTGTCCCAAAAAAGAGCAATGATCCACTGTTAAAAACTGTAGTTCACACATTTATCAGCAGCCAAAAAGGTAATACTTTTCCAAACCTGCTCCGATGATAGAGGAAACCTCGGTCCTGATGCTTGGTTTCTCCCGTGTTTTTTTGCTCCAAACACTCCCTCCCTTCCAGACCCTCTTTCTGTGCTTCTGCTCCCAGTCTCTGCTCTTTCTCACACACACACACTCTCCTTTTGTCCTTCCACCCACAGGTGTGCACTCATCTTATCACTTTTGCCACACCCCCGCTTTCACAGCCCCTCCTCTCCCAGTGTGGGAATGGAACAGAAAGGAACAGTCTGCTCCAGTGTGCAACAACAAATCTTGTCCACTTACGCAGAGCTTAAGTATAGCGGATGTCTCCTCTTCTCTTCATCCTGTGAAGTTACTGTAATTGTGTTGCCTAATCTAACCTATTTAGCAGTCGCGCTCACACAAACAGGAAAACAGGAAAAAATAAATCTTTGGAAGGTTGAAGATAGTTAGGCAAGTGCTTTTCCTTAATGCTATTTCACCACCTCTCATTGGCAGCTCCTTCGTAAGATCACAAACTGTCACACAGACGATAGGTGAAGAACATCTCACGCATCTCTTTTCTCCACTCTGCCATCCTTACACATCGGATCTATACTTGCACGAGCAGGCTGAATTTTTCAAGCAAGAAATGTACTTGTAGATGTACACGAATGCCTATATTTATTGGCTGTTGACTGTGACTGAGCCAGAGTGCAACGAGAACACGACACAGCATGATCCATTGGGCATCTGGCACTAGACAGATCCAGGCTAACACCTTACCCACCCTTTGGGTTAGGGTTAGGGTCATGCTTGCAGCAGGGAAATACAGAGATATTGATCATAAATGACAGTGGTGTCGGAATGTCACTTTTGAAAACAAAATAAATGAGTGTATTTTCCAATATTTGAAATATCTCCTTAGTTATCTTGAATGTTACATTTTAATTTTGGCATCCCAGTAATCTACTATAGTGCTAATCTATATGTGCTCCCAGTCTGAAGTTATGTCAGGCATGTAATATACTATAATGCACTTACAGTTGAAGAAAAATTGGAAAAAATAGAAACGTTTTTTCTTAGCTGTAAAAAGGATTTTGATTGACGTTGAAAACACATTGCCAGGATTCAACACATGAAATGCATCATTTGGTTATTTGTCATGAAGGCTTCATATGTCCCACTGTTCTTTTTCCTGTGGGTGCTCTGCTCACATCTGAATTGCTTCCTCACATGTGTTTATTTGCCAGCCTCACTCTGTTTTGATTTTCATCCTCACCACCCCGACTTACATTCCGGGGTAATGCTATAGCTTCCCGGTCCTTCCCTCTTGCTGTTTTTCTCACCCCATGCCGCCGCTTCAGGTATAGATCAAACATCACTGTCTAAAATGATGGTGATTATCCATATCACAGCTGCTGTTACAGTACAACCTCTCCTCTGATACCCGCCTGTCACCCATCTGTCTCTTCTTCCTTTCCACCCATTCCCACATCTCCTGTTAAATGTCATACTGCTCCCTCAGCACAGCTGCATACAGGGAGTGAGTTCACATCATTTAACCACCATAAATACTGCATTTATTCCTGGGTGCATGAAAAATGTTTTTTAATCTTATAAAGTTACTCCCCTACCCCTTAGTGATACACTGGAAGCCTCGCAATTTTCTTTGATAGAAAACATAAACACGTTGCTTTCAAAGATTATGTTTTTCACTGTAATAGCTCTGTTTGCTTTTAATCAGGGGAAGGAATTAGTATGCGTTATTCTTGGCTGCCTGCAAACTCACAATGTGAGGAGGTCTTTGTTTCTGCTGTTTGTGTGTGACTTGCATTCTAACAAAACGGTTAGTGAAATAAATTAAATGTTCTTTGTTCGAAGCTACTTTCCTCCCCCGATGGATTGCTGATTGCAGAATTTGTATAAATTTGTTCATCCTACTGTTAAAGTCCTTAGGCTGATGGCATCGTTTCACAGGGATGGATCCATGTGAAATTCTCCTAAATGAGGGCATTTTGCTACTCTTTTATGCAACAAGTAGTTAATAGGTTATTTTGATGAACTGTTTATTTATGGGCAACAGTGCATTTTAATTCAATTCAGTGTAAATGTGCTGAGATTAGCTCAAGTGCTGCATCGTGTCCTTTGGGGCTAAAGAAACAACAACTTAAAATATTCAAACATCGTTAAAGATTAAAGCATGGAAGTCCATTGTAACCTTCTGGGAGCAAAAATAAGTCAGTTCACTAGCTTTCAGGGCTTTCAGTCGCATTGCACATGGTGATTGGAGGTGGCTCAGGCAGTCCGGTGAACTTTGCTCAATGTCACAGTCTCTTTGATATCATTCTGTTATTCAGTCTAAGATGTTGCATTTGTGGATCCACATTATTGTTCAATGGTGTACTTCTCTTCTCCCTGTGGATGATATCCACAACCAAGGTACACTTTTTAGGAAGCTAATACTGAGGAGGACAGCAGAATGTTATAGAATAAATGAGTGGAGAAATATAACAAATGCAGATGCTTCCATGCAGGCACAATGGCTCAACCCAACTGAACACCCATTAGAGATTTTGGACAATTATCAAAACATCAAATTAGAGAACATCTTTTAAAGAGACAACTTTTAGATCCTATGACATAGAGGTGTCTCAGTGCCTTACACAAACAGATATTGTTTTTTTACCTTTAATTTGTCATTACTATAAACGTACTGCAGGAACAAAGCGGGAACAGATCTCAGGTAGTGCTGCAAAATATTTTGCGACAGTTTAGAAAAGGAAGAAAAAAAACCTATGATGACAATGTTGAAGTTGGTCTTTAGCTATTTGTGGTGTTGTGAAGATTGAAGTTGCAGCTTTGGACCTTATTATATGATTTGTACTTTATGATTTTAGTATAAAATAGCATTCTGCTACCCTCTAATACAAAGAAACATGTCTTCATACTGTGAACAGTCTGGTACAACAGTCCAAACAGCCAAAGTCACAGAAGACTCCAGCAGATTGTTAACAAGTCAAGCAAAATCATTGAAATCACGGTTCCAACAATAGAATCCTTGTATCAAAAACTGTCAAAAGAGAACTTCAAATCTAGTTCACCCGACTCACCTCCTGTTCCACATGTTCACCCTCTGGGAGGCACTTTAAATCATGGCAGCACCGACTCTGAACGCCTTTGCTTCCACGCCATCTATTGCCCCCTACTTAATCTGTATACAAGGGTTGTGCAGCGTGTATTGTGAAATCTGATATGATTGTGTATGTGATTTTTATCCTCACTAGTGTGGTGTCGATGGGACTGTGCTTTTAAATACTGTACCTGAATTAATTCCATCAACTTACCTGTGTGGTTTTTAAAGCTAAATAAATTATGCTGGACTGAACTTTAATTTCCTTTTTTCTGTGACCATGGTGCCCATTTCAATCTGTTAGTCCGTACATTTGAACCTCCCAGTATGTGCCCCCTGATGAATGTTGAAACTGAGAGTGATGCTAATAATCAGGTGAATAACCATCGGCGGTACTTATTTTCATCATTCAACCACTTCAAGCTTTAAAGGCCGCGGTTGGAAACTTGAAATTATGATAATAATAATTAGTTTGTACTCATGACTCAGTTTATGTGATTTTTACATTGCGCTTTTCAAAGTCAGTCTAGGAAATGAAGGGAACCTTTTCTAAAGACAGGCGAGTTGCAAGAGAAAGCCAGTGAATGAATCTTACCAATGAAAGTATGATGATTATAATTAAACACTCCACAGATGTGATTTTATTATTCAAAAGTTTTATTATTAAAAACAGTCCAAATATGCAAAAACCTGATTAAAAGGTTGATAATTAAGTGGCGCATGCAAAGAGAAAGCATCATGATACTGCATAAAACAGTGTAATGGCAAGTTGTAAAGGGTTGCCAGAATAAGTTGCCACTGAGAGTAACTGAAGCGTTTGCGTAGACCCATCTCACATGTATCATACTCCATCAGGCATATTTTTTGGGATGTTGCTAAGGTGCAAGGTCATGAGGACCACAGTGCAAAAAGAAGATAACTCCTCATTTCAACTCTTTGAATTGTTAAGAATTCATGTCAAAAACATGCACATGCTAACTAGCCTTTGGAAACCCTTTGATATGAAAACTCTTAGCCTTTTGACAACTTCCTGATTTTAATCAATCAAGGAAGTTCCTCCTGTTTTATTGAAGGTGATCACAATTTGGAGAGAAATGTGAGAACTCAGGAGTTGCACAAGCAAACTGTCATGTCACATAGTTATTATATACAAAGTTATGCTTCATATTAACATCAGACTCGAGCTTCAGGTGTTTACACATCTACAATACAGCGTTGAAAATAAGTTACATTCATGTGCCTTCAGAATTCAAGGTGATGCCATTTGCCTGGCGCTGTATGGTACTGTTATGAGCAAATCAATATATCTAGTCTCTAAGTCAGTCGAGGGCAGGTCAGATCTCTTGGGGTGAGAAATGTGGAAACAGTTGTGTGGATGTCTGTACTGTGTCTTGCTATGAGCATAGAGCTTGGTTTCATTTCACAGTATGAATTAAGTTGAAGGAACACCGCATAAGCCAGTCATGTATGCACACAACTCGCATTTGCACGCCATTATTTAATCATGAGAAAGAGATTAACACATCATCTGCACGTCTGCACTTCCGAAAGGGCTGCAGCGTGAGAGAGAAGTCTGTCACAGGAAGCATCTGGGAGAGCCAACCTGTCCCTGCAGTGGGACTGTTTACTCAGAAACAGAGTTACACACCTTCATACACACCCAGTGTGTGAAGGCCTCCGAAACCACACACACAGACCACTGAAACATTCGCTCACACACCACCCAGGGAGCAAGGCAGTAGCGAAATTGCTCTGCTCCGTTCAGCTTTAATTGGGGGTAAAAATCAGGTGGCTGCGAGTGCGCCTGGTTAAAAAGCATTGCCCCAGTGGATCTTAAATATAATTAATACTTCATCACAGAGCCTTGAAATGAGCTACGGTTCCCCAACTAAATAACCCCGGAACCGTCCAGCACTTTACTCAGCTGCTAGAAGGCGAGGAGGAGCGACTGAGGGAAAGAAAATGAAAAGATTGGTGATAGAGAGGGGCTTAATGTGGTCGAGAGCAGTGGAAGGAGAAAAAAAAAAAAAGAGAACAGAGAGCGTTCTCCTCCCAAAACTTGGTTTGTCTTTATTCTGTCGAGGAGGAGTGGGAGCGTAATGGTAGCCACCCGCTTCTCCTTTCTCCTCACATCTCTCTCTTTCGCTGCCCTTCTCATCTCAGTCCTCTGTTTATGTGGCAGCAGTGGCAGAGGAAGATGGAGGGGAGAAAATTATGCTCAGTGGGACACTCGGAGGAAACAGTTTGAAATTGAAATGAGGACGACCCAACCAGCACTCCATCCCCGTTAAAACGGCCTTCGGACTACTCTCTCTCCCTTTCACTCTCTCTCTCTCTCTCTCTCTCTCTCTCTCTCTCTCTCCCTCTCTAATTAATATTGCTCTGTAATAGACGTGTCAGTTAGCATTACAAAGGCCAAAATGTAAAACATTTTCCTCTCAAGATCCGATGGCAGAGTTGTTTAAATATGAAAAAAAAAAAAACTCTCTCGCTCTCTCTTCTCATCCATAAATTCTCACTTTCTTTCACCTAGAATCTCCTCGTAGGCTGTCCTTCCTGAGCTGAACTCTGATGGCACTGACAGCCATGTTTATGCAAGTCTATAAGTTTAAAGTTTAAATGTCAGCTTTATCAGAGCGCTGTCTCATTTACAAGGCTGGAACTTGAGGAGGTGTTCACAGGGCCAGTTAGAACTTTTGATTATGTTGAATTTTGTGGGTTCATATATATTTTAACTGTATGATTGGTTTGAGATTGCATGATCGTCAAATGGTAGAAATGTCAGTTTACTACACTGGACTTTTTCCCCCCAGTGTTTGCAGACCTACAGGGAGTTGGTCTGGCTTATTGGCCAACTGGCCAAATTGGCCTATTGATCCAGCCTTTCACTGACCAAGTGAATTATTTTCTTTCACCTGATCCCCATTAGCTTTAAAACCTGAGACATGGACTTGGCTCAATTGAACACATTTTCCCATATACCATCAGAGGGCTCTTCCCACGAACTTCCGAAAATGAAGAAGCGGACTGTCGTTGTCATTTTGAATATGTCTGCGAGAGTTGCATAAATTCATAAATATTATTTCATAGGCTATAAGTGCTATAGTAATCATACTTGGCAAACAGGTGCCCTATGGGGATAAGCTGTATTTAAGCATTTACTCAATAGCACCACCAGGTGGTCAGTTATGAAGCATCTTGCGTTTTGCCTTATACCTAATGAGTGGTACGAAGTAGATGATACATATTATCATTAATTGTTATTACTGAGTCGATTGATATAGGCCACTCAAAACATACCAAACGCCCTACCAAACATTGTCAACAATTTTCAATGTTTTGGAAAACACCCTTTTTGCCTCTTTTGGCACATATTTTGATGAAATTTGGTACATTCCATTTGGTACAAACCAAACGTATTAATTTGTTTTTTGATAACACTTTCTGTTTGTTTGAAATGTGTGGCCTGATGCACTGTATCTCTTAACACATAATTTAATATGCACGAATTATGGGTGAGACCATCAGACACCAATTGCCACAGCCATCGTCAAATTTGATGTCTTTTACTTTTAAGTATTATAATCACCTGCAAATTACTGCATTTTCTCCAAACATTTCTAGGTTATCCAGCGCAGCTTTTCTAGCCTTTAGGGCACAGGTTTGGCAGCCCAGGAAACTTCAGAGCATCAGTCCTAAAAGTTCAGCTTGGAGCGATTTGTGTAATGTTACTCAGTTCATCAAAATAAGTTAGGAATGGAGATTTTTTACCCACAGACTTACCACCTACCCACAGACTCAACAGGACGGTACAAGCAAACAAACATTAAACCAATGTACCTTCATCGATGCTGCGTTAACCATGGCTACGCTTACACATAGTGAGGGATGACAGTGAAATAAGTAAGTTAGAGAATTATCATTGCACACGGGCTGCTCTTGAAGAGAAAAGACAGCAAACAGTGGATCAAATGACTTATTGTGGAACGTTTCTTTTTCCTTTGTAATTTTATTTTTCCTTTGACCTTTCCAAGCACTTGCCAGGAAGAGGCTGCATGCTATATATAAAAAAAGGAAATGTTTTGCTTTGCTCAGTCTCATTAGTCACAGCCTTTGTTTTATCTCTTTGCACATTTTAGGAATGGTTAACATGTGAAAAACGAAGAAATGGCTTACTCCTTTTGTGATGGATGATATTTTGTTAAGAAAAACATGCTTAGCACATACCAACATATATGAGAGAAGCAAGAAGGAAAGCTTCCAAATGTAGCTGCCACAACAAACATTGAGGACAGAATACATTGAATACTAATAAGTTAGCTGGCAAAGATCCAAAGGAAACATCATGATAAATTGATGAAATGCTTGCTGCCACCTGTTTGTCAGTGATTTACTAGTGGTTCATGGGAATGTCAAGCCCTTACATTATGCTTGCACCCATTGCATTTCAATTACACTCAGCTAATGTTGGTGATGATGAATTATTTAATTCGATTATGTATTTGTTTGGTGTGGGTTGAGATTTATTTTTCAAAATCAATTTTGGGCTAAAAAAAAAAAGATAATCTGGTATTGAAGTCAAGCTGAACTTGCAAACCTTAATGTCATGTTTTCCCATTGAAGATCTTCCAGGGCCTCCTCTGCGTTTTCTACAACCTCGGTGATGGAGACTACAACCTAACCCTGCCCACCTATCGCCTCGACAACGGTGAATGGCATGAGGTTTTCCTAGATCGGCATGATAATGAAATGATGCTTCAGCTGGATGGTGGCGGAGGGCAGCGGGAGGTCACAGGATCGCACGGACGAAGCCGGGAGATCATCATTGACCCCACTGTGGTGATGCTGGGAAACACCTTCCCCTCTGGAATCAACAAGAGCTTCCAGGGTAGGTGATAATAACACGTGTAGCTCATGAGAAAATCTGCAAGTGTCTGTTCGAATAGGCTTTAAAGGGACATGAGGCAGGATCAAGAAATAAGACTTAATAGTGACACGTCGGCCATTAGGGTAACTGCAGCCATCAGCCAAGCCGGCGCTGGAGCGCGCATGAACTCTTCACAGCAGAGCAGCTGATGCTGTGACACTGTTATTTCTTTACTCGCTGTTCACGTGACTGTTTACTGCAAGACCTCCGCGCATGTCTCCGCGGAATGACGTTGGTAGCCTACAGCTGCTAACTGTGCTGTGTGTAAGGGATAGCCTTATCCCCTACACACATGAAGCAGCCGGGAAGCCGGCTCGCTGTGTGTTAGCAGCTAATGTTACTACACAGACACAAACAAACCGTTAGCATGTGGCTACAGCCAGCTGCTAACGTCACCTCCCGTTTAACAGGTTGGGCTTTCGGTCCCATATATAAAGGGACATATTTCTAACTATTCGGTTTCAGACTAAAGCACCGTGGAAAATGTGCAGTCTGTAACTATTCAGTGTTACACAGCGGTGGACTAAGCTACATGTTAGCAGCTAACGCTACTTTGCACGTTAGGTCACTCCAAGTCCTCGGTGATCTCATATGATTTTCAAATCAAGCTCTAAACATGACCTGTAATGTTTTCTTACCTGGTCACTAGGAAATGAGCCACGTCAGCATCTGTTTTCAGTCCCATTTCAAGTTGAAGCTGCCTCCATGAACGCGAACGCGTATCCGATATATATTCGGGCGCATTCAGCGCCATCTGACGTCACGTCCGCAGGACCGCGCGGGAAATTTGGGCACAAATTGCAGTACATTATGCAGCACACAGCCTGTTCAAGGCAACGGAGAGATACGTGGGTGGGCTCATTCTTTTTGGTTTTGAATGCTTCATCACCCAACAGCATTAAAAAACTTAAAATGCATTTTTTCACAAATCCTGCCTCAAGTCCCTTTAAGGGGTTTCCACTGAATCCTTTGTTAATTAACCTTAACCAAGAACTGGGAACACTCTTTACTGGTGATCAATGTGGCTTTCTATATCAAAGAATTACTCTTAGAAAAAAAAAACGTCAGTCACAAGGTTTTAAAGGGGCTCTATGTGGTACAGGTATTAATCAGGTTCTGTTATTGGCAACATTTGCGAGCCTTCAAGTTAAGTCTGCACTGGAGCAGCTGGGGAAGCTACAGGCTACAGGCTGAAGGACAACTTGTTAAATAGACAAGTACCATTATTAATGTCCCATAGCACAGAATGGTACCAATGCTTCGGCAGAAAGTTGGCCTTTACTGACATTACTAACATAAACTCCTCGATCTGGAATTTCAGGGACCCCAGTCTGATTCACCAGATGTGTACAGATGCCTGTCTTTTACATTCTGTTTCCCTCTGCTCTCCCTTCTGGCTTCTGTGTTGCCACTTTCTAATGCACGTCTCTTTAAGTAATGACTGGTAAATATGCCTAGACATTTTCATCAATTAATTTATTGAAATATTTAGTTATGGAAATATGTTTACACTTAACAATGGTCCTTTACTTAATTTCTAGAAACACTAAATGAATGACTTTATGTAAGACAGATGTGTTAGTTAGGATTTCCGAGCTGCAGCCTTTTCTTTTCCTCACCTCTTTAAAGTTGCTACTTTCACCCATCTATTCTTCTCTCACAATGATAGTCACAGCTGAGGGTGTTGGCTGTGGGAGTCTCTATATAAAGTAATGTTGTGTTTCAATGGCTGCGAGCAAATAAAGTAATACTTGGAATGCTGCCTTCATTATTATACAGTTACACCCCCTTCAAACACGGTGAAAGGAGAGGAAAGTAACAAAGCTTAAAAGGTCAGTAGTTACCAGGACTGCAAGCCCAGCAGAACCGATTAGGTATTCAAAAACCTGTCTGTAGTCACAGCCAGTTAAAATGATTAAACATGCACTGTGTAATACACAGGGAAGTCAAGACAGACACTAATGATACACTTTGCATATGAACATCTACGCGGCACCTGGTTCTCACTGTGCAGTTTGACCTAGGTTGATTTCCACAAAGTACAGGGTTTGAAATCAAACAGAACGCAACTGTAAAGTGACAGCCCTGAAACAAAATATAGAAGTGTGAAACGATTACAAGTCTTTGACTCCACACCTGTCAGCTGAGGTTATGTGGCCTGTCGCAGAATCAGACAATTTTAGTTCCTTCTTAGACTTGAGGAGATGTCTCTATTTTTCACAGTATGCCTTGTCATTCCGCAGCTGGCATTAATGTGCGATTAGTGATGTTTCGGGCCCAGATGAACAGGAATGGACTTTGGCTACATCATCATATTTTAGCAGTAAAGCTGCTCGACAAAAATATTATCCTGAATACTGAAATGATGTTTTGAAAAAAACTATTAAAATCATATTTAAAAAAATAGTAATGATAATAATGATCATAATTTGTTTGTTTGTTTGTATTTCATTTGTTTTTATTAAGGAGGACAAAAATCAGTGATCATTTTGCCCATCGTTCAGGAGAGTCTTCCTTTAAAATCTCAGCAAGATGAAGGCTTGGTTGGATTGTTGAACTTTTGAACATTTTTTTAAGCAGAATATAAAAAGAGAAAGGTGATGCAGTATACAACTAAATCTACCTGAATGTCCTTTACAACAGAGAGCTGACAGATCATACAATGGCAACATAACTGCTGTAGAACATCTCTGCTATACTGTATACAACCCCTGTGTGTGTGTGTGTGTGTGTGAGTGCAGGAAAAAGATAATGTGATGTGTTTGATGTGTCACAGGGTGGAGTGAAAAGCGAGGTTTGTCATCCATGGTTTGTGCAGCAGAAGTATTTCTCCTGAAAAGTGCTACCAAAAATAGGCCATTTTATCTATTCATACGCTCCCTTTTCAAAGGAGAATTGTGATGTTTAATATTTTGATGAATGATGTGACAGTTAAATGGCTAATGCTAATGCATCTTCATTGTTAACTGGGATGGTGGTCGTCCCAAGAGCTGGTCAAATGGAGGGGTGAGGGAGTAGTAGAGGGTGTGACGGCATCTGTGTGTGTGTGTGTGTCCTGTATGTATATGCTAATGCACCTTTGCACAAGATTCTCTGTCTTGCCGTTGACCTCTTATTATTCTTTGTACCAAACAACGAACAAAAGATTCTGCATTATGACTCTGAATAACATTTATTTAAGAGATGCAGGAGTAAAGAATCCCTTAAGGCACTTGTTTATGACTGCAACCCTGTTAAAAACATCTGTGCCTTCTATTAACTGACTCAATTTCCAGGGTGTTTTAAGTCCTCCAAATTGAATGACAGAATAGATGGTTCATGCCTTCAAGAGCGACACACAAAAACAAGTTCTGATTTGACACTATCGACAGGATGACATCATTTGTCTGTGCCATCCAACACAGTGACATATGACTGTGGAGATATACATCTTTTTGTAGTTAGATAATGACTATGTTTTCGCCGGTTTGGTTAGATTTTAGCTCAAAAAGGAGTAAAGTTTGTCTGAAACTCAGTATGCTGCTTTGTTAAGGTTAGGTAAACATTGTGTTTTTTATTAAAATAATACTTCAAGGTAATCGTAGTCCTGCTTAGGGAAAAAAAGAAGAAAAAAAAAACAACACTGGCTGTTGGTGTTAAGCAGGTCCAAGTCCTGTGTTTTGTGTGGATTTAACGATCCCAGCCTCACTTTCTCTGTTGGGAATAAATCAGCACAAAGACCACACGTTTGGTGGATCAGGCTACAAATGAAAGCCAGTCTGAAATTAATTTATCAAACATGCTGGCCTGGCTTAATTTAAGTCAATGACAAAGTCATTATTTACAGTATTTGGTAAGCTTTTAGTTTGTTGCCCAACCTTCATGAAAGAAAGATGCAGATGTGAACCCAAATTTTGGTGGACGCAATTGAAAAACAGAAAAGGAGTCCTGGTGAGGATACATGTATATTTTTAAAAAGCCAAGATAGTGCATGATAATAGAGAGGAGATGAAGAGGTCTGAACTATGGAAAGATACAGACACAAAGTGAAAGGGAGTAATCCCTGGAGTTAGACAGTGAGGTGCAGACAGCTGTGCCTCGGGCAGTAAAAGACTGTGCATGTGCTTATTAAATGGACTTTAAAAGCACTTCCATTCAAAAGAGGCAGATGCGTGCGATAGATGATGACAGTGAGTGTGTGTGTGTGTATGTGTGGATTTGCATTTACTTCTTTTCAAACATCTCTTGTCCTTTAGTGACAGTGAATACAAGTTAGCAATTAAGCGACGAGAACATAAACACCAGAATTATATCCCCAGGAGTTTATTGGCTCTTTTGCTCCATGGTAACACGTTGGCAACACTCAATACACTCACTTAGATATAATGACTTGTATACTTTTAACACCTCAGCTGCTGGTAAACAAAACTCGGAAAACCCTACTTGATGACATCGTGCTCTCATTAGCTTGTAATTGGATCAGCTCGTACTACGTGCATCATAATCGGTGTGCCATGCAGCTGTGCAAATCAGCCATACAGCACGTGACATTACTGTTATTTATTTTAGAGTTGCTTTTAGAGGATATTTTATCCATACCATGTATTGTAATTATAGGAAAATTGTGTCTGTTTATAATGTGACAATAGAGCAACATTGTCAAACTGGATTTTTCACGAGATCAAATACATTTTCAAAGCTAGAGACCATCTTGTGATGGGATCACACCTGCTGCAACACTCAATAAAGTGTTCACATTCCGACCATGACTTATCAGTAGTGATAACTACATGAGTGTTCAGTATGTTTACAAAATTAGTTCCTGCTACAAAGGTGTCTCTAAGAATATTTATTAGAATGTGGACTTTCATTTTGAACTCAACTACACACATGTAAAGTTTTGTGACTGTCTTTTGTACCATTGTGAAGCAACCACGCCAACAATTATATGTCCAGAGGCGGACTAATGTTTGTCATTGCTTCGTTACTTACCGAACAATAAGCCATATGAGACAAATAAATAATATTCGGGTCAAAAAAATATGTTAAAATATTCACATTCAACTGTTGGTAATGTCTTAGTTATAAAGATAGTCCCCACCTAATATTGTCACTCCCCACTTCGTGTTGTGGTGAGCTTGGTGCCTCTTTCTGGGGAGTGACAGTAAATCAGTGCTATACAGTAGGCCTATATGTTCTACTTTCAAATAATAATCCATTGACTATACTATGGGAGCTCCAGTAGTTTAAAGCAGAAAAGGTCATTCTATTTATAAATTGTGTTTATGATAGTTTGGGTTGTAATCTTACTGTTCACCTTTAGTTTTCATTGATAAAAAAGATTGGCTAGCTTGAGGATTTGTATAAAGACTCTACTTTCACTCTACTCTAAAATGTCTCCATATTTCAGATCTTAGTAATTACTTAGATGAGCAGCGGGCCTTGTTCTGATAAATTATAGAAGCTATGGCTAAATCTCTTAAAACAAGATCCAAATTGTAACAAAATGGAAGTAACCTTTAACTACAGGCGGGATCCACATCCAGCGTTTGTTCTAAGCAACAGCCTTTAACCCTATTATTACTTCTCTTGTTGAACAATGTGTATTTTTTACTAGCTTTTTTTTGGTAACTGTTTCAAGAGTGTAACCCTGTGAAGCTTGTGTAAACAGCACCACGGAGCACATTATACAATATCCAAAATACGCCAAAAACATTTGCCTCCAGTGTTACCTTCAAGTGTTCCTCAAACCGTATGAATGACATTTTAAGACGCTGCAATAAACATATTACAAGAAACTCAATGCAACATTGTTTCTACAGAAAAAATAAATACAAAAAAATTCTTATAACCTTGGCACTAAATGTGTCAGAGCAGTCTGGGTCTTGTAAATCAGGGTCGAATTATGCTGTAAAGAACTGGAGCCAGGAATCTATCGAGAATATAATGTTTGGTTTGCTCAAAAGCTGCATGAGGGAAAGTTCTGTGTCATTGCATTTTGAATCTTTGTAGGTGAATGTAGTTAACAGTGTACTTCTTGTTCCACTAAAATCTTTTCCGTTTTTTGCAGGCTGCATGAGGGATGCACGCCTGAATGGTCGCTACATGCCACTGGACAGCCAGCCGCGAGATGGGGTCTCCCAGGTCAGCATACAAGGCCTCTCCCTTGGATGCTCATCGGACTCCTGCAAAAGAAACCAGTGTAGCCCCCCCTTCACTTGTGTTGACTTGTGGAGGGTGCACGAATGCAGGTACACACACAAATCCGTCCACACCAAATATAACTGCACAGTCGAGCACATTGACACTTGGTTGCTTCACATTCACACTTGTCATTTTGACAAAATTTAAACCAATTCACTCAACATCTGAAGCCGTTTTTCAGCTTTTGACCTGTTACTTTTGTGCATAGCCACCTAAACATGCTTTAAAATAATCTGGCCATGACCTACTTAAGCATGTGGGAAATCTGTGCGTGAAAAACATCCCTGAGCCTTTAGTTGCCCTTAAGCTCATAAGATGTCTGTGCAAAGTCCATGGTTACTGTTTTATGGCACAACAAGCAAATTCTCACATGTACATCAGGAAGTTCAACTGTGAGTAGGAAAATCTGGCAGCCAATAACTGTCCTCTTGACATTGAACCTGAAAAAAAGTCCAGGCTGGCTTGATAGGTGGCAATCACCCCAAGCAGCAAGGAATCTATTTACAGGAATTACAGTTATATGGTGTACTATGGTTTGAAAATTGGCAGTTATCATATGGTGATTATTTGTTTATCCTCTGCATTAAATTACTACATTTGCGTTATCGGAGCTGCTGTAAGCATTGTAATGGTTTTAGCTAACTTACTGTCCGTTTGCAGTTAGCAATCCTCTCCATCCTCTCTCGCCACCACACTTACACAACTCCTTTCTTTTTTTCCAGGCAGCTCTCTTAACCCCTTCTTTTCTTCAAGCATTTTTCAACACTTGGCCTGTTTAGTGTGGGTACCAGAACAGGAGGATCCTGCTCTCTGCGTATTACCGTATTGCCTCTTTATGGAGTTCTCTTTATTTTGAGAATATCTCTCCACTACATATGAAATATATGTTATGGGATTGCTGACATCCTGGCAGCTGACGTGAATCATTATTTAAGACACACCACGCCTATCGTGGCTTCCCCTGCGCCATCTATAAATAGACCCCGCTGCGCAGAGTACCGTTGATCCTCTGATTTTCACCACGGCAGATCAGACGACGCGAGAAAAAAAAGAAAAGAAAAGAAGGGGGGAGTTAGAACGGTGGCTTTGTGTGTGATCCATTACCTTTTGGTGGAGAGCTGGTCTAACGTTAGGCTCTTCTCAGGGTTGCGAAGTCGCCGTCTTGCTCTCTCTTTTCTTTTGAAGAGGAAAAGTGAGCTGAGGGTACTGAGTGCTGTATAGCTGGTCTGAGGATGCGACGAAGTCGCGGGTGCAGCCAGCGTCCTCTCTCATTATATTCCTTTTCTTCCACTTTGTGCGATTAAAGTTTTCCATCGGGAGGGGTTACCACGTGCGGAGAAGCGATGAGTCGCGGGCACAGCCAGCATCCTCCCCCCTGGGTTGCTTTCACTTCACACTAAGCACATTAAAAAAATAAATAAATAAATACATAAATTAAAAAAAAAAGCTTGAATAAGAGAGCAACGCATGGTTGCTGTCTGCTGTCTCTCCCCCTCCATTCATTCAGATATCAGCAAGGCGAGGTCACTGAAAAAAAAGGCTAGCACTTAGCCGTTGCTATCAAAATACTGTGGGCACTTCCGGGTCACGTTATGGTGAGGTCATGGCTATGGCAAGCCAGGAGGGCCCGCTGTGCCTGGGCTGTGGGAGGAAAATCCCTATCGAAGACTCACATGATTTTTATGTTTATTGTTTGGGGGAGGACCATGCGCAGGCAGCAAGGGAAGATCCTGCTGCATGTATGAGTTGTATCTGCGTGACAGCAAGGCAAAGAGAGGAACGTTGCAGTTTGTCTAAAACAGGCACCCCTACAGTAGGGCTGCAGCCTGCCAAGCGGTCTAGGCCGGCGGCCGCGACAGTGGGGGCAAGGGCTGCCACGGATGCTGCACACGCCCCCATTACTGTTTGCTCAGCAGGGGGTGTGCGGTCTGTGACTGAACCCCTCCCAATCAGAGCTGGGCTCTGATATGAAGCAGCTGTCATGGATCTCCATCCCCCCTGCCCCTTGATAGATGTGGAGGGGGACGAGGACAGCAGTCTCTCCCTGACATCCCTCGGATGAGGCGATAGATGTGCTTTCTGTAGATCAACGGGAAGGGGAGGAGGAGTTTGACGAGAAGCGGTCACCTGGCCTGCAGGGCCTTATCAGCAGGGCAGTGGCTGCCTTGGGGGTGGACCCAGCCAAGGACCTGCCCCATTGTGCTTTGATGATGAGATGGGAGAGTTTCAACCTCCACCGCGGTTCCTGGTGCCCCTCCTCTCAGATCTTGAGGATGTGGCCGAGAGGCAGTTTAAGACACCACTGACAGTGGGTCATTGGTCTGGGCTCTGTCGGGCCATGACTGCAGTATGCTCCAGAGAGGATTGGCTGCAGGCCACCACCCTCTGTGGACACATCTTTGGCAGCTCTGGTGGCCCCCTCCAAATCAGTTCACGGAAAAGCCGAAGCAAGAACTGCAGTGCAATGGATAGCTTGCTGGGAAGAATGCATAGTACTATGGCGGTTCAGACGAAACTAGCCAACGCAGCAGCCATATTGTCCCTGTATCAACGACATTTGGTTCAGCAATTGTCAGAGGAGGGTGGGAACAGCTGGTGGGTGAACTACAGGAGGTCTCCTCACTTCTCCCGAAGCTCATGAAGGAGCAAGGGGTGGCAGTGGGCAAGGCCTTGTCAGGGCTCTGGCAGGCATGTCGCCACCTTTGGCTGTCGCAGTCCCAGTTGCAACCTGAAGACAAGGCATGTCTGCTCAGGCTGCCAGTGGAGCCGATGGCTATGTTTGGGCCGGACGCGACAGCAATGATCCAGCAGGCACAGGAGGCTCGTCGCACAGCCTGAGAGATGTCAAACGCTTTGAGGCAGAACACCGGCTGGCAGGAGGGGCATTGGCGGCAACAGCCGCAGCAGCAGCAGCAGCAGTTCAGTCAGCCCCTGCCTGACCTGAGGGTTAGGCTGGATGTGGCACGGCGCGGTGGAAAGGGGAACACGGGCCATGGTGGTAAGTCCAGGGCCTGACGCTACATCTCCCCCAGCCTGCCTCCGCCCTCAGGGGTCTCAGGCTTCATGGGAGGCCCTGGGGGCAGACCCCTGGGTTGTTTCATCAATAATCAAAAGGTATCGTCTTCAGTTTCTGAGCACCCCTCCTATGACTAGGTGCCTGCATCCTCCATCGTTGCAGATCACCAGCACAGAGAGGTCCTGCTCTCAGAAGTGTCCAGTCTTCTGACCAAAAAGGCCATCAGAGAGGTGGGGCAGGAAGACAGGCAGGCAGGGTTTTACTCCCATTACTTTCTTATTCCGAAACGCGATGGGACACTCCGGGGACCTCAAGGACGCATATTTTCAAATACCAATTTTGGAGGGCCACAGGAGATTTCTCAGGTTTGCCTTCAACGGCAAAACCTTTGAATTCTATGTCCCCTTTGGCATCTCACTGGCTCCCCACACCTTCACCAGGTGTATGGACGAAGTCTTGGGGCCTCTGCGGCAGCAGGGTCTCAGGGTAATGAATTACCTAGACGACTGGCTGATATGCGCTCAGACAGAGCAGCAGTGTCGTCGTCATCTGCAAATGTTGTTGTCGCACATCCAGGACCTGGGGTTGTGTATCAACAACAAAAAGTGCAGTCTGCAGCCAGCTCAGACCCCACCCAGTTCCTCGGTATGTGGCTGGATGCCAGGACGAGATTGGTGAGATTGACGCAGGACAGACAGGACTCCCTCAGCGATTGCCTCGCGAACTTTCGTCTAGGGGCCAGAGTCACTTTGAGGCTGTGTCTCCGCCTCTTGAGCCTCATTGCTGCTGCTGTGCCAGTGGTTCCACTAGCTCTTCTGCACATGAGGCCAGTGCAGAGGTGTCTCTTCAGTCTGGGCCTGTGCCAACAGAGAGAGACCTACGGGCTACGGTGCTGGTCACCAGGAGATTGTGTGTGGCCCTCAGTTGGTGGAAGGTGCCGGGGAACATCTCGAGAGGCAGCAGGCTGGGTCCAGTCCTGCGTCGGCAGGTGATATCTGTGGATGTATTCCTCGAGGGTTGCGACACTCTCTATGAAGGCAGGGGCACCAGCGGGTGCTGGGGTGTCCTTGGGCAGGGCCAGCATATCAATGTCTTGGAACTAAGGGCAATCCACCCCATTTCCTGCCGAGGCTGCAGGGCCACCATGTTCTTGTAAGGACCGACAGCACCACGGCGGCGGCATATGTCAACAGACAAGGAGGTATGGGCTCTCCACGTCTGTGCAGGATTGCACACAAACTGTGGATGCCTGCCATGCATGTGCCGGGAGTGGTGAATGTGGTGGCAGACCTCCTCTAGAGGGACAGGCCACATCCAGGGAACTGGAGGTTACACCCAGCATTGGTAGAGGAGATTTGGTACCGCTTTGGCAGAGCGGTGGCCGATCTGTTTGCCTCGAGAGACAATGCTCACTGCCCACTGTTTGAGCCCCATCGACAAGGGCGGCATACTCCTGTCGCTGGGAGCTGTTCGTGTCATGGTGCACCACTAACCAGATCAATGCAGTGACATGTTCGGCCACCGAGGTGCTTAGGTACCTACATGAGCTCCTGGAGGCTGGGAAGTCACCATCGACCCTGAGGGGTGTGGTGGCAGCCATCAAGGCCTCTTGTGTGGGTAAGGCTAGGCTGTCTGTGGATGACAGCAGCCTTTTATCACAGTTCCTGAAGGGTGCACAGAGGCTTGTGCCACACAGCAGGAGGCCAGCCAGCCCGACGTGGGACCTGGGTTGGGTTCTGTCTGCCTTGGAGCAGGAGCCCTTTGAGCCCCTGGAATCTGTGAGCCTTCAGTGGATGTTGCTCAAAGTGGCATTCCCCTTGGCAATAACATTAGCCAAGAGGGTGGGGGAACTGCAAGCTCTCTCTGTACATGAGAGTTGCTGTCAGTTTCTGCCAGACAACACAAGAGTGGTCCTGCGTCCGAATCCTACCGAAAGTGCTCACTGACTTTCACCTGAATCAGTCGGTGGAGCTGCGCTCCCTTAGGCCCTCCCAGGAGGCAGGCGAAGGTCAGGAGGAGTCAGCGCTATGTTCGGTCAGGGCACTGAAGATCTATATTCAGTGCACAGCGGCATTCAGGAAAACAGATCATCTGTTTCAGGCCCCAGTGCCTGGGTGAACCAGTGTCAAAGACTAGGCTGTCTCATTGGGTCGTGGACAGGCATACAGAGAAACAGGCGAACCGGTGCCAGTGGGGTTAAAAGCGCACTCCACGTGGGGTGTGTCAGCCTCCTGGGCATTATGGCGGGGCACCACACTCTCTGAGGTACCCGCTACATGGTTGACTCTGACCACGTTTACACGGTTCTATTGTTTGAATGTGGCTGCCATCACCTCCTTCAGTGAGCGTGTGCTGAAGGCCTCTTCCTCACACCCAGCCCTTGCGTCTTGCAGGGTTTGTTTTGCTCAGGTTGTGTCGTGGCGGTGTCACTGACCCCTTCCTGTGTGGGGTGTATATTCGGTGACGTCTCATTCGAAAATACCAGAGGGAGTTGCTATAGGAGCAGCGATTGCTCTGTCTCCTTGGTGCCCTCGCAGTGTGTCTTACAGAGTCCCATAACATATATTCTAGTAGTGGAGAGATATTCTCATAAGAAAGAGAATGTTGGGTTACAGGGTAACCCTAGTTCTCTGAGTATAGAGAATATCTCTCCACATCGAGGCTGCTCGGGACCAGTTCAAATCAAAATAATCAACGTTACTCTGCGCAGCGGGGTCTAAGATGGCGCAAGGGAAGCCATGATAGGCGTGGTTTGTCTTAAATGGTGATTCACATCAGCTGCCAGGATGTCAGCAATCCCATAACATATATTCTATATGTAGTGGAGAGATATTCTCTATACTCAGAGAAGCAGGGTTACCCTGTAACCCAACGTTCTCGGTCCTGATTGGATAAAGTTGGCAGAGACACCAAGCATTTTCTTTTCGCTGAGAAAACATGGATTACTGACCAAACACTCTGTAAAAGTGATTACTGTTGGAATACAGAGCTATTAAACACACATTTTGATAATGATTTTAAAAAATCAGATATTATGTCACCATGAAAATATCAGAGTTTTGCAACTCTTGTCACATTTGATGATTGAGAGGGGTTTATTTTAGTTTGAGTCTGTATTTTTAGGAATTCATGATATAGTATATTTAAATGTTGACATTGATGAGAAAATGCATCGAACCCCACACTATAAGAAGTGAGTTTGTCTTGCAGTCATGGTGGTCATTAATTGAGGTTTTGATTGGAAAATAAATTAAAATCATCAATGATGCAGTGAAAAGAACGTGAAGCATAAAACAATCCTCATCCTAGCAAACGTAACTCTTTATTTCTGTCCATCTCTTTCAGCTCTCTCTCACACACCAGGTTCTACATATCACGGCAGCGAACAGCTCTTTTCTGTCCTGTCAAAATGGAGCCATAAAGACATTAACATTAACATAAAGACACCCGTATCTGAATAACAAAAGGCCATCACATAAACAGATGGATGACACCAGAAATGTTGCATATTCCATGTCTGAAAAGTGCTTCCATAAATAACCACATATTTTACAAAAGGATGAGTTTACTTGTCACGAGGAGTACTGCTCAGCCCCTGAGCACTGATATATATAATATCTGTGTTGGCTCTGGTAGAAGCACTCTGAAGCCTGGTGTTAGGCTTTATAACAACCACATTAAAACAAAAAGCCTGCAAGAAAAACTGAGCTTACCAGGCTTACACACAATTATGCTATGGAGTTGTATTATGGAAAGGACTCCACAACTTCATAGAAAGGCAATAACTCTATAAACATGTTTTCAAGTGATTACTGTTTTAGTGTGCAGCTCTGAGGAAGCTGACTCAGGTGGGTCCCCAAGTGTTAAGATAATCGCTCTGGATAAAAGATAGTTTCAGATCACAAACCGTTACTAATTCTGTCTGAACCCTTTGACAGACTTCTTTCTGCCTCTACCCTTCCTTTTTTCAAAAGGTTTGATTGCCGGTTTAACTGATTTTTCAGGGCTGTGGATGTGAGTGTACATATAAACTAAATTGACTTTATTTGATTTTGCCTGGCTGCTTGGTTTTTTGATTAAAAACCAAAGGCTGAGCTGACAGAAATGTGAGGTGACTGCCAGACAATCTCCAAGTGCCAAACCGCTTGAAGGTCATCACGAATTATGTGTTCATTTTGTTTTCTTTTGAAACTGATATCAGCTCTTTGAAAAACAAATGAGCAAGGAAACTCATTTAGCCTTTTAGTCATGGGCAGCGTGTCATATGAACTCAGATCAGTACTGTGCCACTACCCTCTCAGTCTGCCTGACAAAGGGAAAATACTGTGGTGCGGCTTCAGTCAGTCCGACAGTGCACAGTGCCTTTGCACATTAATTGTAACTGGCTACTGCTCAAATCTGTGGGTGAAACGGTCTGCTAGAATTTGGCAAAATGTCCAAATAAACACAAAAGAAGCAAATTTTTGTAAATATATGCTTGATCTGAATTTTAAGCTAACATGTTTCAGACTAGTTGGGACAGTGGAAACAAAAGACTGGGAAAGTTGTAGAATTCTACAAAAAAAACAAAACAGTTTGGAACATTCAGGTAAACAGGTTCATTGGTAACAGGTATCAACACAAAACGGCATCCTTGAAAGCTTGTTCACAAGCAAGAATGAGGCAAGGTTCACCACAAGATCAAGGTCTGTTGCTGATGGTTGATGATCATCGACTTCTGAGCCCTGCACCAGTGTGACATCGTGATTTGTGGGAGATAAAATGAAAAGTTTGTTTGTTGCTGCTCAATGCACCAACTTTACGTCTGTGCCGTTAAACCGGCCCAGTTTGGCAAACACAAGACACTCAGTTACATTGGTAGCAGCTGTAATTATTTTTTGCGTGCTGCTTTCAGTTTGTCTCTTTCAGTTGTGCACTTGGTATTCCATTTTTTTTTAGCTTAGTTTCATCGGGAAAGCTAGCCAAATAACTTTGTTCAATGCTTCGGACGTTAAACACAGTAATGTCATAAAGAGACGAAGACCCTTTGAAACCCAGCACGGGGATATATGGTGGCTATGGTCTTGGGTAGAGATCAGATTTTATCCAGCTGATTGACTAACGTTGGCTACATTAAGTGATGCTAATGTTATTGTATGGCAAGCTTCATAACAGCCTAACATTAGGCTATATACAACATTGCTCATCTGTGACAATAACATAGCAATGGAAGTCATAGTTACAGTGACTAGCATTTGTGATGTTGCAGCTTTTGCATTTGTGCTGTGACTTTCTCATTTGTGTTGTGTCTTTTGTATTTGGTTTGACCCTTCTGGGCCACCATAGGGATGTATGTCAGGTGCTGGCCAGGCAGGGATGTGAGAGTAGATTTGAATCCCTTCCCTGGCAACTCGAAAAAGGACATACTACCTTAAATTCAGAAACCAAAGTAAACACCATCCATCCACCATCATCACCCCCAATATCGTCCATTACGATGTCTCACTGCAGACATCCTCATATGCCAGTTTGTTAGACATAACCCAACCTTACCCATTACTTGGTGAAACACATGGTTCGATAAAGGATACCACTGCATGGACTCTGGAACACTTCATAAAACTGTCAGTAAGCACAGTTTGATTGCAAATTATTGAATTCTGTTTTTATTTACATTTTACAGAGCATCCCAACATCCAAGTCGAGGTCAGATATTACTACAGTTTATTAGTGAGAAAATAAAGCAGGAACTGAATATGAACACAGATTTTGAGCCTTTTCAAACATAGTGATACAGTTGGAGAAGTTTATACTGCTTGAGGGAGGATCGTACAACCCTGGCAGGTAGTCACAACAACAACTGTCCTCTGCGCCTTGGTGTTTGTGAGGCAAACATGATCGGCCAAACACAGTGGCTTGCCGGTTGACCACAGCAAAACTTCTGCTAGGATCAACTTTTTGGCCAATGACTTTTTTTTTTCCCCATTCAGACACAACACGCCTAGTAAACTATGAATGTGGTCTCATTCAATATGAATGAGGAGGCCGTGTTTTTTAGGGCAGTGTTATTGTCAGTCTAAACATGGCCTCAGGGAGAAGTTAAAACCCCAGAGCCAGCGTGCTCTGCAACAGCCATGTCTCCCATTAAAAGGTAATGAATAAGGCAGCGAACCCCATCTGCTCAGTCACTAAGCGAAAGGCCTACAGTGTTGGAGTAAATTATTTTCCCAGCCCCTCTGACCCTGATGGGATTCACACTTTTGCTTCATCAACATTTCACATGCACTACTGTACGACTTTTTGTATGAGGGTTGGTTTGTTTGTCAGCGGGAAATGGGAAATGTCGTGCAATGAAAAGCCACAGCAAACTAACAACTCTCTCCTGTGGCACAGACCAAATCAAACACAGAGTGCTCTTAGCCACATACACTAATCTCAGCAATTTTTCTGCCATTGGAAACATCAGCCTCCATTCATTCTGTGCAGCCTCCTAGCTTTTAATCTTGCTTTTCCCTTTTTTCTGCTCCTCTGATTCACTCACCGACATCATCCATCCACAGACCTATTTTTTTTCTTTCTTCTATAAAATGGCTCTCATACTCGCACTCCGACCCTCCATTTCTCGGTTTGTATGGCTCTCGTCTTGCTCACTCCTGCTCAGTTTTTCAACACTCGTACCATTGACACACATTTTTGCTGCGCACACACATACACTCACAGTCTCCCCCTCCATCCCCACCCTGCTTGCTTGTTCGCCTTGTTCTCTGTTCACCACTTGACCTGAACCTTGGAAAGGGATTAGAGAGCAGTAAGTGTTGGCAGCGAGTCCTCCAAGTGTTTGATACCTAGTGCTCTTGGGCCGGAGTCAAATAGACAAATAATAACATACTGTAGTGTGGCCGCAAAGTGTAGCACAAATGTAAAAAGGTGAAATATAATGGTAAAATCAAAAGTAGTCAAAAACGGCCAATTATACCCTGGACCCCAGAGGGTTAAAACTGTTGGCACAAGCCTTCATTTCAGCTGTAAAAGTCATTGCCAAAAAAAGACAATCCTGTGTTCGTTTCTGTGTAAAAAGATCAAAGATTTATTGTGTCAGAAATTAAAAGAAGAAAATTTAAGAATTTGCAAATGCAAATCTTCCACCATTACTTTCAACTTCATATCTGCCTTGGTGGTACAATAACTTTTGCACCCATAGCAACATAAAGTAAGGTTGGCAGGTCTTAGCATTGGGTCCATTAAGAGTAGAACATTATTACGATTTTAAAAAAATAACCAGGTAAAAACAAGCAAACTATTGTTGAATATTAGGTAAAAGCCCCTCCATTTACTGTGCAAGACTTCATTATTAATATTATTTAGAAAGACACTAATAAATAATCACAGCTCCCTTGCATTTATTTTTTTTCAATTTATCCATTCACTGTCTATTACCAAAAGCATTTTTTTGTGTGCTACAGAAAACACAAGTTGTATGACAGCCTAAGATTAAGATGAAAGTGTCTTGTCTGATCCTTTTAGAAATTGGTCCAAACTAAAGCAATCAGCCCTCAAAAAACTCCAACAACACCACACCTGTCACTAATTACTATGAGTTAGCATGCGTGCTCATCTATGTTATGATAAGTCACTCATCACAACAGAGACTCTTGTCATGGCTGGTGACAGGCACAATGAGAGAGTGCAGAGAAAAGAGAAGCACTGTTGTGTTAGTTGACTGACAGACATCCTGTATTCAACACCTACACAGACCAACCAGGCGTAATGAAAAGTGAATGATGAGCTTTTGTCATCACATAATAATCCCACCCACAGTTAATTTACCTTGTAAAATCTTCAAACAGCTAAATCTGTGTTTTTTTTTTCTCCCGTTAACTTCCGAGTTAGCTGACATTTTAAGCTACAAAACGAAAAAAGTATGAAACTGTTAAAATGTTTTTTGAAGAAGATACTGACTGTCTTGGACAAGTCATTCCACTTCTATAAGCCCACAAATATATATTTTTTTTCCTTTTCATTCTTGCCACTTTGATTAGCTCTGTTTCGAGAGGCAGCAGGTAGGTTAGTCACAGTAACTTAGATAAACCCAAAATACACCATCTTTCCAGCACTTGGCAGTCGATTGACAAAGTTAGCAACTAGCTTGTGGACATAGTGGAGCATTTAGCTGCCAGAATACCAGATATTTCTCTCAGGAGTTGTCGGAGAGTCAAATTGAAAATGGAAAAGTAGAGTGGATTTATATTTGTCTGATACAGACGCATGACACCAAGTGACTTCTAATGTGTCAGCTGGAAATGTTTTCTAACAGATTCACCGTGACCACTTCAAAAGGTGTTATTTTGTCAGTATCATGTTCACAGCCTTTTCTTCTGCCCCCAAGTGGTCAAAAAAAGTGGATTGTGCCAATGTTTTAACAACGTGTGGCTCCTTGATCCTAAATGCACTACCCAGAACCAAACTGGACCCATTTGACACCCATGCAGAACTGAGAAATGTGAGACCCAAATCTGACCAGGAGACACAGACCAGATCAGAACCAATTTCACAGCTGATTACCATTAGTAGCCTACTCCCTTGCTCCTGGCACAGATGCATATAATCCATCCTCATTTCTAAGAAAGGTAAAATACATCCAGTTATTCCTCTCTTGCCGACTGAAATTTCAGCTTAAAACCTTACTTGCTGTCATGCTTTGCAGTTTTGTTGCATCTACCATAATAAATATAACTTCAACTGTTTGGCCTTTTGAACTATGATAATGATTGCTCGTTTGTTGCCACAGCTGCTAATGTTAGCGTTGCTTTTTTTGTCTGACCTCTGCCCTTCTCCCAACCTCCTGAGCAGTGGTACTTGCTCACACAGGTCATTCAGGGCTACAGATGCCTACATACTGTATATGCACAGCGCTGCCATCATGATCAGCGCAGATCTAGGCATGGGCTTCTTATATCCACTTGGGTATGTGGAACCAAGCCCATATGGGTCGTGTTGGGTTTTGGGCCCTAGGGTTTAGGGGTATCCGTAAAGACCTCTAGAGTAGAGATTTTTTTTTTTTTTTTTTTTAAACCTGCATTTTTTATATCAAGTGCATTTAATCTTTCTGTTTTAAGGGATTAAGCCAACCACTGCAAAGCAAGTGCTGCTTATCTTTGTGTTTGCTGCTAGCGGAGAAGACATCATGATGACAAGTTGAAGAAGAACTAAATATCCATCCATCCATCCATCCATCCATCCATCCATCCATCCATCCATCCATCTTCTTCCGCTTATCCGGGGCCGGGTCGCGGGGGCAGCTGTCTGAGCAGGGAAACCCAGACTTCCCTCTCCCCGGACACTTCCTGTAGCTCTTCCAGGAGGATCCCAAGGCGTTCCCAGGCCAGCCGAGTGACATATTCACTCCAGCGTGTACTGGGTCTTCACCCCGACAGACCGATACAACGACCACATTACTGCAGCTGCTGCACCGATCCACCTGTCAGTCTTGTGCTCCATCCTTCCCTCACTCATGAACAAGACCTGAAGATACTTAAACTCCTCCACTTGAGGCAGGAGCTCCCCCCTAACCCGGAGGGGGCAAGCCACCTTTTTCCGGTCGAGAACCATGGCCTCGGACTTGGAGGTGCTGATTCTCATCCCAGCTGCTTCACACTCGGCTGCAAACCGCCCGAGGACATGCTGGAAGAACTAAATATAAATAATGTAAATTAAAAAGAAATCGCAATACAGTCTGATCATGTTCACTACTACAAGGGCTCCATGGGCTGTAATGCTACAACTTCCCATTTCACAAAAACAAATAACGCTTATCGGGACTTATCAACACGATGCAGTGCTCTGTTGCCTGGCCAAGTCGACTCTGTGTTCTGGCAAGTCAAATGCATCATACAAATGTAATGTAATAAATGTAATGTCTAATGTTAAGTTATCTGAAGAGAAATTGTGACCCCTATCATTGAAGCAGGCTGCTCCAGTGTTGAACAGGACTGATCTGATGAGAAAAGTCTTACATACTGAGCACTGTAGAACTTCACTCTGTGGTTGGCAATGTCATAGGCAAAATATTGTTACTAACTTTAAATGTCTATACAGCACATGAGAGAGAGAGAGACGTCCTATTCTTTTTGCCCCGAAGCTACGTGACTGTCACTTTTTTGAGACCCGGAAGAAATGCATTATGACAAATCCACTGCTGAATGTCTTCTGTATAATTGTAACAGTTATTGTATTTGTTAACCTTGTTGTCAGGGATGAGTCTATTGGCAAGTCTGAGGCTATGTTCCCAATTTGTCGACCAGTCATGTCAGCAGCAGTTAGTGACTTCCGTGTCACAAGACAAATGGTCCACGTTGCATAATCCCCCTGAAACGTTTGCCCCTGACCCAACAACTCCTGAATGGAGTGTGCAGATTTTTTTCTTTGCGACTGACGGACTAATGAAAACTTGATCGACCGATACTTTTTTCACTGACTAATGGTTTTGTCGATTAGGGGGAAGCCCTTATGACTATGCATCCATTGTTCCTGCGGTGATGGGTGAACTGAGTGACAGTGAATTTATTGAAACTCCTGTTAACTCCTTGTATTAACGATAAGTTCAGCTTTAGGGTCATCATAAACCAGATGCACATCACCGCTACAATTCAGAATAAAATGTGTATAACATCACCAATGCACTCTTGTGTATGCATGTGCCATTCTGTTAGGTAACGAGATTGTAGTATGGTGGCAAGCTTATGTTAACATTGCTCTATGAGACAGTACATAAACAGGATGTCAGCGTTATACGCTTTGATATCCCAAACCCCTGAAATGATGCCAGTGAAAGTAAATTGCTAGAGCAAATTAGTTGCATATAAACATAGTTCACAGGAGAGCGAGTCTGGCAGAAGACGTGGTAAGTTAACCCTTAAGTGTCTCCTCTGAATGAGTTTAATGGTGGAAAAGAAACGGTGACGAGATAAATTACAGGGCCGTTTAAAATTTAATGTTGCTGCTTCATAGTAAAGTTGAGTCAATATTTATAAGCATGAACAAATCTCCAGAGACCAGAGGCAGGACTCATCTCTGATGTCATCAAAATGTACAGCCTGGAGCTGCTCCATAGACATTGAACGGGATACTGAATTAATGGGCTCATAAAATGTTTGTTTGAGCTGTTACACCCAAATGAGCTTTTAATTATAGTGGTGCTTTCTGAAGTGAGGCAGAAAATGTGCCCCTGTCTGCATAAAACCATTCTAGTTATTGCCAGTGCCACAGTCAGCGTTTTCATCTCCTCCGGTTCATTCTCTATTGCGGTGGACACCTGTGTGAGATCACTAATCAAAGGAGAGTAATTAACTTTTTTTTTCCGCTGTGGGAAATGGTAATAAACATCCATTAAGACAGTTTTTTTTCCCTGTATGTTAATGTTCATTCTATCTACTACGCTGTCGCTGTCCATATGATTTGATTTGTTATCCGTTTTCCTGTAATTGCAACTGTAACTGAGTTTGTAATTACACATTTGCTCAGAGGGATTATTACACGTACGCCTAATTAATTCAGCTATCATGTACGTCTAAGTGATCTTAATCTTTTATTTCTCTTCTTTCCTTCCCATCCCCGTGTTGCCCTGTCCAACCCTTCTTTGCAGATGTCCTCCTGGCCACATGATCCGTGTTAACGGGACACGAAAGTCCTGTGTCTACACGCTCTGTGCCACGCGGCCCTGTCACCGAGGCACCTGTGTGGCCCAGTCACCGTCCAAATTCACCTGCCACTGCCCGGAGGGTTACAGAGGACGCCACTGTGAGACGACACTGGCCATCTACCGGGAGGACGTGGGCCTGAGCTTCAGCTCCCTCTTTGCCATCTGTATCTGCTTCATGGCTCTACTAGGTAGCTATCACGCACAGTGGATGTCACACATACAGTAATGAAGACATATTTGATGAACAAAAGTGAGTGTGTGTGTGTTCGCACTGCAAAAAAGGAACCCAACCCGGAATCAGAAATCACCCCATCACAAGACTTTCACACATTCGTTAAATGTAAAATGAGCTAAGGTGAAACACAAGGCTTAGTGGGGGCTTTAAAGCTGTTAGAGCAATGCATTTTGAATAGAACATTTATTTCATTGACAAGTAGTTCAGACAATCACCAGTGCTATGTCAAAGATCCTGATGCAGGAGGTAAAAGCACAGGAAGTTAGTTATTGTAGTTTGGCTGTTGATTATGCAGTCACCAGCCAAGGTCAGCAGTTGCGGTAGCAGCAGCGGCTGTGACACACAGCTAATGGGGGCAATTTAGGTACTTTAAACTGTACTTAGTGCCTGATGGCCAAGCCATTTGCATCAAAATTTGTACTACCTCCTGTAGTTACCTCTGTTAAATCTGAACTGTATTTTAGCTCATTATTTCCAGTGTCCAGGGTGAATTAACATCCATAAATTCTCTAAGCAGAAATCAGTCACTCCTTAGGACATTAGTAGCAATCCAGTGATAGTTGTTTGTACATCCACGGGGGTACACTTCAAACAGGAACTGATGGATAATATCTATTGTTGTAAATTTGCCAAAATGGCAGAAGGCTAAAAAAATGAAAAGAGGTGATAGCGTACAACAAACTGACTCCATAGAGGCATTAAACATCCCGTTTACAGACCCCCAAAGCATTATGTGAATTGTAGTTTAAAAAGCTAGTGCATCATTTTTCACTAAATCAAATAAGACAAAATACTGCTACAAAATTACAAAACCGTTGAATAAAACTACTAAATGACATAGTCCAAATAACATATTAACCATTTCTGTCTAAAATGTATCTGTTGTTGTGGTGGTGGTGGTGAGGTCATGGATGGTATGTCGTGGGGGCCAGAAATGACTCAGTGTGTCCCAACAGGTCAGACATTGAATCCCTGTACAGTGAAAGGGGTTAATGAAAATAAAGGTACATGTAGCTGAAAGCTTGCGATGAACTAACCTGAGTTCTCACTGTAGATGGACTTCGACCACTCATAGGTCTGAAAGTCTCAGGAGGAATCACAGGTTATTTTTGCACTGGCAATGTACAAGCACTTCCTCTGGCCCGTGGGAGAACGGACTATACTCTGGTGTCTGGTTTACTGTTGTTAAAACCTCCATTTTTCTATCTGCGTGACTGTCTGTTTTTGCTCGTTGAATATTCATCTGACTGTACCTTTAGCTCTTTGTTCCCACTCCTTAAGGATCCTCTGCTGAGAAAGCGCCTCAGGCGCCGTCGTACACAGAGACTGAGTTGTCAGTACAATGACATGTTCCCCTTGTTTAATTGAGGAAAGTACAACAGAACAGTAAAGAGCAGTATGAGACAGAGAACGGTACAAGAGAAGAAAACGGATCAGAGAAGCAGAGAATAAAACAGGACACAGCACAATAACAGAAGAGAAACAAGAGAAGATTAGAAAGCAGAGGCAGGGTGCAACACAGCGAGAGAGAAGGCAAAATAGGAGATACGTAGTGCTGAGAAGGAAGGTGTCAATGTCACACTGCTACTGGCCATGTCTGCTTGTCTCATTGGTGATTCAGAGGGCACCTCCATCGTACCCTCAGACCAGACAGACACAGTTCAAATTATCATTTCTCCTTCTCTTTTTCTCACCGCCATTCCACAATATCTCCCTTCAAACTTGGCTTTGGGCTCATATTAAATGCGACATCCAACCTTGATCCTGCAGAGGCTCAGTTCTGTTTTAAGTGTTAATTACTTGATTTGTAGGCGTACAAGGTCCTGTTTACCCAAACCTGCAGAAATTGAGATCAATGCTCCAGGGGCTTTGGTAGTAATTTCAATCGGTAGAGCGTTCCCTGCTCGATCAGTCAGGCGTGCCTCACTCTGAAATTTAAGTAGCAGCAAGAGAGACTTTTTTTCATGCTTTCATCAAATATTGGATGTACGGACTCCATATGTTTGAATAGGAAGAACAAAAGGAGGGCAGCAACTCCCTCGATGCAGTGCTCTGGCAAAATGGGCCGTTCTTTTGAGAATGTTCTGATCGTTGAAGATTAAAGACAAAATCCACATTTGAACAGAATTTATATCAGTCATTCTCTTTCATCTTATTGTCTAGGCTCGTATGGGCAACTTAGAAAAGTGAGCATATATACACTAGGGTTTTATGCAGCAAAATTTGGCAATAACCACAACATACCCATGTGACTGAACTGAAAAGAGTCTAAACTGAATGAAACAGCTTGGCCTCCTTTGAGGTCCAGACTGGATAGATGGATAGATTTCCTTTAAATTCTGTCAGTGATTGTTTCTAGAGGACAAGTTCGGTAAGTTCGTCTACCATGTTATAGCACAAATGGCTGTGGTATTGAAGGAGATGTCTCAGCAGATGCATGGTTAGGATCTTGAATCATTGGGGGCTTAGCTCAGCCCAGAAATCTTATGATTTTCACCTTATAATCAGACAATTTCCATGTTATTTTCTGAGTAAAGTGAACATGAGCTGTGAAACACTGTGCTCTGACACATTTGAACAGTGACAAATCGTTAACTCTGTGTCTTATCAGTCATTGAGACACTCGTCTTTACCTCTGCAGGAGATGTTTTGGTCCCTCATCTGTCCGTTGTTCTCCTGATCTCCTCTCCTTAGTCTCTGCTGTCTTGGTCATAAAAAATATGCAATTAGCATATATCGACCAAATCTAACCAAATCTCAAATTTTTCTGTTTTTTTTTGTTGTTTTTTTTTAACTTTAGTAATACCACAATGTGAATATACTACAAAAGTACATTCAAAATCTTACACAAGTAAAAGTAGGCTACATAAGTATAAGCATAAAAAATACTTAAGTACCAAAAGTAAGGAAGTGTTCATTATGCATAATTGCTCGGTCCAGTTGAAAATACATATTATATAACTCAATTACTAGTGATGCATTAAAGGTTGGCTGTGGAACTTCTGTGCTGTGGTGGAAGCCAGTCATTAGTTTATGAGACAAAGCACTGGAGAATGTGCATAAAGTCATATTCATTGGAATGTTGTGGAAAATCCTTCACAAAAAAAAAAAAAAAATCCACAGTCCAGCAGCATTAAACAAATTAAACAAATTGTCCACACGCTTGTAGAGGCAACCAAGAGAGATGCTGAATGTCAAATTTTTCCCATCATGCTCAGGCCGCTCACATCTGGCCAATAAAAAAGTCATTAACACATGTTAATTTCAACAAATTGTTACAGAGAGTGCTTTTAATGTGTAAGCATCAGTCGTCTAGTGGCTGGTAAAGTTTGAGCTGATCGTGCCTGCTGTACTTACTGCTGGACAGTTTAATCTTTCATAATATCTCACACTATATGAGTTGATTTATTTTTAGCATTAGCAATCTAAATCTGCAAAGTAATAACTAAAGCTGTCAAACAAAAGTAGGGAAGTTTTAATTATAATGTTTCCCTCTGAAACGTGGCAGAGTAAAAGTTCAAAGAAGCATAAAGTAGAAATACTCGGTCAAAGAATGAGCAGCCCAAAATTGTACAGTACTAGAGTAAATGTACTTAGTTACTTCCCTCTGCAGTCGACTCTTGCTGCTACAACAACAGGAAACAACTCCTCCTGCACCTCCTTACCTAGTACCTTGCCTGTGCCTCTTTGCCATCATCCTTTTTTCTTTTTGAAGCTTCTGATATGGTCTGAAAAACTTGAAAATAGGTAGCTACAATGAAACGCCTTCTGCAAAGTACATCTGCTGCTTAAACAACACACAGAGACCCAAAATGTACTTGTATTTGACCAATAATATCATATTATTTTTGAAGGTTTCAAATGCGTGATCCTTGAAGTTCAAGTGTACGTTGTATAGAGTAAATTCACACCGCTTTACATCGCCGTCAGACCGCCCGTTCTTTTGGCACTACATTTTCTCAACTGTAGAACCTCCGTATCCCTACGCATTAGCGCAACTGGACCTCACACTGTATTCCGCCGCTGGCAGAGGTGATCCGTATCCCTACACATTAGCTTAAGGATATGGAGGTTCTACGGTTGAGAAAATGTAGTGCCAAAAGAACAGGCGGTCTGACGGCCTTACTTTATATGACCCCACTTCAAAAAACCCGAACTATCCCTTTAACCAGAGGCTCAGGTTTGTGGCCTCAACACTTTTTAGATGGATTGTCATGACCTTTGTATAGGATGAATTAAGATATCATAGATGAGGATTTCTGTACTTCTAGTACAATGATCAGGTCAAATTATTGTCCAGTAATATGGTTTATGATCACATACCTGCCAAAATGAAACTTACATGCTAATTGGCAAATCTTAGCATGTTGGCATGGCCATCTATGATAGTGAACATGGTAAACATTGCATTCATTCTGACCATGTGAGCATGCTGATGTTAGCATTTAGCATTAGCATCGCCTCTGTTTTTTCTTTTTCTTTTTAATAGGGACAAATGAAAAGCAGATCACATTAAATGCAGTGATTTCACAGTTTCTCGTTTAGCTGAGTTGACACTCCGGGTCTGAACACTTTCATCCGACTCTTACTCTTCTATTGATGAGGCCGAGATGCTGGCAGAGCTGAGACAGTGACCGTCCCCAGGGTGCTCCTCTGAGGTTGTGAGTTCTGAAAAAAAGTTTGCAGTTGAGAAATGTCAGCACACTTACACGCCAAGTCAAGTCCAATCGGCTATCTCTCGACGCTATTAATCATTAATAACTGACCTCTCAGAATGCATCATGTAGCTTGGGTATTGATTCAGTGCTCATCGATGGTCATTCATTTATTCTGTGTATTTATGTTGGCCTCTACATGTCTGTTGCTTTGTGTGTAAATACCCTCCTCTGGTGTTTCTGTTAACATACTGTATCTCTGTCAACATTGTTTCTGTATTCTCAACCTAATTTAGAAGTTTTTTTAAGGACTTTCATGGCCTGTATTTCTGGAACTCTGAGTTAATTATTGTTGCATTTCTTCATAATCCAGTCCTGCTTCTTTCCATTGCAGTATACACACTAAATGTTTCATGAGGAAATTAAATGTCAGCCCAAATGGAGAATATCTTAGAGAGGCAACTGCCATGCCCTACATTCAGTCGTAGGGAAAGGACTTGACTAGAGCAAACCGTTTTCATGAATGATCAGCTTGTACAGTGTAGTGTTTGTGTTAATTTATGATGATCTATTAGAAATAAAATCACCACCATGGTGGTTCTGTGTGACCTCAAGCAGTCATTTAGGTTCAGAGTGTGGAGATTAAAAAAGGACATCAGATTAGGGACACAGATGTTGGCCAATGAGTCACATACTGGATATATCCATGCAATCTCCTCTCCCAGATGAGCTAAGCACTTAGGTCAATGTTTGCTGCCGTGATTCGATCACATCACAGTCTTCCAAGGTGAGGATGTTTCCAAGGTTATCTTTGTGTATCGTCGAGAGTTTGGAGGAAGATTAAGCAAACAGGATGGCAGTAAGTTTAGCACATTATAGAGATTCATACGAAGTTTTATTGACATAAAATAGACCTTAGCCTGGGAGCAAATGAAAAGTCATAAATAGTAAGTTAACTCTGAGATGTAAGAGAAACATTATCACATATCACCTTTTTCTACCTGGGACTTGAATTGACTCCATTTTTGGTTTAGATAAATATTAAGAATACCCTCCTCCCAAATCATTTTGCACTCTTCATTTTTTTTTTTTTTTAAATTTCCAACGAGAAATGTATAAAACAACCAGGTAGTAAGCTCTCACTTTTAGTTGGTACTAACCATTTTTTGGGCACTACCCAGAATCAGAATATTTTGTTGAAAGCATAGAGCTGTAAATAACATAATAGAGTAAGTCTATGAGTCTCTCACAAAGATGATCATGGGCAAATGTGAGAGTAATTTATAGGAGTCATAATACCCACAAGGTTGTAATGGTCTACCTAAGGTTAATGTCTTATACATGGTAAAAGCAGTATAACATGAAAAAAACAACATTGTGCACAGTCGAAGAACATGATTGTAACTCGTCTGATCAAGTGCAAGCATATAGTTTTGCAATCTTTTTTACATCTTCATCTTTTTTGTTTTCCTCCCTAAACAGATCAGCATCAAGACAAATATGCGGAACATTCAAACAATCAGCTTACAATGCCCAAAAGCAAAGCACAGTCAATTTCGCTTGAATGATTAGAGTGAAGTCAATGTTTGCTGTGTAAGTGCTCCAAACAGCTGTGGTCCGACAGCGCAGCAGCAAGCTCAGGGGCCAAACCCGTTTTAATCTTGACTAAACACAGCAGAGACGGCCCCTTATTGAGCCTTCCACCAAATCCTTCTTCATATTCTGCAGAATACCTAAATCTCTCCAGCTGAAAGTACATTAATACCTCCTTAAGTCATGTGGAGCTGGACGACTGCTGAGGAAGACGTGAGCACATTATGATCCGCCCAGGCAGCGTAAGTCAAAGATGATCAGGCTGATAGGGGAGTCTGCCATTCTGCTGAGGGAAGGTGACGTGGTTCATGTATGAATTGACGTACATCATTACGGTCAGTAATGTGTTTCGTAAGTCACATGTTCTGAATCTATGCCTTATCGCCTCCTCACACACACACACACACACACACATTCAATATCATTCAATAACATGGCAAGAAATGAGTGGACAGGCATTTAAATACACAAGGAAAAAGATACAATTGATGGTGATTTTATGAATGATTCAGCATCATGGATGTAAAATTTTAGAAACAATATTAACATTAATCTTGAAATATTTTTTGATTTGTTTTTGTTCACTGTTTAGCATAGATTATATTGTAGGTAATTTTTATTAAGTGGCAATGGCAATACGTTTGTACAGTATGCTTCGGTCAAAATCTGTGCTGGACAGATCTCCAGTCTGGATCCATGTAGGTTAGGTTGAGTCTACATCGTCTGGATGTGTGAATGTGGTTGTGCATGTTAGAACTGTCCAGGTTGGAGCCGAGCCCCCGAGACAGTGATGTTAGCACAGTCTGAAGCCTCGGTGATGCTGGGCCCCAAAAATACATTTTCATGAGCATTACAGATGTTCTGAAGTCATTCCTTTTATACGACAACAAAAAGTCTGACATTTGTATTTTTATTTTTATGTCTACAAAAGCATATACAGTGTATTGGCTTTGTAAGTCCCTCATCTATAAATGTCCCGTGTTCTCCTATGAGAAGTCTGAAATCAAAAAGCACCATAGCTTGTTGAACAAGCCCTAAACAGGGGAAGGTGCAATACTGACATCAGTTTGCAGGCTAGTCAGCTAATAAGCTGCTAATCTCAAGCCCATTACATTAAACAAACATAACTTTGGTCTGTTTTAAGACAGTGGTGGGGTCCTTACTCTTCAATACCACTGCTTACATGTACTTGTAAGCTACGCTGCACATTTTTTTACTATTGTTTTCACCGAATTGAGCTTAGAGGTACTGTTCACTGTTGACATGTTGTGTTGAAATCTCAGTGTTATTTAGCTGATGTTACATTAGACAAGCAGACATGTTTAGCTAATTTGTTTGAGTTGAGTTGTAATTTAATATTACAGATAAAACACTAAAAGTTTTTTTTGATGTGTTTTTTTTCTCCCATACTATGCAGCTGCTTTCTGGTTGAGTAGATTTACTCTTAAAAAATTATTATATATATATATATATATATATGTATATATATATATATATATATATATATTATACATTGATTTAATTGCATCATTTAATTGAATCGTGCCTATCACACAATGAGCTCTGAAGAGACATTTACTTGCCGTTTTTCACATGTGTGTGGGAAGACTGCAATTGAAGGGTATTTTTTGTTTCCTGAGTAGAAGATAGATAATAGAGAGCTGGAAAGAAGCTCCACACCTGCGAGTCAGGAGTGAGCTCTTATTGTTCAACCCTGTAACTTTTCCTATAGATGTAATTATTTTAAGCCAGGGGCCAGTGAAATCCTCACTGCGCCTATAGAGGTGTTGGAGAAGGTGATTAGGAGCAACAGGCCTGGCCTTAAAAAACCCGTATCGCTCAGTGAGAAGAAGAGTAGCGATAAATCCAGCGCGGAGAGACGGATGGCTGCAGTAAACAGAATTATAGTTTGATGAGGCTAGAATCCATACTATATTATTGACTTGTGTTGATGTACTCATAGACACTGATCTCATTGCAGGGCAGCTCGGATATTGATCGTCTGACTGGAAATCCCATTACGCACACGCTAGTTCAGTGCCATTTGAACTGCTCAAGGTACAATGGATTTCCCTGCTCATCAAGATAGCAGGATGCATCTGCTCCGAGTGGCGGCGCAGAGGTTTGAGGGGCCTCTGCAGGATGCTCGAAATGATAACTGCCTTTTCATATTTGAGGCGTTTTCCCTTTAGTGGTTAACAATGCTTAGAGAAGTTATTGGGAATTGGGATGTATTCCCTCAATATCTGTTCGTTCACTTCCAGTGCTTTTTATGGCCGTAGCAATTTCGAGGCGAATTGGTTCGGATGAGACTTTGAGGGAGTGTGTGTAATACGTAGCGTGCTGCAGATAGCCCAAGGCATCTGCTGGAGTAGCTCGGGGGTTTAACCTGTAGTAGTGGTTGTTGTTAAAGGCCGAGAAACTGGACAGAAGAAAGTTAAAGGCGGCTGGACGGAGGGAGGGAGGGTAGGTGTGAGGCAGGCGAACGAGTTAAGCAGAGGGAGCGAGAAGTTAAACAAAAAAAAGGAGCGATGGTCAAAGAGACGGCGGACCTTGGAGGCAGTGTAAACAAATAAACACATAATCTCTCTTTTCAGGCTCACTCTTCACTTTCTCTCTCTCTCTCTCTCACTCACACACACACACACACACACAAGTAGACATGCACTGTCAGAAATACCCATCAAATTCTCCATCTCTCTGTTTGCCCTCTAGAGAGGGCCTTTGAACAGAGCAGATTCATCTTGTACACCCTGACCTCCAGCTTCCTCACTAACTTCCCCATGGAGCTCACACCAGCCACTTCTTTATAAACACACACACACACACACACACCCTGCTCAGTAGACTGGAGCAGCAGAGAGCCAGTGTAAACACATGAAGACATAAACTCCACCACCGTACACTAAGCTGTGTCAGGCCTCTCGTATTCGCTTCAGTCTGTCTATAGGTTGTATCTTCCACATCATATAGAGCGCGCTAATGCACAGAGGGTACGAATACGTTCACCGCAATGCTGTTGTCTTCAGAGTGCTGTGTGTTCCTCTGTTCACATCACATCCAGGCTGTTTTGCTGTATATTCTCTGACTCAAGTGAGAATAACAGTTCAGTTTCAGTTCTGTCTCAATCGCACTGAAACAGAAAAACTTTTTTTTTTCTTTAAACACTAGCTACTTTCTAAAAAAAGTAGGAATTTTAAGGATGAGAGAAATGCGCCTTGAGCGGTTCAACGGATAAAAGCACAACGTATAAAACAAAGAAATTATTAAACACGACGGACAAAGTAACGATAGTTAACAGCCAGGTAGCTAGCACACCTCAGAACTTTACATCGTGAAATATCACTGTCAAATATACAAGTTTGGCTAACTCACGTCTTGTGATGTTAATCTGGCTGTGTTTCTTTTGTTTTTTTTTGTTTTTTTGTCAGTAATATCACCGCCAAATTAAATCAAATCAATTGTATTAAAACAGCCCAAAATCACAATCACATTGCCTCAATGGGCTTAACAAACTGTGCAGTGAACGACATACTCTGTCCTTAGACCTTCAGTTCGAGTGAGGCAAAAAAAAACTTTTAGCATGAAAAAAAAGATAAATAAAAACTATTCAAAACTCTGAATATCTGACACAACTTCAAAGAAATCAGAATAATCAATAGCGGATTTGCTAGTTAGCTAGCTCACTCTATACTGCTTATTATTCATCTTCAGAGTTACCTTTTGACTTACTTATTTTACCAAAATGCATTGCATGTAAGTCTTTTGAAACCAGCATCATTTACATTAATAATAATATTAATAATAATAATGTTTGCTCACTTGATGTTGTCTTTTTTTCCTTTGCTGGTGATTTGTCTTGATTTTTGCTTCGCTATTGCAACCAACTGTAGATCTGTCAGAAGGCTTGAAACTGCTAAGACAAACGGTTATTGCATTTTCCGCCTGCTCTCACATGGACGTCATGCTGCTTTGTTTGCTTGTGTAGTTTACTGTAGATGAAAGTAGTAAAACACTTGCCAAATTTAAGCAAATGAAATAATAGCAAATTCTGTCAGCTGACAGTTGCTCGATGTTCTTATTTTTTAGTATTTCACCCAGCCTGTGATTGGCTTTGGAAGCACTGCAGGCTGCTGGACCAGCTGCTTCTAAAGAAGATCTTTTCCCTGTATCCGGGCAGCTCAGGGCACCCCGCAGTAGATGAGAACCCTGGCAGTCTGGGCAGGGGGCTCAACCTGTGACCTTGTTTTTGCCAATTCACTGCCTGTCCAACATGAAGGCCACTCCCTGCAGCATTCAGCCACATGTGTCTCCTGACAAAACACAAGCCCGTCTCTCAGCTCCCTTATCTTTTTCCCCTTTCTTGTTCGCCGCCATTTAAAGCCATAATACCACTCTAAAAGTGAAACGGTGAATCTCTTGAAACAATTTCACCTTATAAATCTCCCAGACTCCGGAGTTGTGGCGAGGGGGACAAGTTGACAGTAAATGAATATTGATTTTTCCTCCCGTACGGTGCAGCTGCTTTCTGGCTGAGTGGATTTACTCTCACAGAGTTGTCAGAGGGTGGGCTGTTTAATGGGGTGTTATCAATTCACAGGGAGTTTGAGTGCCGTCTTTCGGTGCGCTTACATGATGGATCGGCGGCTGAGTTTTTAGTTGTGATGTAGGAGAAAGACGCGCGGATCATGAAGGGAGAGGCAGAGGTTGATGGAGAAAGAAGGAGAGACATGAGCAGCGCATGCTTTAAAGATGTGTTTGAACTGTTTAAGATCACAGATTTTCCACGCCGACGTCTCACCGCAGAGTAATGGGATTTGAACAGCCGGGGTATTTATTGTGCTGCCAGTCCAAATCACTTGTGGTACGTGATTGCTGCTGTTCTCAAATGTGATTAATCGAAGCTCTCTCTGCAAAAACAGGTTTGGAGACAGCATACGACTGAGAAAGTAAATCATTCGGGGTTAATTAATGACAGAAAGTGTAAATTATTGAACAATATCTCGGCGTCGCGCATCAGATTCTACACGTTCCTTCTCCTGCAGTTCGGCGGGAACAATAGTCCTTTTGATTCATATGTTTCATTTGAACAAAAAAGCTGCCGCTGAATTAAAGTGAAAAAAAAACTAATGGCAGCGTGAAACAGTGCGAGTCTGTGTGTGTGTGTGGGTGTGAAGCAGGTTAATATTATAGAGAGGCTCGTGCATCGCGAGTGTTAAGTAAGGCGAGACGTGATCGGGATGTGGCAACGCGCAGAGGATCTGTGAGACATCTGAAAAGGTCACAGTAACACTACAGCTGGAGGTACACACATCCATTGAAGTGTTTATGTGTGTGTGTGTGTGTGTATTCTTTTTACTTGAATTAAATCAAATTTTTTTCCTGAAGTGAAACTGAAAGCGATCCCTTTTCAGCTTCCTCTCACACACATTTTTTTAATTCCTATTAACACTTCCTGGAATCTTACAGACTATCCGTGTTAATTCTGAACTGTTAACAAAGCTGTCAGATAGTAATCAGAGCGCACTTCGCAGCGTACTAATTGCCTGTACTTCCTTTGGCCAGGGCATCGTTAATGTTCTTCGAATCTCATGTAATTTCCAAGTGAGCGCTGTCAGCGCTGCCTACAGTACGCTGGCTGTAATGTAGAGGATGTTCTGTGCCTACAGGGCCTGTCATGCACTCACTGATATAATTACCCTTAACGACAGACGTATTGGCACATGCAGGAAAGAGGATGTGAATCACCATTTTAATCTGCATTTTAAAAAGGCCTCATGTGACCCTTACCCTCTGATTGTAAATCTGAGACTGACCAGTCAAGTCAGTCATGTGAGCGTCCGATGTGATGTTGGATTCAAAATGTGATAACTGATCAGCATGATAGAGATGTTTCTTCAGATTATATCTGGTAAAAAATAAAAAAGGAAAGAAAAGATTTTCACCGTAGTTATGTTAAAAATAAAAACATTTACAAGTGATGAAAAGTTCTGTCGATGGATGAAAATGCTGGACGATTTCCCTCAAACAATTAAAATTGTGAAAATCTGAAATCAATTATTTTGCTTAATTAAAGCATTTTATAACTCTGAACATGCAGGGACCAACTCATTTAACTGTGGGAATGATACATTTAATAAACACAAGTCATTTATCTTAAATTATGATTCAATTAACTTTTAATTTTTTTTCTTTAACTTTTAAATTAAACTTGTTTTAAATACATTTAATCGTGGGAAATCCATCTGAAGACATAAATTACACAAGTACCCATGGTACTTTATTATTACTTTTTTTGTGGTTGTCCGTCTGTCCGTTCGTTTCTTATGAACAGGACATCTCAAGATCGCATTAAGACAAACACAAACATCCACTTATATGCAAAGATGAACCTGTTGAAGTTTGGTCTCAGTGACCTCACAAAACACATTTTTGGCTATAACTACAAAATTAATATGAAAATTGACAAATGACAACATTTTTCCCAGATGTCCAGTAGGATAAAATGATGAAGTCCAACTTCACGGTGACATGATGTTCTGCAAAAAAAATGTTTTGTTCTCAGCACCAAAGCCATGGAACAGCACCTTCACTTTGACATTACCGTGAGGCAGTAATTCTGTTTTCCGAAGACTTTGTGAGCCTTTTGGCTGATGGCATGAAATTGAATAATAACAAAGGACAAACTGGATTCTGGCAACTTAAGACCTGTAAGTTTGTTGGACCAAGACTATAGCGTATTTACATATATTTTGACAAAACGAACAGAGGGAGTTTTACCATGAATTATTAGCCGAGATCAAACTGAATTGTTTCGCCAGAGACAAACTCAAGATAATATTAGATGGACTTACATGTAATTATCCATATATTGGGATATCATTTAGAAGCAGTGTTAGTTAGTGTTAGTGGGTTAGATGCTGCACCAAGGACAAGTGTTAAGATAAATGGAGCTGTGTCTAAACCTTTTCGATTAGAACAAGGAGCGAGGCCGAGTTGCCCAGTTAGCTCCCTCCTCATCGCAATTTGTATTGAACCCCTGAGCCAGTGGATCATTCAGAATAGGAATATCAAAGGGATAGTCATGAAGGGAGGCGAGCAAAAAATGTCCTAATTTGTGGACAAAGCATTGGTGTATCTGTCCAGATCAGAACAACCACTCAATCACTAGAAACTGAACAGTTAAGAATAAGTTCTTTGTTTTAATTATAGCCCATCAAAAAAATCTGAAAACAACCGCAGTCTGATTCAGAACCCCTAAGATACAAGAGCTGACAAAACGATTCACCTCTCCCTCTTACCCAAAAGATTAGAGAGGATGGAAGGGGATGGGCCCTTTTACTGCTCCTTAATTTTGGTTCACTGATCTGTTCAAATGAATATTTTCCCTCCCACTGGCTCTGTCAGATCAACAACTTCACCAATGGGACAAACTTATTTAGAGGTACATTCAGAAAGAGCGAAGACCAAGAATTAAGTATCAGAGCCTGCAGTTGCTGAAAAACAAGGCGGGTGATTAACAGATGATTATAATGCAGCCCATTTAAGGTCTTTGGCTTGTTTCTATGTATTGAAAGTCTCCATTGAGGCATATGTGCTGAACTCAAAACCAACAATATAGGTATACAGCAAAGAAAAGGGCAACTCATTGTATCTAAAATAAAAATGGGAAAAGGAAGGAAACATTAATAAACGGAAGTGGATTGGGAGAATTGATGTAAGCTACATTGGATCACCTCAAACTCAGCTTTATGGAGAGTTTTGTTGGAAGAACCTTATTAGGTTCTGCATTACTTTTTAAATTTCAGAAGAGACGTTTTACCAAATCCTCCAGCTGCTGGAGACGGTCTGGGTTCTCTGAGGCAAAATGGTTACCACATATTCTGGTCCTGCCCGTTGTTGATCCCTGTCTGGCAGTAGGTTCGTGAAAAAGGTTTTCTGGGTAGACATCCCATTCAAACTACATACCATGTATATGGGCAGTCTGTCATCAGAAAACGTTGCCTCCCATGTTAGATATTCATTTTGGATCCTAAGTGTAGCTGGCAGGAAGGTCATAACGAGAAAATGACGAAGATATCAGTAGTAGGGTAGGGATATCCCACAGTAGGGATTGGATTGACATTATTTATGATATCTTCAGGATGGAAATAATGACATTTTCAGTTAGTCTACAACAGCACAGTGTTCTGAAAAGGTGGGGGAGTTGGATTGTGTGCATTACACCAGTATGACCGTCATTTGTTTGAACTGTGAACTATGTTCTGTTCATTGATTACAGTATTTAGTTTTAATTTATTTTCACACCCTTTTCTGTAAAGGGATCTGATTGTTGGGTGTCAGACCTGGACTTTCAGTGAGGGCTCCGATGCAGAGTAGAGACTGTCGAGGCAGGCTTTTATCCTCTCCCAAAGAAAACAGGCTTTGAAAATTACCTATATAATCTAGAGGAAAACAAACTGAAAGCACCACACGCCCAACACGGAGGGAAAAATAAAACTCAAGACAAACAGAAAATCACTCCTCAGGAGGCAAAAGCAAAACGGCTGAGTACCGACTACACTACGAATCTGGGCTATGAAAATGTAACAACAAAAACCACTCCAACGGAGGCAAGCAGTAAGGCTATAAACTTAATCTGAGCTACAATACTGAGCCATGAAATTTCCAAACAAAAAATCACTCCCAAAGAGGCAAAATCATTCAGAATACAAACTTGGACGACTGGGCTTGGATCAAGGACGAGGACTGTGGCGACTGGCCGGGGTGCACGACAGAACGAAACACTCTGGCACAAGACAAAGGAAGACGCAGACTATAAAACACAGGAGGGTGATGGGCAACAGGTGGACACGATGAGGAATCAGGGAAGACAATCAGACCGCTGACACACGAGGAAGGGCAAGCGACCTGAAACGAGAGGAGAGTTACTTTTCAAAATAAAACAGACACAGACGCCAGCTGATTTCTAACGTTCCACACGTCTAACGCGCTTCTGTTAGCTAACATATATTCGAGCAGCTGCTTCAGATTGCTCGGATGGAACTGGGCTCCCGGGGATGTACAAATACAATTCAGCCAGCCCTGGGAATTGTTTCACTTCCAGCAGTAAACGATTTACGATAGGGGGGTTGTTGCTTAGGAAATTTGTGACTCTGTCTCAAGCGCTGCTCGCCTCCAGCGCATCACAAGAGTAAGAAGTTCCCTGCTTCCAATGTTTCTTGAAATGAATTTTGTCTTGAATTCGTCTTGATTGGCTGAAGGATCTTAATCGTTTTAATTTGTATGTAATGCTAATGTGTGCACTGATGGACCTCCGCCGCTGTCTGTCTCGACTGCAGTGCTGCTGCTGGGCATCTTCCTCTACACCCGCTGGAGGAGCTACAAGGGGCTGAAGGAGGGCGTCTACCACGTCTCCGCCCACCACGACGGCTGGGAGGACATCCGAGAGAACGTCCTCAACTACGACGAGGAGGGAGGCGGGGAGGAGGACCAGGTAACACCGCACGCACCCACACACACACACACACACACACACACGCACACGCACACACTTGTGTACTTGCTTGTAGTGTATTTTTGTTAGCGTGCTTCTGCGTAAAAGTGGGTGTCTTTCTAACCTTTATGTGAGCTTTACCACAAGGGAAATGGTATAAGGTGTGTGTGTGTGTGTGTGTGTGTGTGTGTGTACGGCTGCTTGCTAGCGTTTTAATTAGGCCCACGCAAAAATCCTTTTCTCCTCTCTCCAACAGCCACTGTAACCCACAAGCACTCAACGGTACTTAAGAGCTTGCATAATGATATCACGGTTGTGATCGAAACAATACACGCAGCTGGTTACGTCACACACACACACACACACACACACACACACACACACACGACTTGCATACACAGATTGTTGTCACACCTTGTCAGTAGCCCCAAAAACCCTCAAGGTCTTGTCCTCCCTACTGTTAATCACCTGCAGCCAAACCCACACACACACACACACACACACACACACACACAGTCCTGATCCCTCGCAGCAGAGCAGATGCTGCAGTTAATTCTCGAGAGTCTTGTTTGAAAGCTCTCCGGGGAAATGAAAACAGATCTTTCCACTCATCACATAATCAGTTTTACAAAGCGACCCACACCTCCTCCGTGTGCATCTTTCCGTCTTCCTCGCCCTCCTCCCACATCCCTCGGTTTTTTTCATCTCCGCTGCCGTGGTTACAGTTTTGGTGGACGAGTGTTCGCGCTAAACTGATTGGCTGTTACAAGCTCGTGTGAAGGTAACAGCGGCTCCTGAACCTCGACGCACCGGTGCACATGAGGGACGGATGAGACGAGGTTCGCCCTTCATCTCCTCTCTGAATCACCTCCGCTCACATTTTTTTTATTTTCTTGGTCTGACACACACACACACACACACACACACACACACACACACACATACAGACTTACTGTGACTTCTCTGAGACAGTAAATGGAGATAGATTGGAAACTTAAATAGGTGGAACATGCACAGTAAACGTAATGGGGAGAGCTGATTGTTTTTCTGCTCTCTGTTCATTTTTCTGCTCTCTCTCTGTCACATTTCATTTTTTTCTGCCTCATCTCTCCACAAAACATTCATTCTCTCACTCCGGCTCACTCTTTTAACGGCCTCTGTGCTAACTCGGATACTTTCTCTGTGTTTCCGTCCAGAACGCCTACGACATGGCGGAGCTGCAGAAGTCGCTCCAGCCGAGCCCGGCCCAGTCGGTGCAGTACTGCCGCTCCAGAGCCCTGCACCACCCTCCTCCTCCCCACCACCACCATCATCACCTCCTCCACCAGGCGCCCCCCGCCCCGCCGTCCGCCCAGCCCCTGGACCCCCTCAGTCGGACGGCCAGCTCCACCACCCTGCCGCCCTCGGTGGCCTCCACTTCCTCCACCGCCACCACCACCGCCAGCCTCCGCAGGGACGTCCCCCCCACCAGACTCCCGGCTCAGGGCCAGGCTCGGCCCTCCCAGCTGGCACGCCGCTCGCTGTCCTTCTCCAGCCAGGACCTGGCCCGCTATCTGTGCGAGATCATACGCGATGCCGACCAGCATCCGGACACGGGGCCCTTCGACTCCCTGCAGGTCTTCTCCACGGAGGGAGGGGGCTCGCCGGCCGGCTCGCTCAGCTCCTTCAGCTCAGCGGGGCTGGACGGGGGGAGCGGCGGAGACGGGGGAGGGGACGGAAGGCGGGAGGAGTCGCTCGGGGAGTGGGGGCCTCGCTTTGAGAAGCTGCGGGCGCTGTACGAGCGAGCGGAGGCCAGCGACCTCTGAGCTCCGACGCACACGGACCGAACTGATGGGAGCCTGATAACAGGCCGCCCCGAAACAATCAATTAGCAAACGCTTTTGCGGCGACCGAGGTGGGAAAACAGCGAGCGACTGGCTGACAGAGAGACTCGCTCTCCACCGCTCACTCACTGACAGCGACACCGAAGGTGTTGTATTTACTGGATGATGAGCCCCGTCAATCACCGCGGCGGCCTCACAGACAGATGAAAGTGTCCGTATGAAAAGAGACCGTCTCCCTCCACCCCGGATGACAATTTTTGCAGGAGTCGACGTTATCAAACCTGCCAGTCAGGTGAAAGGCTTCAGAACGTCACCCTCCACCCGGGCTACTCATCATGATGGAGCTTAGCTTCACTGTCGGAAAAATCGGTTCCAGTCACAACCACTAAAACCCCAAATTTCCTCTATTTTCTACCGGCTCATTGTGAGCGGCTCCGGATGAGTGTCAGCCGCGGGCCTCAAATGTGAAACGAAAATGTTTTGGCAAAGGGTTTTTATATATATATATCTGTGTACCAGAGCAAATCCGTGTGTATTTTTAAGCATCTTGCTGCTGAATTAAAGGTTTGTAAATAAAGGCAGGACTCTGATGATGATGCGCCGCCACGCCGAGAGACAGTGAAGACGAGTGGGATCATACTGAGTAGCCCGTTGAATACAGAACCTGGACTTTCAGTATATAGTGGACACGCCGTGTCCTCGCTGCCTGGCTGTACACAGCTTCTGTCAATGTTTGTACGAGAAAAAAAAAAAAAGCGCTTCGGCCATCGCCGGGTCGCCTGGGTGAGGGTTTGTTTCTTCTTCTGGTAATGTCTTTCGCTGGGTTGAGTAATTCTGTATTGGTTGGGTGTTTCAAAGTTTTAACGCTCCATGGGTTGTGAGACATCAAGCTTTCTACTTACCGCCGCGCCCTCGTCTTCGTGTGATTTCCTGTTCTCATTCGCGCTCCTCCTCCTCCTCCTCACCCGAGGGAACGTGCACAAAAACTCAAACAGCTTTGTAATAAAGAAATGGGATCGGACGTGCGGACTGAGGGAGGAAACACTCGCTCTGCTGCTCTGTTGCGGCGCGCCTCCTCGGGCATACCAAACGCGGCGGCTGCGAGAGACTATTTTTTAACAGACGACCGCTCGGTAGAATACAAACCATCTCCAACTGCTTTCCAAGGTGACTACTCGATAAACACAAACAGGAGGAGGACGGAGGAGATTTCTAATGATTATTCATAGACGTCCCGAGCCGTGCTACCTGTGCCATAAGCCAACTCAAACACACGTTTATCCGTTGCCCCGTCCCAAATTACTCCTGGCAGAAACTGTGCGATAATTGTGATTTGGAGAAAATGGACTGAGAGAGAAAATTGCGAGGAAATAATAACTCTGCGGTTATTATCCTAGCTGTGAATTGTCAGCACGGTGGCAAGCGTTCCCGTTATTCGGCTCGTCACATCAGGTTGATGGATCCTTTTTTTTTCCCCCCCCGCTACAAAAAAAAAAGGGAAAGGCTCCCCGCTGTTGTGGAACCGGAGAGAACAATTTGTCTAAAAAGAACAAAAAGGCGCAGAGAGAGAAAAAAAGCAGCGAAGGAGAAGATGAGTGCAGAGTGAAAAGGAACAGTGAGCAAATGAGGAGAGGAGGCAGAGAGGAACCATCTTATCAAGTGCCTGGCTTTGTGGTGCAAAGTGCCACCAGCTCTCCGCCGAGCTCGCCGGCTCCGCAGAGCGCTGCGGAGACGAGGAGCGTCGGGGGTAATGGTTTTCTAGGGAAACGGTTTGTCGCATCGCAAATGGCGTAAACACAAAAGTCGCGTGTCCTCACCCCGACAATTCTCCGAAAAAAAGCGAACCCCGGTCGCACCTGACACGCCACGCGCCCCCGGCCTGCCGAAAGCAGCGGCGGCGCTCTTATTGTGCTCTTTTTCCTGGCAGAAGTGAGCCTGTGACGGAGCAGCGAGAGGGTAGGAGTGTGTGAAGACACATCAGGCCACTAATCCTAACAGGAGCTGATGGCTCGCTGTCATGCTGGGAAAAAAAAACAAAGGATCGTGGGTGCTTTTTAAAAAACACGCCAGAGGAGTCGATGCTCGGATTGCGACTTTCCAGAAACATCCTTTATTTTTAACGAAAAGCTGAGGAAACAATGTGGCTTTTAAAAATAAGAGACTTGGCGGCGAGGTTGGAGTGCAGCACGCTGTGGGACGATGCGGCACACAGGCTTTTTTGTTTCTTTTTTACAGACAGCGGGGGTTTCCTAGAGAGCGCTGCTTGTTTTTTATTCCTCTGCGGCGAGACCAAACCTCGCCACGCAGAGCGGCGAACGAAGACCCTTCAAGCTTCACTTCTCTCTTCGGGCCGAGAGCGGCAGCCACTCACTTCCCGCCACCGTCCACTCGTTCCATATACCGGCTTCTTCAATGTTGTGTTCTGGGTGCAGACATGTCGTGAACAAAGTTAATGTTTTTACCTCATTTGTAAATACAGAGATAGATTAATTACAATTATCGCTTTTTTGTCAAGAGAAAGGCACCGTCGGTTTAAAATGTGCAGCTTCAGAGTAAAAAAAAAAAAAATCAAACCAAACATATCTTTTTTATCATCACGGTGGTGATGAGCTGAGCTTTGGACAGTTCTGTAGGTGTTTTGTATTTGCTTTGATCTTCTTCTTTTTTTTTTTTTCTCAATAAATTCATTTATTTGCACCAGTGAATAACCGAGTCGTGACTGTGTCTGAAAGAATCCACTGCAGAATTTAAAGAAATGAAAAAGATGAATGTTCCCGCCACACATCACGACAGACAAAGAGTTTATATGTTGGAAAAAAAATACCTTTATTGATCATGCAGCCACTGAACATGATGTCAGATATCGAACACCGGCGTTGGAAAAAAAGGTTTCAGCTGGACTCACACATCCCGTCCACCAACAGTGAACTATGAGAACAATTTTAATTGCAGAAAAAAAAAAAAACATTTACTAGTTTGGAGGCTTTTTTATGTGAAGAATGTCCCGCGGTAGAAAACACAGCTGTACAACGTGTCAGTGGATTCTTGGAAAAGCGACGAGCAGAATGGAGAAAATGACCAAAGGTACTCACACACAGTAGCAGAATATTCCTCTTACAGATAAACACACTTGTTGACCAAATGAAACTGGACATGGATCAGTACTTTTGCTGAGGATGATGATGTTCAGGGTCAGGAGCTGCTCTTTTCTGTAACCTTTAAGGTGCATCAGTGAGCCACATTTCTCTAGAGAATCTCCATGTGGACACTTGACATTGGTAAACAGTTTCACTGTATTTCTATGGCACAGGCTCAGTGGGATCATCTGTTTCGATGCCTCCAGAGGACTTTGATTGGCACGTAACTGCAGTTCCTTGTGAACACAAATTATCTTACAGTGAAATCAATTAAATCTAATTTTCATTCGTACCACAGCTTCAGCGACAACATGCCCGAGCCAGTTTTGGCTTTCTAGTTTCCAACATTTGAGCGGAGGCAGTTCAGCAGCATCTTTTACAACCATGGTTGAAAAAAATCACACGTTCAACAATTACACAGGTGTAATGAGGCATGATGGATCAACGCTGTCCCAGTAAGAATACATGTAACTCAAGTCTCAAGTCATTCATTCATCCAAGTCTTTTTCTCTTGGAGTCGAGCTCTCAGATTCAGGCTCTTGGCCACTTATGTATCCAGACTTCATGTTCCTGTACACTATCTGAATAACCATCCAGACAAATAAATCAAACACTCAAACATGAAATGAACACAAGTCATTCCAGTTATCGTGTCTCGAATCAAACCACGAGTCTTAAACTCCAAAGTCTGTGAGGGAAATTCTCAAATGTCCCTCATTATTTTGTAATGTTGTTCTTACATATGAAACGTAACAATATAGATACAACATTATCATCTGTGTGAAGTTAAGTCTCGTGTCTGCTGGCTTCAGATATGAGCTCTGCTTTATGATAATCATCTGGTTTGTTTATCCTGAGGTGGATGTGGAGATGATGGGAATGTTGTTTTGAGTGAGATCACATGTTTGGGTTATTATAAAAGATGAAGAGAGACTGCCTCTCTTCACTCATCATCTATATGCTGCTGATGTGTGACTCCTGCCTGCAAGCAATGAAGAACTTCTAGACTAGAAAAGAAATATTGTGCCAAATTTGGTGTTTTTTGACCAACTCTCATCTGCACTAAACCACAGATTTTCAGTTGCCATGACAAGTCCAAGTCATTGACTTTTTTTAAACTTTTCTTTTTCTTTTTTTTTTTTTACTTTTAGGGTTAAGTGGCTGAGCAAAAAACTGCTTTCAAAGCTCTGTGTTGTTCACTCTGACAGAAACAATTGCAACAGCAGTAAAAGTATTAATCACACAGTTAAAAAGTGCATTAAAAACATTCAAAAACACAGAGAACCATGGCACAAGATGCTAAGAACGAAATATTCAAACCTAAAATTCGACCACAGGGAGAGGAAAAACACAACAGGTGAAGACATGAGGGAGCCAAGTGACCTGACTCTCGCCAGATGCATTTCGTTCCACCTAGCTCCACTCACATACATCTGGGATCGCTCCCGTTGGGAGGGATTTCGGCACCAGATTTTATGGTAGAGCCAATCAGGAACACCGAGCGGGAGTTTCATAGATGTCATGTAGCGGAGAAGCGACTGTTTTGATTCAGACAACAATGGCGGCTCGCATTCGAGGAAGCAAGCATCAACATTGATGCTGCTATTTCATCCGTGTTGTCCAATCTACCCAATATTTTTCCGTTAAAAGAACATCAGAGAACGGCTCTGAAGGCTTTTGTTGGTGGAAACGATGTTTTTGCCCTTCTCCCGACCGGATTTGGCAAGAGCTTGATCTACCAAATGGCTCCGACAGACAAGTGGTTTATCCAATCATATGCAAGGATTCTTGATAAGGCCCAGCCTCCTGAAACACATCTCCAATGGAGCGATCCCAGATGGATGAGTGGAGCTAGGCGGAACGAAATTCATCTGGCCAGAAGAACGTCTGACTTAGTGGACCTTGAGTTTAGATTGGTGAGGGTACACCACATACTTTTGGCATATAGTGTAAAAGGCAATTTACAAAGACTTAAAAAACAGTGATTGTTATCACAGATTTCTATAGAGGCAAATAGTTTTATCTAAAGTATACAGATACAGGTCTGAATGCAGTCTGGTTGATGGGAGAGGAGATCCCCTCACTTTCTTCATGTCCTCTCTCTCTATTCAAACCATTCATTTTCCTAATCAGAAATATGAATTCAAACGGCCGCGTTTGTTTCGGCGACGCAGACCAGCCTTTGAAATCGAGCGTAAATGGAGCGCTGAGCTGAATTCTGCATGTGCGCGCAAGTTAATGGCTTTCTCCGTTCCTTCTCCTGTTCATTAGGAAACCCATAGGCTGACAGTGCACCTCCGAATTAACTACTAATCCCAATATGTATGGAAATTAAGAATGCTGAAAAAATATTACATCAGTACACTCTTATTAGGCAAACATAATGGAATCACTTCGCTCTCAAATAAAGCAATCAGACATCTCCTAAATTAAACATCCAATATGAAGGCGGGAGCGGGGGGGGGCGATGTTCCACGCTGATCCGATTGGTATGCATTACAATGAGGCCGCGCGGTTAACGAACAACATGTTCTCGAAAGCCCCCCGACAACAAGAACCGTGTGCCGGAGTGTCGGAGCTCGCGGATTATCAAACACAGAGGTCCTTATTAACCCGTGTACAAATATAGGCAGCCTGAGATGACGGAAAGATGTGTGTGTGTGTGTGTGAGCGCGTGTCATAGGAACATAGCGTCTCGTTGCGGCGGGAAACTGTGACTGGCCAACCCATAATTACAGCTCCAGCCTTTCAATCACCTCCCCTCCTCTGCCTTCCCTTTGGTTCGAAAGAAGAAAAACTGAGGAAGGGGCTGAGATCATTGTGAAACCGTGTGTCGACGCGGCCTCACCTCTCTCCCCCCGCTGCTGTTTAAACATGAGCCTCTTCTGTCCTCCCCACTTTCTTTTTTCCAACCTGAAAGCCTCCGTTTGATATGCAAGTGTTGCCCCCCCCCCCCCCCGAAAACTATTTTGGATTGCGGCAGGGAATCAGCATCGTTGTCACCCTGCTGCAATTTCCTCGCCACTTACATTATTCATGTGTGTTGTGGCTGTGTGTGTGCATGTGTGAGAGAGGGGGGGAAGAAAAGAGAGAGAGAGAAAAGGTTGTTGATGATGAGAATCACAGAGCTAACAGCAATAACAACAACAACAACACGATCACAAATATCACTTGGTACCAGCTTCAACCTCAGTTATACAGCGAATACACATGGAGCACCGGCGGAGCCTGGTTCCGCCCAGACGTGAATCAGAACTGGTGCCATTATTTCTTTTCAGGGGTAATTGGTAACATCTATCTCTGTGGGACCAAATGTGGCGGGCCAAAAAGTGCCAACTGATCTGAGTCCAGGCTAAATCAAGCTAATGGTTAAACTCATTCGATGTGGCTTTTTCCCCACAGTCACCACAGCTGAGGAAGACTCCATCCTGCAACATTTCTCCGACTGTGACTGTCTTCATAAACTGAATATAGACCTCAGGTTCACACGAGAGGACACTACCACAGCTTTTTTTTCAGTATGGAATCAGCACTGAAGGTTTTGTGACTTATAAATAATCATTAAAATGACGGGACATCGGTCAGAATTTAGCATGTTCACTCGGGCCTTACATTTAGATCAGAGCCAGGCCGAGTTGATAAAAACCCTCGTCTGCTGCAGAGTCAATTGACCCGGGTGTACCCAGCTCAAGCTCCATTTCTTTTTCTGGAACTTTCAGCCACAACAGTCTGGGTCGGTTGTAATTTGCTCAGTTCTTGCAGAGACTGATCTTTTTTCATCCACAGCACTTTTAGAGGACTTTGTGATTTGGTTGAAAGCTCTCCCGACAGCCAGTCAGCGGGCTGTCTGCTCAGATAGAGCAGCCGCTCCACAGCAGAGGAACGCTCTGCAGATTGTTGGGACAGGCGTCGATGCTACAAACACGTCGTTTACATGAACTGTGTGGAATTGGTGAGCAACCAAGCTAATAAAACAGTTAGCAAGCTTGTTGACAACTTATTTTTTCTTTCTTCATTCAATTTTCATTAAATAAACCATGTACAAAATGTTGGGAGAGCATAATGCCAGGGCACACAACAGAAAAAAAAATAGAGGGACTCTCCAGGGGCTATTATGCTAGCTAGCATCATACTAGCTAGCATAGGGAAACTAACAACTAACAGTTAGTTGTTAGTTTCTAAGCTACAGTAGTTCACTAACTAGCCCTTCCATCACCAACCCTCTTCAACCAAATATTTCACAAAGAGACACAGGTTAACTTGTCGTGCCACTTTGTGGCTGGAGCCGATCCCAGCTGACAGTGGGCGAGCGGCGAGGTACATCCTGTGTAAGTGGCCAGTTCATCACAGGGCTGACGTCTAGGGACAAACAACCATTCACGCTCACATTCACAACGATGGACAATCTAGAGTAACCGATTAACCTAAGTTAAGTAACTAATAGTGTTTTGCGCATCTAAAATAATTCTAGGTCATTTTTATTCAGATCTTCCTCATTTATTCCACTTTAGCTCTTCCATTGTTTTTATTTTCTGGGATTTTTACAAAAGGGACCTTTGCTTCATTTCTAACCTACACTGTTCAAATATAGCACATTCAAAAACTGGCAGTGTGCACGTTTTTCTTTTTTAAAGCTTATTTGATCCCCACTGTTTACCTTTTATACTCTTTAGAACTAATACTAGTCAGAACTGTATTGGCACTTGCACTTTCCAAAGATGTACTGTGTTAATAGAATTTCATAAAACTCTGAACTAGGGTTCTGGTCCAACAGCCAGCTACATTCTGGATCAGGTTCTAAGTTGTTAAACACCCCCAAATTTGTTAAACTGAACTAAACGCATTTTCTTCTTTTATCATTGGCAAAGTAGAGCTCAGTAGCAAATGTATAATATACTGTATTAATGTACCAATGAGCAGATCTGATGATGTTTTGAACCCCAAGCCGCTGTTTGAAAAAAAAATCATTCAGATCTTAATTCTAAGAACTAACAACTAAAACTGAAAAGTATTTTGATCATTTCATGATACTGTGAAGAAATGACACCGACTACTTCAAATGAAACTCAATTATTAGTTGCTGCTTGTGGTGTTCCAGACCCTGTCGAGGTCTAACAGTTGTTTCTGTGTCTGTTCATGTGCACCAGTGAGAGCTGAGAGAAGGGCGGGGTGGGCGGTTGGAGACTGAACAGCCTGAAGCAGGACTCCTATAGGTGCTTCCACACTCCACTAACTAAAACAATGCAGCCCCAAGCTTGAACTGGCCCACTGCTCTAAAACCACAGTTCACAGAGCCACGTGCTGAAAAAATAATGGCCATGATCACAGCTGGGCACAGTGCAGAGAGGAGACAGAGGAACAGCGAGGATTCACTGTTATCTCTTCTTCTTCTTCCCCTCCGTCCCTCTCCCCTCTGGCCTCTGACGGGGTTTCTGCTCCTGCTACTGAGTCGCACTGGGCTCTGATGAGCTCTTGGCACTTTTCTTGCGCTTCTTTTTGACCCGGTACACGTGGAAGGTTTTGTTCTGGAATGTTCTGGTGAACAGAGAGGTGTAGGCCGCCGTGTCCGTCTTGATGGCCTCGCAAAATCGAGGGTGGGGGGAAGACACGAGGTCTGGGTCGTTCTCTCCGGGTCCATCCATGATCTGATGGTAGAGAGAATGAGCATGTCATCATCAACAGCACAAGGACAGTTAACACTAATGTGTGATCTCAGAGGAGACATGTGTTCATCAATAAATAATCAACACATTTGAGATATACAATATTGCTGTAAATTAACACCACCTACAGGGTGATGGGCGGCCTTTCACAGGCTCCAGCTTCAATTTGTGCTCCTGCCAGCTGGATCTGGCAGGACTGCACCAAGACTTCATTCTTCACTAATAAATATGAGTTTTAGTATACTTGATTGTCATATTGACAACACTTTTTCCAGTAATTTTGAATGTGAAGAATGCCTAACTTAAAGAAAAAAAAAAACTTTTAGCATTAAAGACGCTGCTCCTTAATTAGAGGTAAAGAAGAGGGAGAAGAGGGAACTCAAACTACTAGAGATGCTGCATTTATGGATCTCTTTTCTTTAAAACTTTTTTCTCTCACTGTTCTAAAACTAAACTAGTTTTAAAGTAAAATAAAAGTAAACTAAAATTAAACTAGCAATAAATACTAGAAAATTAGTATTTAGGCTTGTATCAAACTATAACTACTGCATCACCACTGTATTCCTCCAGTCAGGCTGCATTTCCTGAGCTATGTCGTTGGATAAAGCCAGAACACTTCTGACGAAAATCATGATGTCAAAGTGAATTTGACCTTTGACCTTTTGAATATAAAATGTCACCAGTTGGTCACGTCAAGGGTGCGATTGAGCCCAATTCTTTTTGATTTATCAATAGAGCCACTTGCAGTTGCACTCAGGGACAACGTGGACATTGTGGGCACTCATAGGGGCGGTATGGAACATAAAGTATCTCTCTACGCTGACGACCTCTTGCTGTATACCTCAGACCCAACCAATTCTCTAGCCGCGATGTTGCCTCTGTTTGAAGACTTTGGACCCACGTCAGGCTACAAAATGAACACACACAAGACAAAGCTACTTCCGATAAATGATGAGGCCCTGGATGCTGATTATAGTAACATACCTTTTAAGATTGAGAAACAACAGTTCACTTATTTAGGAAGAGAGGTAACCCGTAAATTTAAGAACCTATTCAAAGAAAATTAACTCTTCAAAATCAGGTGAGAACTTCTTTACAACAGTGGTCACCCCTGGCACTGACTCTAGCCGGCCACATAAATTCCATAAAAAAGAACATATTACCAAAGTTTACATGTCTATTTCAATCTCTACCTGTATTTGTTCCCAAATCCTTTTTTGCTCCATTGGATTTTACTATTTCTTTATAAATATGGCAGAATAAGAAACCCCAAATAAACAAAACTGTGCTCCAGTGATCAAACAAAGATGGAGGCATGGGACTCCCTAATATGCGTTGCTACTATTGGGCAGCAAACATCTGTTCTCTCACGTTTTGGCATAGATACAATCTCCGATCTGAGGCCCAGAATGGGCAATGGTGGAGCCTAACTCAGTCCGAAATATGTCACTCTCTGCATTGCTTGGTGCCCCACTCAACCATCCGATACCCAAACAAATAGAAAACCCCGGTAATACATTCCGCTCTGAGGGTGTGGACCCAATTCAGGAGAACATTTGGTTATGCTGAATTTTCCATTCTCAGCCCTGTTGCCTCCAACCCCCTTTTTACTCCATCTCAATGTGACGAGAGAATGATCTTTCATAGACTGGCATAAAAAAGGCATCACTATACTCTCAGACTTATTCAAGGGTACCAGTTTTTCCTCTTTTGAGGAACTCTCAAATAAATTCCACTTGCCCAAAACACGGGGAGGCGTATGTGTGGGCGACCTCGCACACATTCAGTGGCTCCGAGATGTTATGCATTGTCTTACTCTGGAGAAGATGTTTTCAATAAGAGGCAAAGAGAGTAAATTTTATAAGACCTGGAAACCCTTCTTGACCTATTTCCATGACTCTCATACAGTATAGAATGTGGCCTTGGAGTGGACCCCTGACATTTGGGAAGCTCAGGATTTAAGTGTTGCTGACTACCATGTTTTTGTTTCTACCCACTGTTTTGGTTTCCTCTTTTTGTGTGCCTTTTGCTAAACATTTCTTAATGGGGGTGGGGGTTGGGGGTTGATGGGGTAAATGTTCTACCTTTATCTCTGTACAACTAATATGTATATGTATATATTTTTCTCTCATTCCTTCTCTGTAGGTTGTATAGGATAACAGGTTATTTAATTGCACCATCTATACTTGCATCTGCCCACCCCTGGGGATATCCTCGTGTTGTTATGATTGTGTTGTACATTCTCAATGTACCATTGCTGTTTTTTATACTCATTTTGGGAAAAAAATATAAAAAGATTTTTGAAACTTAAGTGTGAAAGTACACACAGTCTCACCCTCTGTGGATTTTTAAAAATGCAGAAATCTGTGTGGAAAGTGGTGTAAGTACATTTTTGTTATGCATACCCATGGTTTATACATTTGCCCCCTGTTACTGTTAGAAGAGATACAAACACCAGCAGGTATTACAATTGGATTCATCTCTAATATCCAGGACAGCCTGTCCAAATCAGAAAAAGGACCACATGGGTCATCTGTGGAAGCAGCTTCTTACAACCCATATTTACGTATACTGTTAGGCAGTGACCTCTAGTGGTTGTCGTAACTATGACGGGAGCAAAGGAGGAAGTCGGGGATGTGACGAAGAAGGTCCATTACAGCCTGATGGTCATTTATGTCGTTTTGGACTCATTGGCAATTGACCTAGTCAGTCGTTACAGAATGAGCATGTGTTGGTCAGGAAGATATGATGGACAGGGTGGGTTAAAGGGACTTTTTTAAAATAAAGTTAATACAATATTTGAATATACTGTATCGTATTGTTGCACAGCAGGAGTTCGAGGTGATATGCTGAATATATATATATATTAAAAAAAGTGGTTGTGGTACCTTAAACTTCTGCTCAAACTTGTTATTCTCTAAGTTAATACCATAAAAAATTAAGACAGAAAGAAGAAGAAAGACTGGGAGAAAACAGTAAGAGAAAGAAACGGACTGACAGACGTAAACCCATTGTTCCTTCTATAAAGCTGTCTAGATGTCAGATGCTGTGTGCGCTGTGTGACATTTACGCCGTCACAAACAGGCCCACACAGACTCTGTGTTTCATGTGTCTTACACCACACCGAGCCAGACAGCCAGACTGAAGCTCGTCCTGCCTCTGGTAATCCAAATAGCCAGAGTGCTGTATCCGACATCAAAATGAGGAGAGACATAGGGTGGGAGGGGGGATGGGAGGGAGGGGTGGTGAAGACGGTGATGGTAAGGGGAATGAAAGGGAGAGCAGCAGCAGACGTGAGCGACAGTGACGTGCAGATGAGAAGTCAGACTATTGATCTTTGTGGAGGCTGAGAGCTTTCTCCCAGTCAAAGAAGCTGGCAGAGAGGATGGCACATGCTGCCACACCCACACACACAGACACACACAGACACACACAGAGTCACGATGCGTCGCGTTAAATAAAGGCCACCCACATGTCCGTTGGCCAGGTCGAGCAGGTCCCTCAGTCTGCAGCCTCGCCTGTGCCTCCGCTCGTAACAGATGCTGTTTTCCAACACCACATAGTCGGCCCCAGCGGCCCTCAGGATGGCATGGACTTCCTCCGGGGACCGGCGGGCGTAAACCTGATACACCTGCTCACACGGACACACACACACACACACAATGGAAGTGGATTTATTTAGGATTGTGTGTACTTTTGATTGCATTCTTTTAAGCCTTAAGATCATCTGGCTTTATATTTCAACACCAATACTGCTATAAGGAGAAAACATCTCTCCTGGAACTCAATTACCAGGCACATTTGTTTTCTGAATTACAGTGTTGATTGAAGTTAGTTCAGATTCAATTATGAATGTTTACTGGAAAAACCTGAAGGAAAACAAGTATGACTGGAAAAAACAGAGTGAGAACAAAAGCACAAGTGTTAAACACAACAGATCTCCGATTTCTGAAGTCTGTTACGGATCATCTTGTATTTATAGGCAATGAATTGAAACTTTTTCACAACAATAGATGTAAATTGACAATTAATGCAACCCACTGGTAATGTAAGACATTCATTTTTGACTGATGTTTTGCAGGGTTTTGGTTTAAATGAGTGGAACACTGAGGTGTCAGGCCAACTTCCAGCTCCCTATTTCTTATATATTGCACTGTATACCTAATTTACCTTTGTCATTTGAATGCCTGAATTCTGAGTGTAAAACCCAGAGCAACAATTCCCATAATGGAACAGGCACGTGCACTGCTTCCTGCCAAGAACCCCAACAGCTTTAAACATGTGAAAATGAAGTGTGACACTGCACCTGTCAATGATGACACGAGAGAATGATCATTCTTAGATGATTAAATTGTCACTTTACATGGGCTTTTAAAAGCATCGAGAAGACAAAAGACAAAAGACGAACTCAGGGAGTCTACAGAAAGACCTGAGCTATTTTTGCAGTTCAGGTGCACTTAGAAGAGCTATATGTGGAAATAGCAGAAAGCCATTCACCAAAGGTACGGGGTCTAAGCACGGAAAGAAAGCATCTGATGACAGATCCATCCATCCAGTGAGAACTTTGCTTTTTTTTCCCGTCATGTGGAGATTTTCCCATTGAAGAGAGATGGAGTTTTTTAAATTTATTTTTACTGCTTCAGTTTGTGGATTACCTTTTTGCTCTTTCCACTGCATTAATGTTAGTAAGACTCTCATCCACGGAGTGTGGTCTCCACGCCGAAGACTGACACTTGTCAGGGCTATCATTGTCTTTTTCTTGCATCACATTAATATTATCCTAAAGGATAGTTCTATTTAACCTGCGTCTTTATTTAATAACTGATTGTTACAGTTTAAACTGATAATTTCCAGATAGCAATTCTGGTTGTGAAATGACAGATTCTAATCTCGTTTCTCACTGAGGGGCGATTATCCCTACTAAAACTTGCATTGTTTTCTATTTCACTTTTATTTCAGAACATACACTGTCCAATATTGCTGTTTATATAAAGTCCTGCCAGCTGCTCTGTAAGGCTGTATTGTACACAGCGGTGCGTTGAGCTAAATGCTAACACTGACAATGACAATTCTAATGTGGTGATGCTAAGCAACCACACCTCGCCTGGCTTAAAATGAAGATATATGGTTTTTAGAACTGTCGACACAACAGGCCAATGTCAGTGCCACCTGTGAGCTCAGTGACTCCAGTTTCTCTGGTGTGTCCTGCGCCGTTACAACTAGTCAGCCCTTTTTTGTGTTTTGAAATACAGAAATATAAAATTCGGTGATTATTATCAACAAACTGCATGAAGACAAAAACCAATGACAAGCTGATTATGTGTTTGTCAACTGATTCTGTGTTTGTCAATGCTTGGCAGAAGTTCTCCCTCTGTAACATAGAGCTTTACTGATGTCCAGAAAAATATTAGAAACACATCAATCAGCAAGACTGTTGCACCAGCCAATCCCACAGTAACCGTCCTGCTGCTGTAAATACACACTAAAGCACCAACTGTGGATTCATCTGCGACTGAAAATGGTCCCCAACAAATGCAATATTTCATCTTGTTTAAGTAGCGTTAGCTAGAAACACCGTGACCAACTGTTTTTGGATTTGAAGCAGGCTTTTTGAAAATCAAACAGTACATTTGTGACTCCTTTTTAAACTAATGACCTTTGGGCTGAACATTAAGAATGCATGCCTGCTGGGTATGGTGAATTAATTCAGAAAGGAAGGGAAAAAAAACACGTAGGTAACAAGAATAACTGTGGTCTTTGTCCACTAATGAATTATTTTGTACTAACAAGCCCAGAAAAGAATTGAAAAAAACATCATTAAGGTTCTTACAAATGTTTGAAAATGCATTTGCACAGTTTTCCTACTCAATACCACACATGCACGCACTCGCAGCCCAGAAGGTCTGCACCAGTGTCGTGGATCATTAATGAGCTCCACGCAAAGCCCAGGCCTCGCCAGCAGCTCAGCATGGCTGACTTCCCACTGGGAGGCAAAACATAGGCACGGCTACCCGAGAGATGACCCACACATTACTTTCTGCTCCGACACACACCGAAATCACAGGCAGAAATAAAGGAGTAATAGTAAAGCTAACATGTTTTTTTCCATCAGTTCTATGCGGTTGTGTTGACAGCAGGTTTGATTTTGTAATTAGTGTTTTCGGATGTTAACTTCTTAGTCTCCATTTTAGAGTTTGATTGTTATTTATTTATCATTTTGTCCAATTTTAGTAGTTTTAAAGTATTTGAAATTTTAGAAAAACAATATCACAGTAACACGGTTATTTAAGTCTACGGGCTGAACGTGTAATAACAACGGGAATGTGAAGGGAGGATAACTTCAATGAAGACATGAGGCAAAAGAATACACAAGAAAGACAATTTGCGTTTAGAAATATTTCATGCCATTTATGGAAACATTAAATGTACTCAGTAGGTTTGAAAAGTGCTTTACTCCATCCACCATTAACAAAAAAACAATAAGCCTTGCTTTTGTAAGGCATTTCTCACATATATTACTTAGATGCACTTAAGTGTTTTACCGCTTTAAGCTTCGGCTTTTTCAGGCTCTCATTTTCTTGTGTTACTATTCAGTGCAACTTAATGGACGCATATTGTACTCAGTGCATCTCCAGATCCTACATTTATTGACGCAATTACTGGGGGTCACTGGCCCCATCTACAGACTGTTTCCTGGTCCCTCTCACAGGCCATTAGCACAGAGCTGAGAGAGATGGATGGGCGAGGCAGCATGGCTTCAGCTGCAGACGCATGATACGGATTTCTGTCTTTAAAGCATGACAAAGTTCTGGTAAAAGGGCAGAAAATACGGACTTTGATTCCTGCATCAGAATAATATCTCTAAGTTGTACAATAAAATGGCAACTCAGAAAATAATGTATCTTATTTCTGCATTTCAGGGTCTCAATCAAAACAGAAGACAGAAATACAATGAGATCATAGGAGTTTTGGTCTCCATTGTAATGGAACCACCATTACAGATCAAAAATCCATCCATGTGTCTCGGGCAGAAAGGATCATTTAGCGTGCTATCTTACGCCTGGCCCCTAAGCGCCGCGCAGTCCAAGTGTCGTTGCTAGTGTCAGACCGACACAGTTGTCATTTTCACAACCAGCACCGACGTTGTGTAAATAGCAGGGTCTTAAAGTAAGGTGTGGTCAGGCACATCGATAGCGCATAGCTCTCTCGAGGCAGCAGAAAGTGCCGTAGACCAACAAAAAGCTGGTCTGAAGACAAAGGCTCAGTCTGTTTCCCGCTATTTAAAGATGTGTCTACCCCAGGTGGGCTCACACATCACAAACACTCTGATTTTATATTTGGAGAGGCTGCTTTCGGTAATTCTAAACGTTTTCATGAGAGCAGTAATGTCACTGTAACAAATATTGTGGCACATTAAATCAGTAAAACTAAAAGTTGAAGAGAAAACTCTCCAGAGGAAACAGAATTAAACTTTAAGCTTCTGAAATAAATATTTGTAGAAAGGATCTCAGGAGTTATCGGGACACCTGATATACACCGATCTATTTTACTGCATGAATTTGGACTGTGCGTGACCTTTTGATGTGTAGAAAAACACAGACGATAAATTAACACTAAATACTTACCAAATTTTAAATAATTCATTAAGTTTATCCACTGTCCCTTGTGCGCAAACGTGCATGATAATGTAGAGATACATGTATCGTTTCTGCTGCTCGAGGATCGCTGCAGGTAACATCATTAATATTTTCCTCATTAAAGGCGTATTTCACCCACCTGCATCCCACCCGCTTTTAATCAGACTGGTAATTTGAATGACCTGCCCCACCTGATCCACAGACTGAGACCTGCTGATCTCTATAACACAAGCAGTGGCACTCATCTCTCTCTTCTGTTAAATATCAGTGGATTTTCAGCGTATGTGACAGATGATTGTGAGATGGCAGATTGTCCACATACATGAGACGACAAGCGCTGCTGTTTTATAGCAAAGCACAAGGTCCTGCTGCACCCGACTCTTAAAGGGAATGGGAGATGACAATTTGATTGGGTTAATTTATAATACATCTAGAACGCACCCATGACTAATTCAGAGTCTAAATAAATTCAGACTATCCATTGTCTAACTAGCAAAACTTGGACATGTGCTACACGCATTTGTGCCATGTGCTTTGAACCAAGCATTACAGATCATTTAAATAAGACCCTTGGCCTTGTTCGTCGACCTCCCTCCTCACTCTCTGACTCTCTCACAGAAGTTGCAGCAACAGGCGATTAAATGAAATGCACTGTTACCTTGAACAAATTACAGATTCTTCTGGGTTTGAACACGTTTGTGATAATGTAAGTAATAACAGAAATGTTATTATATCCTTGAACAGTTCTAGTTGTTACTATGGCAAAGGAGCTTTGCTTTGTTCTTTCTGTGAGTGTGAATGTACAGTCAGGTCATTGGGTTTGATATTAGATACAGGTGACAAAGTTTACTCATTCTAGGTCTGACTTTTCACTTCAGATTTTGTCATAAAATGTGAATGACACTAAAAAAAAATAATGAATCAGCTTGTTTTACTAAAGTGAGGAACATCAATAACAGATTTGAGATGAAATGCTGACCACAAACCAAATGTGTCAAATTTGAAAAAATATCCTCTAGGCACTCCGGAGATATTGCGCTCATGAGAACGGGTTGGATGGACAGAAAACCAGAAAACCGGCTGTCACCGGAGGTATAAAAAGGGCAACTGATCCAGTTCAGTCGCATTGTTTTTAATCAAAAGAGATATTTAGAGGCAGTGTGGTTGCAACAAAGTCATTAACAATATGAGAATGGAGAAAAACATCAATTGTTTTGCTCTAGGCACCTCAGATTTAGGAGACTGAATAGATCTGCTCGAGTTAAAAATGTCTCAACATGAGTGAAAATTTGTAGTTTTCAGGGTTTCACTGACACCATGAGTACAGAGGCAGGAGCAGAAAGGAGAGGGCTGAGCAGAAAATAGGAGAGTGGATATCATGGCAACCTCAGCAGTCAGAGGTTCGGTGTTTAGGTCAGGAAACTCGTCCACTGAATGCTAGGGGCCAAATATTACAGGGGAAAGATCGAAACACCACTCCAGTGGTCTAAGTGAATCAAACAACAAAACCCTACCACACTCTCCAACCAATCCACCATGGTCACATAGCCAAATCAATGGATTCTATTATTTCATTACACAATATTATTATATGGAGTTCATCTTTGTGGATTATCAAAGTATAATGGCTTTGTTTTTTACTCTTGGCACCAGCTTTTTACCAAACTGACACTGGCACTGCACTGTACAGTTACTATAGCCCCTTTTAGATAGAAAAGGTGGCACATTTGCAGCAAGGTAAAGGCTGCAATGTGCCGCCTTTTCTATCTAAAACAGAGGTGTAATATTCCACCTTTTCAAATAAGCCACCACTTTTCCATCTCTGGGGTAGGCGTAAACATGTGACGTGACGTGATGCACGAAGTTGGGCGTGAAGAGAAGCAGGTCGAATTTGTCTTCAAAATAAGAGCTTTACATTGCACCCCATCGGAGTTTAGAACTGGGTTTTTAGCGGGGGGCTTTTAGTTTGAAAGTAGCGACCGCTATTAGCTTGCTGCTACCACAACAAGCGGACAACCAAGACAGCTACAGACACTGAGGAGACGGTAGCATCTCCAGAATCTCAGCGGCTTTCCAGTTGCTCATCTTCGTGGATGAAGTGACGAACTGACTGCTGTGATCAGCTGTTTCCTGGTTTTAAAACTCCAGCTGTGGGTCGCACAACAGTGCACGTCATCGACACCTCCGCCCATCTCAGGATATGCCACCACATTGCCGCCTCGGATTTACACAGCAATGGAGGCGCAAATAAGTGTACCCTCCGAGGCGCCAAATTGGTGGAACAAAACAGACCACCAATTTGCCGCCTTCTGTCTAAATCCGCGGAGCGAGCCACCAAAAGGACGGCAAATTGGTGGCTTACTGCCCAGTATAAAAACGGCTTATGATAATGGCTAAACACTTACCACTCAAAATTATTAGCAGTTTACAATATTTGATTTTAGTCCACAAAAAGCAGGCTACTTCTACTAATAGTCATCACTGATTTTGGCTGTGACCAGCATATAAAATCTGGTAACAGTTGCTGAGGTTTTTATCTGGACCTAAAATGCAGAGACCAGAGGCTGGCAGGTTTAAACTGATTTATTTCAAGACAGAGTTCTTAGAGGAAGTGGATGTATGTACTCTAACACTATGTTAATCTGACTGCTTCAGCATGCACGCTATGTCAATCTGGCATGCCATTGTTAACATTTACTTATCTAACCTCTACTTACAAATCAACGTACAGTGGATCAAGGAGAAACCTTTGTGAATAACTTTCACTTTAGAGAAGACAAACACACTTTAATCCATTCCTTATACATTTGCTCTTGGGCTTTTGTTTTTGTAAAGGCAAGGATAAAAGGCATTTCACTTCTTTTAAACCTCTTGTAAATGTATTTATTACTGTGAATTACTGAATATCATAACTGTTTCCGTCTCGGGAATTAGGAGGAATTCAAACACCTTTAAAAAGTGAATTAACTAAATATCCACGATACCTTGTGCTCTTAAGTACCTGCACTCAAACTCAAGGTAAGTAGTTAGAAAATGCAGCCAAGTGAAGTGAAAGCAACAATAAGAACCAACTTGGCAACAGAGAAACATTACATATGAAAAAAATGGAAATTGTTTCCCACACAGTCTTTACTTACCCAGATATATTAACAGCTGCCAAAGTATATTTGGCGACCTATTTTATTAAGCATTGTTTATTCTTATTTTTCCATCCATCCAACAGAATGATGTCATCCCCAATTACCTAGTAAACAATCTCCTCTCGCTCCTTCCCTCCTGTCTACTGGCAATTGCACATGCTCTACAAACACAGAGAGAGACATCCTCTGGTATTACATCCCTCCTGTAAAGGCACTGATGGTGATGCAACCATCTCCTTTTGAATGTAGGCCTACTTATCCCACTGTTTCATAAAAGCTTACGAGTGCACCTGGTTGTTGTGATGTCATTCAGTGCCCCGTTGGTTTTGATTGGTTTGATAGGCTGCGTCACTGACTACAAGCTTTCTTCTCAGCTCACCTGCTGTTATGAAAACCAAATCTGGAAAAATCTAATTATCAGGTTGTCAAATAACTACACTTTGGGTCGGTGGCTCGGGTCAGATAATGAGACTTTGCACTGAAAAAAAGACATCCCTCTGCGGCCAATCTTGTGATTCTATTACCGAGAGCAAACTGAGCAGCAATGACGGACAAGCTAATGCTTAAAAACTTTCCAGCTAGTAGTTGCATTGAATTTGGCCTATAATGAAGCACGAACACTGGTAAATCAGTCTGTATTTATCTATAGATGGGTATCTGTTGTCCACAGCTGCTTTCTACTATATGAAAAGCCTCACCTTCAGCTCATAATGCTCTGAAAGCACCAGGACACACATGTTGACAAAACTGCAGCCTCAGGTTTGAGAGGTGCAGCACCAGAGTGCAGTGCCATTACGCACAGCCGTCCACTGTGATTCCTTTATCAAATCACGTGCAAATAACACCAGACTGCTACAAAGTAACCACACACACACCTCTACACACACACAAGGCTGATTATCACTGCGCATTCTGCCTTTCTTCTGAGTGAAAGAGGTGTTTCATGTGTCATTCTGGGTGTTGTGTTCACAGCATGCTGCTCTGCACTTACCAAACACACAAAAAAGGGGATAATGACTTAGACTTCATCAGCTACGTGTAAGATTTCTTTCAGAATACAAAAATTAACAAAGATTATCAAAAGACTGTGATAAAACAACAGTTTTGAGGTTATTTCAAATATGTCCATGTATTCTGCTGTCTCCTGAAGTTAGCATGCTAACCAGCTAGCCTCTGCCAATCCTGTGTCGTAATACCACTGTACACCTTAAGATGCCAGTCTGCCCTCTTGCGAAACGTCTGTTAAAACTGGCATTGCTTTTCTTTGCTGGAGACAGGTCTTGCTGGATAAACTTACACAAAGCATATTGAATGGACATAGATTTCACTGTATTTGGAGTAAATGCAATGAGGCAAAACATCTCCCCATCTATTAAGACATAGAGAAGACTGAAGTGATTCCCATTTGGGGTCCATGTATAAGGTTTTTTTGATGTTTAGCTTTATGGACACGTGTTACCCAATGAGCTGTACTTCAAGTATTTGATGAAACATAAGAATGAACAATTCATTCTACATAAAATCACTGACTCAACAATCCACATTATCATAACCGTGCTCCTCTAAGTATTACTCAAGCAGCAGATTTAACACCAAATCATCCACCCAGATGGTTCTCTAATAAAGACTTTTATTGACCATCGTTACCAGGAATGGACATGCTTCCTTCTGTTTAACTACACCCCAAAAACATCAGCTTGAAATTTACAGCCAACAGATGAAGCTGTGACATGAATAAGAGACACTTGAGTGGAAGATTAAGAGATCAGGACCAATTACACCCCAAGAACCCTTCAGATAATAAGCACAAAAAGCAGCTTTCCACCAGAACCAAATGGATAGGTCTTCTAAACGACAAACAAAACACTTGATTCAAATAAGAACAAACTATTCGCTAATTAACTAAAAAACAGTAGATTGTAGATGACCCAAAAGGAAACCTGCACTGTTATTACAAGTTTATTAGCCGATGGAAACATCACATTTGTCTCACCTGTTATTTCCCCACTTGCTGAAGAAATTAAGGTAGTTAGCCCTGGCAAACATCTCCCCGTGCGACTACAGTCTGGAAGCCGAACAGTTGCTAACGGTACATTTTTTGGCTGCTATAAAACGTTGGCTGAATCAAATACCAGACTTAGCTGCATGCTGTTGTTACCTAACCACAGCATGTCCAGTGTCAAGAACTTCAGCTGGCAAATAAGACAAAGGTCATATTTAGCTCAGTGGTCATTATAGGCTATTGTTAGCTACTGTAGCTAGCTGTGACACAGCTAACAGTGTTTGAAAGTGTTTCTTCACTAACATTACACTACAAAAACTGGCATTCTGCTATGTGAATCATAATTTGCAAGTGATTATTCACATTAATTAGCTTCCTTAATTAGCTTCCAACCTGGCCTTTATCACATCCTGACAGCTGATAAAAACATAGCTGAGCCTCATAACATTAATTAATTCACCTGTGAAGATATAAGCTACTTTAAGCAGTTCAGGCTTTCAGCTGTTTACATCCACACTACCTAAACTGTACCAATGCTAAATCAATGAGAGAGCATCAGAACTAACTAAATGACTTTTCACCAATCTAATGGGTGTATTTGCTCACCAGTAGACTTCGTTAGCAAGTTTTGTCTTTACGTTTTTTGGGTGTTGTTCATTTATTATCTGCTCTGGTTTTTCCAAAATCTGTACACAGATATGGTTCCCCATGAATACAGACAGGGCACTGGAATTGGAGTTGAACAATGGCTTACTGTCAGACCATTCAGACTTGAGAAAACACCACTGCAGTCTTAGAAGACGACATTAATATTTACAACAAAAGGAGGCCATTCATCAAACACTTCTTTCTGGATACTAATTTTAGAGTTATTGGCTACACAACTCAACCTAACATATTACATATTGACAGAAAGAGCCTTTCCTCTTCAGAGAAACACATGCCAGATTGCAGGTTTGTGTCACAGGTTGTGGTGGGTTGCCAGAACCTAACCAAACTGCGATCGTATAATGAAGGTTTGGTTTGTGTGTCACTGTTATGCTGCAACATCCACATTGTGTTGGGAGTAGTGATATACATGACTCAAAATTAGTTTGGGATACTGGGATATGGGTACATATATGCATGTGCAAGGATATGCAATAAAAGTCAAAAGGAATGTGTCGCATTATTTACAAAACACAAAGCAAAAATTAAGATATCTCACAAAATAAATAATCTGGCGAAACATAACATACTGGATATCTCTTGGATATCTCTCACTAATTTTGAGCAGTGTAGGTCATTTTGCGACACACTAACAAGCAACCTGTTCAGTGTTTTAGGTATGAGGATGTCTTGGAAAAGCAAGTGACTTTTCTTGTGTCATTTTACCCGACTTAACGCTGGGCCATTTATGTTTGCTTCTAACAGCCAATACACTACCTTTACAGAGCTAACGCTGAAAGCTAGCTAGCAACGGACACACCAACCATGTATGTAAGACTGTTATTGTGTTTGTGTATATGTGTGTCATTATGTTCAGTTCACTATACTCAGAACTCACCAGAAACTGCAGTGCTGTTAGTTATTTTCCTCCATTCTCTTCTCGTTCCTTTCATCTCTCAACATTTCTCAAGGACTTTTGTAAACCAAATGTCGAATTTTTTTCACTCAAGTCTTCCCACCAGTTCCTGTCGACCTGGGCCAATTCTTCATCGAGTTTGTATGCAATCACGCACCTCTAAAGTTGGCCTCCCATTCCGTCTAAACACACAGTGATGACTGCCGACCCCGCATGATTCTAACTAGCATTCAAATCCACATGACTCACTTGCATAGCTGACATTGTAATTGCCATCTATTTACTTACGTGGACATTTCTCAATTTATTCTTTTTGTGTTATTTTGCAGCCCCTCTGGTCGTGTCCACACCCTTGTGTATGTTCCCCGGTATACTGCAGCCTACAGTACCTGTCTGGTCCTCTCCCGCAGGTCTTTATCTTCATAATGGGGATGGTTGGTGAGAACTCTGCCTGTGCACAGCTTGATGCCAGCCAGCAGCTGCATGCTGCCTGCAAATACAGCCTGCTTAGGGGTCTTTGTGCTGTGAACAAACAGAGAGGGAGAGGAGAGAGGACACATCATTCAATGCTATAAATATATAGATAATTTATACCATAAAGAAAAAGCTTTTGATGAACTACAGAGTGTTATAAAGCTTTGTGGGTGAATGCTAAAGAGAGGAGAGAAAATGGGTAAAAGGCAGCACAGAAAGATGTTTTGTTGTTTGAAGGATATGAACACGTTTGGAGGGTATTCACAGGTGCAGCCAGTTATCAATAAGAGCTTGACTGGTTTTCGTTTCGGTTATTTTTCAGCGTTGTCATTCACTTCACATGCTTTAGCTTTTTGCATTTGCTGCAATAATTGAAACTAATTGATGGCATTTAAACATCTCTTTCATGGATTTGGCTTCAAGGACAGCAGCTACCTACATCAAGACCAGATACAAAAACAGGATAAGCTCCCCCCACACACACACATACACACATCTTACTTGCAATGTTAACCTAGGGGTCATTTTTAATCTAAACTCATGCCTACTGCTATGACTGACAAGCTGATTGCTTGCGTTAAGAATACTGGACACTCTGACACTCAGGTTACACTGTCACCACAAAACCAGACATGAGATATTGAGACAGGCCTGGGTCACAAAGCTAGCAGTACAATCAAACACGCACCAATTATGGGTAAAGGCTGATGGGAAAATGTCGGATTTAGTACAAAAACAAACATCCCTTTTTTTTTCCCCGGTTGATTTTTCTGAGCTTTGGCACCATGAATGAAGGCATCAACCAGTCATGTTGCCACGTGCCAAACGGACATCATGCTATGTGTCTCATATGACTGTGTTATATGACAAAGGATATAAAATAATAAAGAAAATATGACCAAGATGATATGGGACAAGTAGCCTCAATTGCTCTCTGCATAGTCAGACTAGGATTTTCAGTCTCGGTCAAAAAAACATTCATGAAGCTTGCTTAAATTTTTTTTGTATTTATCACTGGTCTTCTGAAAATGTTACCAAACCTGCTGGCTCAAAAATATACACTGAGTTATTCTAACATTTTTTAGAACATGGTCTGCAGTATGCTAAAACAACATGTGAGGTTTTCTAGCATGTCCTTGGTATGTAACATAATAATAACAATAATGATAATACATTAATTGCAGACTCTTTACAGGGAAACACTGCAGTATGCAAGCATTGCAACAGTAACATAACATACAATGCCAGTGTCCCTTCTTCTTTCTATCAGGCAGACAAGACGTGGCCACACAGTCTTGTTGACCATTACTGCTTGTTATTAAGGTTTCTTTATGCAGTGATTAATATGTTTTATATAGCTAATTATTAGTTAGCTAGTTAGCTATTAGCTAATTATTAGTTTCTTCATTTGAGTGCAGGTATAGGTTGAGAAAAGTGCGCAGAGTAAAAGCAGTTTCTCCAGCTGCTTCCAGGTCTTTGAATAGCTTCCTGCTTTGAAGCAAAGCCACATGTATTGGGTGACTTATATTTTTTTTTTATTTTAATGACACTTTTGTTATTGCAGAGTGAAGGAAGTACCGAAAAAAGGTACCATTGGGTACTGGTACTATATATCAGGTACCGGTATTGGTTCAAATGTGAACAGTCCCCAACTCTACCTTGATTCTCCGTACTTTTCTGATTATCTAATTGTTTATTACCCTTGACAGTTGGGATGATTAGTCACAGCTGCCATCATACTGTAGAGCTTGTCAGCCTATTGCTTGGTGTTTTAATATGGATGTGGTCTTTCAAACAATGTGACACGATGAAGATCCATGTGAGATTGAAACGTCCTTATTAAACTTCTGTGGCATGGAACAAGTGTGTAGGCGTCCTCTTCTTGTCAGAAATTTAGTGACATCGGGGAATGTGCAGCTTAAGGCCCCTCACCTGTGGCCTCAACATGTAGCCATGATGGTTGCTGAATGGATGAAAGGCTCAAATTCCTCCTTTTGTAGCACTCCAAAGGGATACTCATTTCATATCTTAAAGCAATTCAGCACTGCAGTGTTTTGCAGTCACACTGGGTGTGGTCACAAGCAGAGCCACATTCTTAAAGGGACTTGAGGCAGGATTTGTGAAAAAATAAACATGCTTTTTAAGCTTTTTAATGCTAATGGGTGATGAAGCGTTCAAAACCAAAAAGAATGAGCCCACCCACGTATCTCTCCGTTGCCTTGAACAGGCTGTGTGCTGCATATTGTACTGCAATTCGTGGTCTGAATTTCCCATGCAGTCCTGCGGACGTGACGTCAGATGACGCTGAATGCGCGTCCTCGACGGCTTGGAAACAGGAAGAAGACAAGCGAGGTGGACCCAAACTAGTGTTTGTGTAGGAATGGATTCTGCTACGGCCAGAAAATGACCCACCACCACACAAAGTCCACTAAAAAGTCATACTAAGAAGAAAATGAAGGTTTTATCAGCGGCAAGTCGAGAGTCGAAACGAAATTACAGACATTGGATAAACCGAATAAACATCGGATACGCGTTCGACTCATGGAGGCAGCTTCAACTTGAACTGAGACTGAAAACAGATGCTGACATGGCTCATTTCCTAGTGACCAGGTAAGAAAACACTACAGGTCATGTTTAGAGCTTGATTTGAAAATCATATGAGATCACTGAGGACTCGGAGTGACCTAACGTGCAAAGTAGCGTTAGCTGCTAACATGTAACTTAGTCCACCGCTGTGTAACACTGAATAGTTACAGACTGCTCAGACTGCTGTAGCCACAGGCTAACGGGTTGTTTGTGTCAGTGTAGTAACATTAGCTGCTAACACACAGCAGTCCCGTATCAGAGACGATGTTTTTGTCCCCCAATATGGCGTCTGTGCTTTCACCTGTGCCTTTCAGACTCGCCGCTTGTGTGTCGCTACACACAGCGAGCCGGCTTCCTGCCTGCTTCATGTGTGTAGGGAATAAGGCTATCCCTTACATTATATATATATATATATATTTATTCCGCGGAGGCATGCACGGAGGTCTCGCAGTAAACAGTCACGTGAACAGCGAGTAAAGAAATAACAGCGTCACAGCATCAGCCGCTCTGCTGTGAAGAGTTCATGCGCGCTCCAGCGCCGGCTTGGCTGATGGCTGCAGTTACCCTAACGGCCGTCGTGTCACTATTGAGTCTTATTTCTTGATCCTGCCTCATGTTCCTTCAGGAAGACAAACATTCAAATGGCACAGAGCACACACTGTAACGTCATTATAGATATGAATGCCTTGGTTTACAGTCCAGTTACACAGGAATACCGGACATAGATTGCTTTACATATTGACTGTGTGCCCTGTGTGTACACTATGTATGTGAGGCACAATGATGACTAGCTTGATGTGTGAAATAAAAATATACGCTTGAGTGGATGTGCATATGGGCGTATGCTGCATCGGCATATGAATGTGTGTATTCATACATGCTCTCGGGTGGATGTGTGGGTTGATGTCTTGGCCTCCTGACCTGCAGCAGAAGTCCATTTCTGCTCGTCTTCTCTCTCTGAGAGTGTGTGAATTTAATCGCTCACTGCATCCCGGGAAATAGCTCCCCTTCAAGTTGATTTACATTTAATTTCACGTTTATATTCTCATATGTAAATGCCAGAAGGCACTGGCATGCACCCCACTGACATCATAAAAATTAAATAATGACATTAATTGTCGTTATCTGGGGCGGCTGCAGGAAACTCACCATGGTGACTCTTCTATTTGTGTGTGGGTCAGTGTTTACGGGTTCAGGCACTTGCAATTAAACGTGTTTCTAAGTGCTTGTTGCTCAACTTCAGAGAGCACTGTTTGGAAAGAAAAGCATAAGAGCGAGAGCTGACTGAAACAGAAAGAGAGGCCACAGGGACTGGGCAAATAATGTGATGCATGACCAGCAGCCATATTGGAGTTCTTCAGCTTTTAAGAAACAAAGACTGTTTCCAGGAAAAACATTGTAACTTGTACAGAAAAAGCCTCCTAGGTAATTAATAACATTAAACTGCTATAGCCATTTTTTTTAATTTGTATTGACAATATACCAAATAACCATATATAATGTGATAGGTGTCAGCACTTCCCCTCCACTCCATGGAGCATTTTAGCTTCTTTTATCAGATGTTTTAGTTTAATGACACACAACTTCTGACTGACATTCTGCCTGCTCTCAACAACCTCCTTTCAAGCCACGGAAAGGAGCCCTGTCCAGTTAAAAAGTTCACACAAGCCGATTATATGTTTCATGCCCACCAACAAGTGGAAGACAGCCAAATTTAGCAACTAGCCAGTAAACACCAAAGCATTTAGCTGCTCAACAGGCAGACACTTACATCAGGAGCTGGTGACGACTACAACAAAGCTAAAAAGAGAGGGAACATTGGACCTATGTGTAGCTGTCTGAGACATTACTCCTTACTAACACAACAGCTTTCTCAGATTATATGACATGATGTGGTCACAGCTTTTTGTCGCAAAAGGCCAAAGAAAATCATATAAAGCTGTTATAAATGCTGTGAATTACAGCTGTTCTCCTGCTTCCATATGTCAAAAATGCCTGTTATCAAATAAATGTGACAGTAACATGATAGAAGCGTGCCAAATAAAATGACTGTTCTCACATGACCAATATGTTCTGGTAAATATGCAAAAGCCAAGACTTAACAGTGACATGCTTTCTTCCATTGTTTTTTACCCTATTAAAAGGTTAATGTGATTGTGATTTTGGGCTACATAAATAAAATTGATTTGATTTGATTTGATTTGTGATTTTCTCTCATTAATACACCGTTTTAAGGTCAGATGTCCATGTTAGACATAGTCAAAGTTCCAAATTTGAGGTGAGCATATGTTTAAGTGCTGCTCTGAATGCTAACACGAATAAAGGAGTTGACTGCAGCCCTGTGATGAACCTGCAAAGTTACTAGTGGCAGTGCTCATTGCAGATCTATAATTGTTCTTCTTAAATACAGATATCATACATGAAATTCTAGATGTCAAAAACTGATAATTCTGACGATCATATCTGTAATCAGTAAAAAACATACTGTATTTGAGATGGCGACAGTTCATTTAACAACTTGTCAGATTTGAGTTTTTGGTAATGTAAAAAAGGAATATCCACTCGTCAAAAGCACGTAACATTTCAAGCAAACCCCCCAAAGAAAAAATATGACCCTGAAATGAAGACAATATGTCCTATTTTGAAGAATCTTAATGATACACGGGGAAAACGTCTCATCTGACTACATGAAGAGAATCTGAACCAATCCACCTGTTCAACACTACCGACTGCCTGCACTCTGATGTTGCAGTGGATATTTGTGATAACAACTGCAAAGGCTCTGCAAAGAGTCATGCCAGCGTTTGCCTTCAGAACGATTAACTTATCACCAGCAGTCACAAAAGGACCAAAACTATTTCATGCTGTCCTCACAACTTGTTTTCACGCAGACACATGAGTAATTCACATCGAACATAAAGCTCTGCCACGGTCCAGCCGCGCACAGGTGTTTAACTTATTTTGTCCGATTAGGTCTTTTCTCATTAAATGTGCTATGTTGGTATCTGAAATCTTTCTGAATACACTTTTACAGACTGCTGAAGACTAAAGAGAAGAGAAGTAATATAAAAAGATACTATCTAAGCTGCTTTGTAGAATTAATTAAGCACAAGGATTTCTGAATGAAGCGGCAATCAGAATATCCATCGAAAGCCACACGACATTGGTCAGGTTGACAGTATTTTACATGCAACATTAACAGCCTTTTGTGCTCTATACTGCACATACATTCTAGTGGCGTTGATGGGGCATTGAGGGACAAATATGACATCAATGCATACTTACTCTCATAGTAAATGGTGTTTGGTAACCTCACACAATTTCCAGAGTTAAGGGCCATCCAAACCAAGAACAACAACTATAACAATAACTATTATGATAATGATGTGAGCGTCAACAAAGATGAACAACAATGTTCTGTTGACAGTTGAGCCAAGCACGTACTGCATGCTTCAGCTGTGTCAGCAGCTTAGGAAAATGGATAAAGATGATCAGTTACTGAGAAACAAAAGGGAAATCAGAAGGATTTGGCTTCAAAAAATTCTTGAGATGAGAATCCAACACTATGTTTGGACAAACGATGTCTATGAGTCTACATCAGTTGGCAATCATCAAAGAGGACACCAGTAAAGAACAAAAGAAACCTACCAACCAATGTTGGCCCAGAATATACACCATTAACTTATTGGGATAAAAGGATGGAGCCATTTCCGTTAATTTCTCAAAGAATAATGCATGCATATGATGAAAAAGAACAGCTGTATTTTGGTGACTTGTGTCTATGAGTATAAAATGGGACTTTTGGGCTTTGGCAGAGGTATCTGCTCTACTCCAAACAATTCTGGTTTTATGTCTTAATTTGCAGCCTCATGTTATGTAATATAAGCATTAAATAAGTAAAGAACATAATGCCTTATAAATTCATTGTTACTGTTGTTAAAGGTCATTCTAGTGTGGACTCATCATCATCCAGTTAATACACAACGATTCTTATACTCATCTATCTATAGTTCTTGGTGTGGACGGCCCTTTAATTGTACTACAAGTTCTTCTAATGCCTATGTGACCTACTCAAGCAAACAACAACATCAGCAAGAACATTGGCTATTTCTAAATTACTATATTTATGTATTACTGCCTGTCCCCAAGTGAGATTTCCAGCAGACCAAATGATTTACAGCTCGCAGACTGGGATAGCCTATCTTTACATTTTCACAGGTGAAGTTCTGCAGGGAGTAGTGTGTCAGCTAGTTAAAAGAAAGCAGAGCCAGTAGGAGACTTTTCTTTAGAAAATAATGTCTGAAAAATAGGACAATAATTTTTGTGGTAATGGATGATACTGGGGCAGGATCGGACGGGGAGGCAGGTCAACCACGGCAGTGTACAACAGAAAAACAGTCGTCAAAGTCGTAAAAAGAAAGGGCAGGGATTGCTTTAAGTGCAGTGGACCTTAAGATAGTCCCTGACCACGACATCATTCCAACCACCCAGCCAAACCAAACACCACTACAGGCAAGGCAATCGGCCTATGGAAGATGGAAGAGAGCTGGGATAAGAGTCGAGCTAACCCAGCTTGGACCGAAGAGAGCACAACAGACGAAAACACAAGTAATCGTTGTCTGTGATCAACAGATGGAGAGAATCGATTTGAAAGGAATTAAAATTCATCCTAAATTGAGGTCCACCTGGGCAGGTGAGTAATATCTATATTATTTCTAAATTACAATGGCATGGTTCTACATCAACAGGTTAATTGACATTGGTATAGGACAACGTGGATGTGATTGCAGTGACGTCTGCCAATTGTCCTGTACCAATGAAAATGAATATGTGGCTAACAACTTCACATTTGATGTTGTCCATGCTCTTTCCTATGACTAACGAAGACATAGCTTTACGATGGAATATTGATAACTTCAGCTTTCTCAACAAATGTATATTAGAGTTTAGTTATTAAGCTTACATAGCCACAAACAGATGCATTACCACATCACCATGCATCCTGCAGCTCCTGCTGCTAAAAGGACTGCTAAAATGTCAAGCACCGGTGCTCATAATTCTTCTGTCCACAGGGGTCTTCAAAATTGACAAGAAATGATAATTCCTTGTACCTATTTCAAGTGGTAGTTAACTCCAGTTAAATGTTGTTGAGTGGAAGAGATGATGAGGTCTAATACTGAGACTGAGGAAGTGATTGGAAGTGTTCTTATGAACGTGTCAGGCAATAGACTTCAACTGAAGTCCAACTTCTGATTGAGAGATGTGTACTTCAATCAAGGACAATCTCTCTCTGAACTGCCTCTGGATCAGTGAGAATGCAGAGAAAGACATACGCACACACACAGACTGACAGACACACACACACACACACACACACACACACACACACAGATCACAAACACAGAGCCACACTTTCCCCATTTAAGGATGAGGCCAAATGCTGGTAATTTAGACAATCTAAAACACGACAAGGAGCAGGATGACAAGAAGACAATTAAGGGAGTGAGAGAGCGAGTCAGAGACAGCATGAGCAGAGGATGCGAAAACCGGCGAGGATACAGTTTCATGGAGCAAGCTGGAAATTGTATTTTACTGGAGGACTGACTTGTGAGTAGTGGCACATGCTTCCTAAGAACGGATGACAATGTATTTTAATTACACAGACAGATGGACACAATATGACAGACGTACAAAACAACACTGGGAGGGAGAGGGAGTGATGAGCCCTATTTGCACTAGACTAGATTTATCTGGGGACCTCATGTGAGTTAGGAGCTTAACCTTTACCCAGACAGAATGAAACATCGAGGATGCCCACACCAGAAAAATGACAGCAATGGTCATTTGAGCCAACAAACCCAAAAATTGCTAGGAGACCAGCTAAAATGCTTTAGCTGCTGTTATAAGAGTTAAACAGATCACATGGACGGCCTCTCTACATCACCCACACTAGCTCCTGTAAGTCAGTTAGAAAGTTAGCTTTAGGTAGTTAGCTAATAAGTGAACTGAAAAAGCTGATGCTAAATGTGCTTAGCAGTCATTTCAGTTAAGAGAGCTAGCCATACAGTTCTTCTACTGCCATGTTTAAACAAACATACACAAAAAACAGACACACACAAACGTCGATCCACATTATCATGTATAAAATTCACTTGACTTCTCGTAGGGCTGTGCTGCTACTACAGGGACTGAGAGGAAGTTAATCTTGGCCACAATGACAAAACTCTGTTGTTTAAATCAGACAGCAGGGATGTGTTAGAAAAAAGGAATAAAAACTTTACTGCTTGCCTCGTGTAAAAGGAGGTAGCAAACAACCAGGCGGTGACAGAGTGGGGGATAATATTCTGTTTGACATTGACAGCGCCGTTGGACCACTGGGGACTTTATGACCGTCGCCTTTAACTTTCCTTCCTCCCCTCCTGACTATTTCCATTGAAACTGTTACTAACGGATTGTGTTATGGGCGTATGATATCCCCTCATATTGACTGCGGGCCAATGAATTGGATCGAATGGAATCATTATGTGGCAGACTTTGTGACATCAGCAAATATTGCATTGTTGTCCACAGAATCTACATAATATTGTATTGGGATTAAACTCATGATTTACACCTCTAGCTAGAGTTAGACACTCTACTTTGCTTTAATTGTTGAGATTTCTGCCTCCAGTTGGGTAGAGGGCAGCATGCAGACCACGTGTTTTGTCTCCTTTGTGATGCACGGAATCAAATCCCCCAAAACTGAATTCAATTCATTATGTCCTGAGAATCGTCCTTGTGACCGAAATGTTGACCTTACATACATAAATCAATGAGAAGTTATAAGAGTGTGTTGAAATGTACTTTTTCCTTTGGTATTTCTGCCTCTAGCCCAACACAAAGGTGAATGGAATTTCCATCAACCTCACTTTGGACGTGAAAAGTTTCACAAGGGCTATTTCTTTACATTTCTCATTAAAATAAAGAATTCTGTGGATTATCACTTCAGTATCTGTTTTGCGGCGCTCACCTCTGATCATCAAAAAATCCAATTCCATTCGCCTCATTTGTAGGTCGAGGCAGAAATGTCACAGACAAGACCCGATGAATAAACAAGAAATGATTGGCATGTACAGCCACTGGAGATAACAAGATCATTTTTTTGTGATTTGGGTGACCTGACCCTCTACAGTATATTAAGGTTATAGTTAGTTCATAAATCAATGCTTCACAGTTTAAAGATGATTAATATTACAGTCACTAGTTGGTGTAGTTATATGACAAAAGTTAGCTTCTGCCAGGACGTTGACTAAAAAGCCTGGTTCTCCACCAGCCACCAGTGTTCTCAGTTAGGCCGGCTCGCTAAGACACCGCTCTCAATTGTGCAACAGATGTTACATACTAATGCTGGATGATCGTCCATCGCAGATGGCTAACAACCATTCTGCCTTTGTGACATCGTGACCCCACCACCCAGCCGCTTGCCAGAAAGCATAAAAAGGACTATGTCTCCTCAGAGTTGCGGCACGGAAAGAGTCGTGACATGTGGGAGAGAAGCAGCAGAGTTTTCTTCTCTGTGGGCCGATGTTTGGATGTTTCAATCCTTTGCTATTTGCGTTTTCTTAGCTCGGATTCCCCCGTATAGCTAGCCAGCTAATTTTGTCAAATTCAGTACACATCGCCCAACCCTATTACGCACATACGCATAAACCCTGGACCAATCACTGCTCTGGCGATGCATGAGCAATGCCTACCTCAGTTTCATCTGAGCATTAGGAAAATGGCAAATATGTGGCTCAATAAGTAACGTTCTATGGAGAAAAGACATGATTAACTACGTGAGGACCATACGATTGGAACAGGAAGGAGTTGAGAAAAGGGGCTTGTGAACGAGAAAAGTTAAAAAAGATTCTAATATAATCGACTGCTTTGTAGTAAAGGAAAAAAAAAATAAAAGGCTTCTTGCTTTTGCAACCAACTGATTGGAGGTTAAAAGCAAAATACCTTTCCGTTTACGCTTCATTTTAATTGTTTCACTAAAAAATCATGAATGCATTCATTCGTATGACGATCAGACCTCGTCCATAGAGGTGGCAAATCAAGAAATCCTTATATGAGTCACGTTTGGAGCAGTAATAATGGGCCTTTAGAAGACAAACAGCCAATTTCCTCGTTCAAGAGTGAGGACTTGTGGGATAAACAAAGTAAAAAATGCTGACTTTTTCTTTTGACTGTGTTCCCGCTCTGAATGGGTCTCCATGCTGAGTAGCTAGATGAGCCTCCTGAATTTGCAGCAAAACTGCTGTCAAAGCTCTCATTAATAATTTCCACTGCAGCCTTCATAATTCTCGACCACAGACTGTATATCTCGACCCAGAAGAGGAGGAGGAGGAGTGAGGGCAGGAGGGGGGTTAGGGAAAAAAACATGGAGTCTTTCCAAACAGAATATGTGATACTGGTATTATCAGGTGACCTCTGTACGGTGAAATATGTACGATGAGCGCTGTTTGGAGGGAGAAAACAAGAGGGGGAGAGAAAGGGAGAGATTGATTCTGTGATTCTTTCTGGCTCATATAGTCACATTTTCTGTGCCAAACAAAGGAGAAATGATACAATGAGTACATCATATGAACATTACAAACGCTTCCCAGTTGTAACTGTCCAGCAGCATTATTTAAGATGCAATAAAACCCACTCCTGGCTCATCTGTACTGTGAAATGTGACATGTGAGCTGTGTTCCCTGCTCGAGCTCCAGCCTGCAGTGTAGTGACAGTACCGTGGATGAATCCGTGAGCCCCGATAGTCTGAGAGCTCCCGGTTTATATTAAACATGTGGCTGAGCTTAAGCGCCTCCTCTCTACAGTATGCTGCACATGTAACACTCACACCGCCTTGAACTCTTCATGCTATGCATCAAACATTGATGTCGGCGAGCGGAGCAGCGAAGCTCTCGCTAATCATCACTTGTTTATTTTTCATCAGTCTGCGCTGACTGACACGGCAAGCATGTAAATCTGAATTTGAAAAGAAAAAAAATAAAAGATTAAAAAACAGGTTGAGGAAGAAGCAGAGAGGCTACACAGAAGTGATATCTCTGACTTTCAAAATTGCACACTCACAACTATAACTCAGACTGGGAGGCAGTGGAACTACCCGGCATTGCTATTGATTTATTGACTGCCCATTTAAACTGAGTATCAGCCCACAGCTGAGCTGTGGAGCCTCTGCTGTTATCAAGTGGAAACTTGTGAGTTATGGTCGAGCAAAGTACAGATGAACCTCTACTGCTTGTTATCACGCTAAGCTACACCTCAGTTCTTCAAACGTGTGAAGCCCGGGGTCTTTCACGATTGCCCTGAGAATCATGAAAATCCCTTATCAGCCAGTCGTATACCACACGTCTTCTCTATACTCATGAGGGCACAGGACATCTATCATTAGCTCTTGTGGGGGCCTTCTTACCTCAAATCAGATTCTAAGCTAGTCTTTAAAGTCTACCAAACCAATATCTTTAACCTAATCCATATTATGATTTTTACATGCTGTTTGAAGGGAGTACAGCTTTTTCACACCTTAAGATTGACATGTGCGTAGGAGAAGACCGAGGGCCAACAAAATCAGGAAAAACAACTCCTGCACTCCTTAAGCCTTCATCAAAGATGCTCTTTGTAGAAATTAGAATTTGTAAAATTAAAAGGACTCGTCTGAACATTTTATCTTTGTGACATTTCAGCCTTGTAACAACAATAGCACAAGGAAACTGATAAAAATACCCTTGCATCTTCATTGGTCTGCGATTTCGCAGCCCACGGGCCAACATGAAATGTCAGCAGTTGACATTGTGTTCAAGTTAAATGTTTTTAATCTTACCGTCATATTGGTAGAGAGAGGGGATGGCGGTAAAGTTACAGCCAGGCTAGTGAGCGCAGTCGAGATGGTGTGAAGCCACTGAATGTTTTTGTCAGAACAATCTTCAGCCGTGTTTGTGGCGACAGAAAACAGCCCAGCTGGCACTAGACGTCAATTAGACGTCATAGAGACGTCTAATTGAGACGCCTCCGACGTTGAATAGACGTTCGTATTTAGTTGAAAATGAAAATCGGGTTAACGTCTGAACTTAACGTTGGTCCAACGTTGGATATCAGTTATGTAGGCTATCTTAAGTCAAATCAACGTTGTTGATAGATGTTGTCCAGACATTAGAATTTTGTCATCAAAAAGGTCATTATTCAACGTCAAAGTTGTGTGAGTACAAGACGTCTGACACACGTTGGGTTTTGGTTGCCAGACACCACAACATAAAAACAACAAAATATTAACGTCATTTGACGTCAATATTCCTATGTCAAAAGATGTTGAAAGTAGATGTCAATGGACGTTGGGTTTTGGTCACCTGACGTCATGACTTGAATCCAACCAAAGACCAACGTCTATTGACATCCGGTGCCAGCTGGGAGGTGACTTAAGTCAAAACATTATCTTTTCTCAACCCTGAACAACACATATGAATAGTTGCAACTCATCCGTTAGTTGCACAAAACGTACATTTATTCTGGCGCCTGGGTTGGATTTCAACAACAGGCCACATTTAATCCTTTTCTGAGCATTTGCAGTTTATCAGTCGTGCGTGATTCATTCATGGAGCGTGTCCCCTGCAGCTAGAATTACCAAAACGAGTCTATGACTGCCTTACATGAATACTAGCTTGCCCAGGAATATCTCCTCTTCTACATGCATACATACATGTATACATCTCTGCTCTGCCCCTCATTATGCCACAGCTTGAGAATCTCCCATCATCTTTCTATACAAAACTAAACAGCCTTGGCCCCAGTCAGCTGGAGAATACAGCGCGAGACAAACCCCATTCCCCATCTTAACACTTTCATCTGGAATGTAATTAGTGCAGCAGCAAGAAGCTTAGCGCTCCGCCCTGCTCTCAGCCCCGACCAAGGTAACTCTGGGCAGCCCCTAATCCTCGGAGCCTAATGGGATTAGCTCCGGAGGGAAGGGAACCCATGTCACGCACACAAATACATTCAAAATCCCAAACTCTCCTCCTCTGTCTCGCTCTCCATCTCTAACCCCCCCTCTCCCTCCGCGCGCTATTCCACTATCTGTCTAATAGGATTAGACCAAAATTGGCCATTTCTTAAAAATCGCATCTGGTCCACTCAGTGTCATCATGCTGATGATGATGGGATGGAAATAATGAGCATCGAAATATGACTTATTCAGTAAAGAATAGGACTACAGCGATCATCTGGGGGAAAAGACCTGAATCTAAAGTGCCTCTACTTTTAGACTGTAATGCTTTATTAATTAGCAGTTTGTTTCGGCGAAGAGTTTTGGTCAATTTTCTAAATTTGGAAAAAAGGATTTTCAAACCTGACAAGAATAACAAATAACCTCGAAGATATTCACTCAAGTACAAATGAGAATTGTACTCAGTTGTTGAAAGCCCCTACGAGCTCACCGTTCGGCAGGTTTAATCGAACTTGCAGGTGTGAAAAAAGCAGAAACATTGAATACATGCTCGGTGAATTCCGAAATAACGGAAGTCTTTCGCCTTCACTACAGCGCAAAAATTGGAAGATTCTTCTTTGTAACCAATGTTTTTGGTGAAGGCAGTTCTTCTGGGATTTTTGCAGCGTTCACAGAGAGTATGCACCTGCCAAAGATCTCACTGCTTTAAGAAGGAGTTTACTGCTGGGGGGGAAGATGGCCCTTGCATACACCTGGACTGTCTGCAGTAGAAAGACATCATATTTTTGAAATTGGTGCTCCATGACCAGAGGAAAAAAGGGGAAAAGGGCAGTGGTGTTCCCTTTTGCTCAAAAGGTGGAAACCTATAACAACCAGAATGCACTGCGCCGCTGATGGTTGGACATACTGTGAGTTGGACGGTGCTTCGCTTTGGCTCTGAGACTTGGAGGATTGAAACGGGAGACAGTGATGCTGGCGGCGAATAACAAATAATATGGTATTACATCCACACAGTCCACTCAAGTATGTCTCTGAACACATGTAGGCCACTACTTCCAGTTCACCGTCCTTGTCGATTGCAGCTGAACAGTATGATATATTGGTGAAAACATTTTATGCAGAAATAGGCAGTATAGTAACACAATCTTGGCGTGTAGTTTATCAGCATTGCCTGGTGGCGAGGCGCTCTCTCTCGATCCGACTATACTACTTGTGTCGACTAATCCACCGCATGACTGAACATGTTGTGTCATTTAGGGGATAGCAAAAGGCTGGGGGCTGTGGGTACCATTATTCAGTTGTATATACTACCAACGCTGTATTTACATAAAGCTGGATGAAAATCAGCAAGTTCGCCCGTTAACTAAGGATTTACACAGTTATACAAAGATATACTTTACAGTTTCTGTACAATTATTTTTTTAAATGTCTATTCAATATTAATATTTGATATCTTTTACTTTTATTAGTACCACACAAATACATTAATTATTATTATTATTATTATTATTATTATGAAAAAATGGATGAATGGTCTCCTTGATAAGTAAACTGACCTTTGAGCTTGAGATTACTGAAGTGAATTTTTAACTTTCTTTACAGCTTTTTCACTGATCTTCAATTGTAATGCTTGTAATTATAGGTACATCCCTGAATGGGAGGCCTATTCACCAACGGTAAGCGGTGCCTGACCCATGTTCAACCCCTGGTAGGGGACTCATTCAGACCAGCCACCAATTCATGTTTAACTCGCTTCACCGTGCTGGTCTGAATGGAGTTCAACAAAAGCAGTAAGAAATATGGGCGGCTGGATTCGATGTGATGTGTCCTTGGCCAGAAATCGTGGCTGGAAAGTTACATGGTATGCTGTATAGACGCTCAGGCAACAGGAAGCCCGATGCCCCACATCCAACCTGATGACCAGAAAATGACAGACACACACACAGATGTGCAAACACAAACACACACACACAGCAGCCGCAGCGCAGAGCCATTCCAAATCACTGCTCCATCTCTGATCCCATCGTGCTGATGCTCTTGATCGAAAGCCCAGCAACAGTGAACCCTGAGGTGGGTGAGAGTTCTGCCAACAGCTGGGTCCTTTCCAGCAGCCCCCGAATCTTATTCAGGGAGACCCATCGGCTCTCATCACTCATGGGGCCAGACTCTCCCGGCAAACAAGCGCCGATGTACAAGTTAACACACATGCACGCACGCAAGCAGACTCATCAAGGGCATCGGGCAAAGTGAAACTTGATCCGAGGAAACAAGCTAATCAGATTTGCTTCGATTTGATGTGCGCTCTGGATTAGAGTGTGTGGGTTTGTGTGTGTGTACCTAATCCAGGTCATGAGCTCCACAGTGTCTGGATCATAAAACTCCCTCAGCTCTGATAACTCCTCCATTAGCTTGGGCCAGAACTAGAGAGGAAACAGACAGAGACAAGTGATGGAAAAACCTCGCGTTAGTATTCATCAAGGCCATAAAACAGAGCATCAAGCCGACTGATGCGTCTTAAATAACATCTCATTACAGCTCTGAATGTACCGGTGTATGTGACAGCCTTCAGCAACTAAATAAATAAAAGGCACGCAACCGTTTTGGTATCCTGTTATGATCCAATTGCTTTTTATCTGTTTTTTTGCTACTTTCTAAACCATTTTCGAGCATTTTCCCTTTTCTCATATCGCTGCACAGTTTGTAAAAAACGGGTTCGGCTGCGTAATGAGACCGTCGATACAGTGATGAGCATAAACCACCAAGGAAACGGCATACCTTGTAATACAGGCAACCGATCATCGCCAGTGGAACCGCATATCTGACAAGCCTTAACTGCAAAATGAGAGAAAGAAAACAGCTCTAATAAAATGGAGGCATATAATCGTATCGGAGGTGGTGGGAGTCAGACAGAGATATACCTAAAGGTGAAGACAAGCACAGAGTGAGATAACACAGAGATAAGCGACAGACAGACAGAGCAGCGCCGCTCGCGAGTGTCGTTTTCTTATCTGATCCACGATGCTGTCATGTTATGACCACACTGACACCTAGTGGCCCCACGAGCAATGGTACCACCGGTCAAGAGTGGAGGCTGCGGATTCAAATGTGAGTGGAGATCAGGCAGCGTAATGGCTCAGCCTCGTGTGAGAGTCACTCTGGGAATAGAGTCTCACAGGGCGCAGCCAAGTTTAGACACTGTCATGCTCACTGAAGATGTGTGATGGTCATAATATTGGTCAGTCACTGAAACTGGTATCAAACATCAATACTTTGTGAGTACTGAGCAAAATGTCAGTATTGACTGTAAAAGAAACTGTCAGAGGTTGGCCTTTAATGCTCGCTCAGACTCCCAGTCAGATTTACTTTTCATTTGATGAGATGTTTCCTGCTCTAAATAACGACTCGTCTGAGACTGAATTTTATTCAAGAAAAGGGTGCTTCTGTTCAGACCCTGCTGTACGGACATGTTTGGCATATTTTCTTAAATGAAAACAGGGTTTTGTGCCAAACACGCTTCTACTCCTGGAGTTAGAGCAAAAGTTCACCCAAATATGAACACGTAGTCAGATCTTCTCACCTTGAAGTTGATGGAAAGTGTGAACTTTCGTAGTTCACATACATGTTTCTGGAGCTTCCAAGCAAAAACATTCGAAGAGACCGAAACAACTGCACCCACGACAAGTAGTCAAGCTTGTGCCTTCACATGGGAGGCACACTGATGTCTTTTTGGTGTAGCTGTTTCAGCCTAAAAAGGGTGTAAGTAACATCTCATCTAATCAATCTGGGACCTCGTGGCTTCCAGAGACTTGGACTGTGACAGTTTGATGCAGATGTTTTTTGTATGTTTTGTGTTTTCCTCGAGGAAACTTCACCCGACTTTCCATCAGGGTGACTAGATAATGACTCAATTTTTCATTTTTGGATGAACCAATTCAATTCAATTCAATTCAAACCACTGTATTGATCCCAAAAGGGCAGTTCATTCGTAGCTTAAACCATCCACAGATGAGCACATAGACAACACTGTCATACATGTCAACAGCAGGAATAAGAATAAGATGTATGTCAGGAGAACACCAGATCAGCATCACGTGCAAGAGACTGCTGTGTTTAGTGAGCTAATGGCTGAAGGAAAACCGTTTCTTTAAGGAACTGAAAACGGTATTGATACTGTAACTCAGACATTGTGTCTGTTTTGAGACATTTTCAAATGATTCTCAGCCCTAGATATCATTCAGTGCTTTTCAGTAACAGATGCTTCCACTGGATCAGTGAAACTAAAAAAAAAACATAGCTTAAAGCAACATTTTAAAGATGCGAGTTTTTGGCCATCTGGCAGCTACAGCCTAAAAACACAACATCTGACCCGTCACCTCACAAAGTTGTTAGACAGACTTTTTGTACTCTTTGAGAATAATGATCACTGTAGAAAGTATAGAATAAAAATAAAAGATATATACATCAACATGTAAAAGAAATATATATAAATATATATATATATATATATATATATATATATATATATATATATATATATACATATATATATTATTGCCGTTTTACACATCAAGCGAGCTAAAAGAGGCTAAACGCTCTGTAGAGATGACAGGGATTGCAATCATGAGGGGTCTCTGTGTGTTCTTTAACATTACACACTTTCATTTAATCCATGGAAAATGGAAAAATACTGATTAGTGCAGCTTTAAAAGTAAAAGTCAGGATGGAGAAAACAGTTTTCAAAGTCAAGAATCACAGTCCTCATATCAAAGCAGGAGAAAGAAAACAGGGCAGCAGATGTTCGGAGCTGGAAGTGCGGTTGCTCTGAGCCCATACCAGAACTTTGCTGTTGCAGCGGAGAGCGTTGAGAAGCAGAGTCCACAGCTCCGTCCCACACACACCATAGGCCGCGACCGCACACATATGGCCGGTCCAGATATACTTCATCCTGGGCAGAGAGAGTGGGAGGGAGAGGCGATATCAAGGGACGTGTAAAATATACTTTTTTTTTTAACACCAGAAAAAGACATTTAAATTCAAACAAGACGACCAAGCGGTGGACGACTCGGTGAAAAAGTTCCAGTGTAGCTAAAGTGAACTTAATTTAGTGTGTGAAATACAGCATTATCGTTTAACTTCTGATTCGCAGCACATGAATTAAGGGTTCTAAATGAATGAGGAAGAGATTAATCAGAGAGGGGAGACAGAGAGGGAAACGAGCTGAGAAATCGTTGACAGGTACAGAGATGGAGCCGTGAGAGAGAGGGAGAGAGGGAGAGAGAGAGAGAGAGAGAGAGAGAGAGAGAGAGAGAGAGAGAGAGAGAGAGAGGGAGAGAGAGGGAGAGGAGCCATGAAAAAGTGCTGCCTCACAGAAATAAATCTCAATACGTTTTTAATGCAAAGGAGCCGTCTGACAGGAATGAATGGCTCTCTGCACTTTTGGCCTCTCGCTCTTCATCAGCATTTTAGAGAAAGTGCTGAAATCAAATGTGTCAGTTTTTTCTGCACGACCCGGCCGCCGTTGTGTTAAAAGCTTTCAGGTTCTCTGGCTTTTGTGCGAATTCAATCATTACTGTAATTCCTGACTGTGAGAGGGACGCATTGTGCGAGCTAGACGGAACACATGAACCGATAGAACACATGCCTGCACATCACATGTACCACGAGAACACAGTGTGCTCCGTGTTCAAGAACAGAATAACCCAGTTACTGTACTGCACTCAAAAATCGTATTCATTAAGCTACTTATGTGAACCTTTGAATCTCTGTGTGTCTATGAATAACCCAGATACACAATATTCCCCTTTTCTTTTTTTGACTGATTAATTGCAGGTTTCTTTTAATACAGCGAGAGGATGTGATTATTCTAGATGTAAACTCTGGGATTCTCTTGACAGTGCTCACAAAGAGCCAAAAGTTAAAGACAATTATACTTTCACAAAAAAGGAACCACGGATGTCGAGCACAGCAGCCCGGGTTTGGAGCTTGAAATGCACTAAACCTGAAAAGATGTATTGTAGATGCTAGAATACCACTTGTCAATTAAAGATGGAAGCTGGGTTCTTGTGCTGAACAGTACATGGGTGTGAAATGGGGAAAAAGTGCAAGCCATCAGTGTCAAGTTGTGTGACACTACAGAGCTGATAATACTGTAGAGCAGTTAGTGTGGCATGCTGTACCTTTTTTGGCTGCTGCCATGACCCAACTATCAACGTTGTCTAGGTCTGGGTTTGTAAAACCCAAAGCTAAAAGCACGAAGGTGATCAGTGCTGCCAGGAAAGGGCAAATACACAACTTCTGCCCCACACTTTCAGGTGTGTGAGTGGTAATGTCTAGTATTACGGTCACGGTACATTGGCTTTAACGTCTAAGCTTATGGCGTATAACGCGCACGTACTTGCACTTATTTTACCAGCTGAGCTCCGGTGGGCTTGTAGGTCTCCTGTGTGTGTGAGAGTGTTGCAGATTTGTTGCGAGAGTCTCTCATGGTGTGTGAGAGAGGTACCAAAAAAACCCCAGTTATGGGTAATTTAGTTACTTTAGTCAGCTATAAAGTGTCTGGATAAGACAAGACAAGAAATAAAAAGGCCCCGTTTAGGCAACTTTACAACGCCGTCGTCCTGCATTCTTCACGGCAGAGCTGGTCCGGACTGTGAAAAGCTGCTCAGCCACTACAAGCCAGGCTTAAAGTAACCTGCAATACAATGAAACCAGAGGTCACCTAACTGCGGTTCAGAGCTGAGGCTCTGGAAAGGTAGAATATGGAATCATGTTAATTAGTGGATGACTGAACACAGGAGGTTTTGATTTCTGTTGTGATTTTATTTTGCTTGCAGTTATCAGCAGAAACACTGGTTCCCTTAATCTGCATGCTTTTAGTGATCACAAAGCAAAGCAGCCTGATCTCAGATGGAGCACACAGTCTCATCAGTAGAAGTAGTAGTAGTAGTAGTAGTAGTAGAGGCAGTAGTGGCACTAGCAGCAGGTAAGGTTTTCAGCTTTTAATAGGAGAGTTGCAGTGACAACAATGTTGTTTGCCTCAGGAGGTAAACCCCTAACCTGACTCTCGCCAGATGCATTTCGTTCCGCCTAGCTCCGCCTAGCTCCACTCACATCCATCTGGGATCGCTCCCATTGAGAGGTATTTCTGCACCAGATTTTATGGTAGAGCCAATCAGGACCGCCGGGCGGGAGTTTCATAGATGTGACGTAGCGGAGAAGCGACTGTTTTGATTCAGACAACAATGGCGGCTCGCATCGAGGAAGCAAGCGTCAACACTGATGCTGCTATTTCATCCGTGTTGTCCAATCTGCCCAATATTTTTTCGTTCAAAGAACATCAGAGAACTAACCTGACTCTCGCCAGATGAATTTCGTTCTGCCTAGCTCCACTCATCATATGATGAGTGGAGCTAGGCGAAATTCATCTGGCGAGAGTCAGGTTAGGTTTTCCCTGCATCGCTACGTCACAGGTTGGTTTCGATGTGAGTGGTTGAAGTAGCACGTCAATAAAGATGACAGACAAGTGGTTTATCCCATCATATGCAAGGATTTTTGATAAGGCCCAGCCTTCTGAAATACCTCTCAGTGGGAGCGATCCCAGATGGATGAGTGGAGCTAGGCGGAACAAAATGCATCTGGCGAGAGTCAGGTTAGTAAACCCCTGCTTCCCTACAACAAGGTGAGGGGGTCAACAAAAGCACACTTTCTCAGAGCTGTTATGTTACTCTTTAAACGCAGAGAAATGCTAGGGTGAAAATGATTGAAACATTTGCAAAGAATGTATTTGCACAGGAACACTGTCGTGCATCAGAAACAAGAGATGCACCGAGTGGAAACATTGAGGCAGTTGCTGCAGAGGCTTGGGCCAAACTGCTCATATTGTTTGGTGGTCATAGTTCTGGTGTGACTAATAAGAGCAAATTTGTCCTTAGTCATCGTGTCACGGCGGCAGTAGAAGCTGCCAGCTCAGAGAGCCAAAGCAAATTAAGAAAAGGTGGCTGGATGTGAAAGTAGACCACGAGGAAGATGTTTCTGTACAGAGGTAAAGCTCGGGTGCCAGCGTGGATGTCTGGGCTCTCAACCCACAGCAGGTCTCTGGCACCTGTAACTGGAGCCTCAGAGGGAGTACTGTTCCAGAGAGGGAAACTGCCAAAGGACAATGCAGGTAGGTCAATCAGGGGGATAGGCTGGTGCTTATGTGTTCCAGCAGGGCACCAAAGAGAGAGACGAAACATTAAACAGGAGGAGAGTGTGACAGGGAAGGCTAATGGGGCTAATTTTACAGGAGTGATACACAAGGTTAAATAGTTTCAAGTGGACAGATGCATACTTCTTTTTTTCTTTCTGAACATAGTTTGCAATCAAATATCAATTCTATGCTCATGCCAAGTTTACCCTGAATCAATTCAAATGCAGCAGTTGTTCAGAAAAAAGAGAGTAGCATATCTTGCTAGCTGATAGAAAAAAAAAAAGAGTAGAAAGGTTTATAGAAAATGTCTTATCCCAGTTACCTCGACAGTTTTTGACGGTAAGATGGCACAGCATGTCCCCACAACATGCTCGTTATATTCCTAGAACACCAACATTATCTCCTTTCTCTTCAAATAAAGATATCTGCTGTGGGTTGAAACCTTTGGACACAATCCATGAGTAGCACGCCTGGCTGAGATGTGTAGCGACTATGCCAAAAAAAACAAGCAGAACAGCCTCCGGTTACAACAAACAACTTCTTCGCTTGTGGTGCTTACAATCCCCAATGACTGCTTAATATTCATGCACGTGGGTCACAGTTTCAACTTCTGTCAGGGTTTCTTTGGAGCCTTCCTAATTTGCATGGGGAGAACTGGATTGGTCCTCGCTCCAGTTGTGTGTATCTGTTTACATATTAGCTCATAGGAGTGCTTTTCATACAGTATCTCAAGATGAGTGGTATTGTAAAGAACAAACGGTTGCTTGCTAAACCCATCCCCCGAACAACGATTGTCTAATCGTAGCCAAGTAACTGTAACCAGGCACAGCAGCCCCATAAGGCTTTGGGTTTCTCCGCCTGCAGGAGTAGTGTGCATGGGGCATCTGCAATAAATCATACTCTGCATTTAAAGCGTTTGGAGGGTCGTGCCTTTCCAAACCCAAAAACACAAGAGCAAAAGTGCAGGAATTAATTAAACGTACTGTTTATTTGCTCTGGCTAAGTAACTTACTACTGAGAGTGGTAACTGAGCGCGATCTCTAAAGCCAAGGAGCGCATCAATAACTAACTGCATTAGTTGTGGAGCTAACGGGGAATGTAAAAAGAAAAAAAAAAGGCCAATTCACAAGTAGCACATTGGCTGTGCTGTTTCCTCACTGTGGAAGACGGTCCTGGGTACGATCAGAGTTCACTCTCACCTGCTTTTTATTGGATAGGGGGAAATTTAGATTCCAGCAACCCCAGCCAACATTACCAATGACAGTGTTGCATCTGCCAAAGACTTCAGTTACAAAGGAACAAAAAGTGCACGTCCTCTATATGGACCATCAGCCAATGGGGATGCTGACTTTTTGTCCTGGAAGCTTAACCTCTGTCTTTTAGCATGACAAAAGAGATCCATAAGGCCACCATATTTGCATATTTAACAACCCTTTCACAAGATTGTCATTTCTAAAACCACATACAGTGGGACATACTGTATTAAAAGTCAGTCAGCTACAATCTTTTCGGCTAACTGAAGGAGCTAACAATACCTTTCTAACCTAAAGCTGATCAAATCTGCTACTGGCAATCAGCCTACAAAATCAGCGGCCCCACTGCTAGAATTTACATGCCTTGTGAAGTTTCCAATTGCCTGAACTAAAGGTCTATTCTGTCAAAAACACCAAGATTATAAAGATATTGTCATGGCTACCATGGCACATGCTGGAAGCTGCTTTAAAATTCACCCTATTTTTGTTTTTTAATCTGTTATTTTTCTTGGTTTCACTGCAAACATGCTGAACCAGCTTGGATTTAAGGCTGCTCCTGGCTAAGGTCCTGTTGGAGAAATGAAACTGAGGAAATGGGAAATCAAAGACTGCTGTGCCCACAGCACAACATCCCCAATCAGGTTGTTCGGTTAAGACAGAGCGCAGGACTCCGGCAGGACGGGGGGTTAGAGGCGGGCTCACTGACATCACTGATGCTCGGTGCTCAGACGCAGTCGATGCTGGTGGACAGTGTTTATCTGATGTCAAACTATCAATGACCTCACCATCTTGTTGCTGCTGTTTACATTCACACTAAAGCAAATTTGAAAATGTACTACTGAATTAATTCCTGGGTGTACATGTTTATGTACATGGAATCCAGAGAAGTTTTGATTCTCTTCAGAAACAGTCCACGTCTGATGTGTTTAGTAGTAGTAATAATCATCATCTATGTCCACCCTCTCTGTTCCTGCTGGAAGAGGTGTCACTCTTTGAGAGACACTGTGTGATGGTGTTTGGTTTGGAGGGCCGATCGAGGCTAAAGTGGACCACTCAGACACCTGCTGAAGAGCATCTGAGAGGCACTTGGATTCCAGCATCTGCTCACCAGCAGGCAAAAATCAAGCCGTCAAGAGGAAAAGTACATCTGAAGAGTCTCCGCGTAGAAAAATTTAACCAGAAATGCCGGTACCTGTATGTACATTATCCTGCAATTACATGTGCGTGCGCCCTGAACTCACCTCATGGTGCTGAACGCCAGGAGGCCGTAGAATAGTGTATGCAACAGATTATAAGCCACGTCTGGACGAAAAGCCACCGAGCGCCCCTCCGCGACTCCTTTCTTCTCCTCAGCTGAACCTCCTTTAGGTCTGCTGAGAAACAAAAAAAGGGAGCAAGACGAAAGACAACAGTGATACATAAAACATTACAGCCAGACGCTTGAGAGTAGAGGCAGAAGGGTAGGTGGGTGGAATTTATATTATTCAGATTTCAGGAGCTATTATTCAGATTTCATTAACTGTTTGCGAGCAAGCGGACATGCAATAATGCACACCCACGATTGTTTCTGTCTGCAGGAGTCGGCGCGCAGAAAAACACGGAGAGGCCCGAGGGCAATGATGTCACTCCCACGGTTTGGCCTCCCGCGCCGAACGAGATGGACACTGGCTTCCATTTGAATACAAATCCAATCTTGCGCTTCCTTCTATGTGAGGTGGGCTAAACTGGATTAAATTAATTCCTGAATTGGCAAACAGCCCTTTGTTCTACGAGGTTAGTATTCCAGCCCTCCAACAGCAGAGGGTGAGTTGATATGCTAATGTGATTAGTTCAATGCGGCCCCTCACCTTGCACCACAGGCAAATGAAGCTTTGAGAGGCAGCTGGGAGAATATTCTGTTTTCCGGAGCACGAAGCAACAATGCCATTGCTACATCTGCAGTGGTGTGGGGCGGAGAGTGATGAGGAAGAAAATACACATTTGGAGTGACGTCCTAGAAGAGCCCTTTGACCTCCAGACATAAATGTCGATTCCTGTCTGTCTCCTAAACTCTGCAGATACACATTTTCGTAACACCAGTTAATCAAAGGACGTCAAGACCTGGTGATGAAGCCTCTTGGATGAGAGGTGAAACGTCTTCAAAGACAAAAACCAAATCCAGTTGCGTTCGATTTAATTTCCTTGAGACAAGACCTGGTTCGATCACCATGTTAAACGCTGCCATTTGTGTTCTTTGTTCTTACTGTCTAAAATGCTGCAGTTTCATTTGCTCTGGGTCCACTCACCGGCTCAGATCCGCTCTGTGCCTGTCGGTTCACCAGTTTACCGGTATTCACATTTACACTGAGGGCATTTAGCAGACGCTTTTGTCCAAAGCGACTTACAATAAGTACATTTGTCACAAGAGAGAAACCGCGGCACATCACCGTCGATGGAGTAAAATGCAATATAGAAACAATTGTCAATTGTCTTGAGCCCATTTTAGTTTGATTTTCAAGGTGAAAAACACATCAGACTTTTGGTCAGGGTAGGGGACAGAACACGGTAACCCAAGGGAAGCTTCTGGGATTCAAAGGCTGGTGTGCTAGATGTGAGCTGTCTGAGTACAATGCAAGGTGTGTGCATGTACATTTTTTTGTGTCATTCCATCTCATGTTATTTCATTGTTTTCTATTCGTTTCATCCGTTATGTTATCATCTGGGATTTCATGGGATTTCCTCTGATTGTTGCTACTGTACAGATGAGGACCATTGCGTGGAGCCCTGATGAAGACCTAGTGGTCGAAACATTTTGCCTTTTGTAATGATTTAGCCACTATAGTAAAGGCTTTTTAATGTGTCCTTCATTAGTTTCTGTTGCTTTCTGAAGTACTCTTTTTCCATTTTTTATGAGCACATGAAACAATTTTTTTTATCTAGATAGTATCACACAGTTATCTATTGTCATTGGATTAGGGAAATAATATTAACATTTCAACCCTAGAATATGTTCTACAAAAGCTGCATCAGCTGATTTTTTGGCCACTTGGGAGCAGCACAAAAAGCTGAAAACACAGCACTGCCATTTTATCACCTAAGCTCATGACAAACCTGTTAGCTATTTATCTATTTATTTATTTGTTTTTTTTACTCGGTTTAGCTCCACTTACTCCTGAGGGAAATTCTGGCTCTTTAGCTGCTAAACGCTCCACCAGCTAGTCGCTATCTTTGTCTTTCTGCCATATGGTGCCGGACAGATGGTGTAAAGTGTCGAATTATCAGAGCTTTGTCACTGAAAACTGCAGCCTGCTGCTTCTGGAAACAACACCAGTGACGGGGGGTGAGAGTCGACGAAAAAACAGTCAGGTTGAGACAAAACAATAAGCTGAAAGGCACTAAATTGTTCCTCTTTCATGTACAAGTAGTCAGATTGTCATGTCTGAATGTTTGACCTGAAGGTTGTGTTGTGAAATAAATCTTTTAAATGTCAGCAGGGTTCTTTCTGCTGAACACTGATTGCAGACTGAACTGGTCACTAGCTGTCACTTTATGTTGCTAAACCGAAAAACAAACAAATGGAGGCGATCACTCCACTGCCACTTGATAATTAACTCCAACAGAAGCATTCTTATTGAAGTAAGAGTAAATGAAGACGTGGAAATTATACGCAGAGCTGTCTGATTCATTTCAATATGTCCTCCTTTCATCTGACAGAGAGGAGTTTCAAACGTCGCACAAGGACATCTTCCCCCCATCTCCCGTTATTCCCCGACTCATTTCCCGAGCAGCCATCACCTACCTCATGTTCTGCAGCGCGGCCCCTGCCAACACGCCGCTGAGCAGCAGCAGTGTGAGGATGTAGGGGTACAGCAGCAGGGTGCCGGCCAGCCGCTCCAGCGTGTCGAGGGGCAGCACGCCGAAGGCCTCCTCGCACAGATACAGGCTGGCATCGAAATCTCTGCGGGAGCCGGGGAGGTGAAGTTAATGAAGAGAGAGAGCGGGAGGTGAAGAAAGGGGGGGATGATACAAGGGAAAAAAATGGACATAAAAGAAATGACACAAGGACGAGGAGTGAACTTGCTTTTTTACTGCTTTACTTTATGTTTTGTCTCTATTTGATCCATAGCACTCACTGCTGAGGTGATCGCTTGTCTGTCAATCAGTGTGTCGAGGAGAATTTTTTTGATGTTCTGTTAATGAAGTTCTGTGGGTAGCAATTGTCCCAGCTGGCACCGGACGTCAATAGACGTTGGTCTTTGGTTGGATTCAAGTCATGACGTCAGGTGACCAAAACCCAACGACATCTACTTTCAACATCTTTTGACATAGGAATATTGACGTCAAATGACGTTAATATTTTGTTGTTTATATGTTGTGGTGTCTGGCAACCAAAACCCAACGTGTGTCAGACGTCTTGTACTCACACAACTTTGACGTTGAATAATGACCTTTTTGATGACAAAATTCTAATGTCTGGACAGCATCTATCAACAACGTTGATTTGACTTAAGATAGCCTACATAACTGATATCCAACGTCGGACCAACGTTAAGTTCAGACGTTAAACCGATTTTCATTTTCAACTAAATACTAACGTCTATTCAACGTCGGAGGCGTCTCAATTAGACGTCTCTATGACGTCTAATTGACGTCTAGTGCCAGCTGGGGTGCCGACTACCCAGGACCCTGTTCTAATCCAGGCAAACATGTAGTTGTTTTTAGGCTTAAACAACCATGACAATTCTCATCCAACTACTTAGATTCTTTGAACACCGTTCAGTAGTTTATTTGTTAACCCCACATTAAGCTGTCTTGAATAACAGTACACTTTAATGTAGAAATAGAGGCAATAAGAGTAGAGCGTCAAACCTAGACCAACACAAATATGATCTGCAATATGTCACTTGCACTGACATGGTGTAGGGATTTGTCGAACCCTCCTAATGCATAGGGCAACAGACTCATTTATATTAATTTCACTGTATTTGTGTTGCCGGGCCGTGACAAACCAGTAGGAACTAAAGGGGCCGATGTAATTGCCATTTATGCACTGCATTGTATTTTGTTATTTAGTTTCCTGGAAATGTCAAACGTTGTACTACATATCACGAGGCAAATCATTTGCATTTAACATTAAAATGTAAAAAGAATATTTTATTTCTGTAAATAAAATCACCAGGCCGCAAGAAAAATTACATTTAAAGTGTGATCCGTTTTGTCAAAAAGGTTGGGAACTGCTGCTCTAGGCTCGAGTATGAACCATCAAACCACCCCACCCCCGACTAAGACTTTGGGCGCTCATCCTACTGCTGCACTGGATTGTACCTCCAAAACATTCAACCTCTGTAACCTCTGTCCTTTTACAAGGACTTCAGGAGGAGGGCAATCGTTTAGAGATATTATAGAAAAGAACAATCTAAAAATGATGAGATTTCTTTTTTTTCATATTGTCAAGCCCCAACTAGAACATACATCTACTTCACTGCCAGTTTGGCTTTGTGACTCAAGCAACAACTCCAGATGATTATTGAAGCCAGATTCAAAGCACCGAAACGTCCAGGTTTTGACCAAACATTCACAGTCAAATCAGGAACAGTTGTCCCTTCATTCCACAGGGCACACCTGCGTTACCTGGCGTGTGGGCTACTGTTTTGCTCCGTCCATCACACAACCTCATATTCCCACCAGGTGCGTTTCAGAAGCAGAACCTGCCTGATGTTGTTGACTTTCTCAGATTGTGTTTATTTCATAATTTTGAATTTTGAGTAGGCTACGTAGTTAAATTGGTTCGTTATTTGTCTGTTTTAAGTGTGTTTATTAGGGTTGCAGCTATCGAATATTTTGGTAATCGAATATTCTATCAAATATTAATCGAGTAATCAGGGCGAATCAGGGCGCAGCGCATCCGCAGTCGTTGGAAACTGACAGTGAAACGTATCGGCTCCGCCGCCGTGCCGGACGGTTTGCCGTTTCTTCGATGGTGGTGAAACACCAAAGAAGCTGCTTAATTTCCGCTGTTTTTCAAATGAATTGTGTGGTGTGTAACCTGACTGTCAGATACACAAATGGCGCGTGGTAACACACGTGACGGGACGCATTCCTTATTTTCACCGCGCATAGCCTTTGACATAAGCACGTTGTGTCACACTAAAAAGAATCTGTGCGAAACGTGCGCTTTAAATTTAATTAAACGAGGCTTCGAGGCAGAGGAAGTTCCTCGATCATTCTTTGTAATCGAGTTACTCGAGGTACTCGAGGAATCGTTGCAGCACTCGTGTTTATTGTTAAAACTTCTGACTTTGTTGTTGTGTGTCAGCACCCAGTGTTTAATTTTATAAATTGACGGGATGCACTACGCCGTTCCGCTGTCTGACTTCCTGTCTGCCTCAATCTGCTGCTCTGTGTAGATCCACGCGGCTGTGGTCCACTACCATCAGAAACAGACTCAGCACTTAATCTCGATGGAGCATAGTAAGGGAGCCACTTCTGGGCCGTTGCTGGAACGTGCCATGGAAACACGAGCATTGTGTGGAAAAGCCGCAATCTGCCAGCGACCGTATCGTGGCGGGCCCGGTGGAAACTGTGGGTTAGTTATCCATGTACAGAGGAGAACCCAGCAGAAAAGAACAGTATGTCTTACCTTTACAATGAAAACAATAAATGACACAACAAAAAGAAACAAGGCATCTCTGTGTCTGCTTATGTTAAAGATACTGCAACAAAGATGTACAATTACATAAGAAATGCTTTCAAAATGAGCTGAATTTATCATCACAGCATGGCTTCAATCTCCAGCACACACCTGTGTTTTCCTTTGGAGTGTACATTTTGCGCATTACGTCGGCGGCGCCGCCTGACAAACAGCCGCGCTGATAAGTAATTGAACTGAGAATTGAGATATCTCAAAACGCAGAACTGAACTCGAGGGACGAAAAACAAGAAACAGTCGGGAGAGAGGGAACGAGCCTCGGCGAGCGAGAGAGGCAGGAACGGAGGCAGAGATGGAGTGTGGAGTGTAAGCATTGCGTTTCCCACCGCCTCCTGAATAATTGAAGCAGCAGTTGTGTGGCGCCGGGTTGCGAGCTGTGTTATCTGCCACCCCGGAGCAGCTATCCAGTGGCTGAGCCGCTCAACGCACACAAAGCATCTGATCGATGGGAGGCCCGCTGTTGTTACCCCGCCATCTATTATTCACACACACTAACGCTCCAGGTGCTACAATGCTGCTGCTTAGTGAATAACACAGTCACGCCGGATCAACTCAAGAGGTGAGCATGGGTGCAGACTGTGTGTGTGCACTGTGATGTGTGTGAGCGAGCCCCCTGTGTCAGAACCTGTGTGTGACTGTGTTGAAGAGCGGGAGCGTGTGAATCTATAGATGAGCTCATGTGTGTGTGTGTGTCTGCGGGTGTGTGCACATACCTTGTCGGCCCCAGGGCAAACTTTGACTTGATGAACTTGAAGATGTGTTCATCTGATCGAAGCTGAAGCGCTTTCTGTAAACACACACACACACAGATAAGGTCGTGTTGTCAAGGTGAAAGATTCTGCAGCATTCCGAGACGATAAATAAGTAAATTCGTTTGGTGAGATCATATGGCGACCTTGCATCACACCTATGATACGTGAGAAGGTGAGGAGGAGGAGTAGCAGGAGGAGGTTGTGGAGTGTAGTCAATCAGGGGAAAGACAAGTGGAAGAGGGTGAAGCAGAAGTAATACAGGAAACGAAAGAGCAGGGCAAGGAGAGAAGAGGAGGGAGGGAGATCAGACCGAAAAGACTCAATGAAAGCAGCGCAGATAGGCAAGGAGATGAGATGAGATCTGGAGAAAAACTGGGTATACGAGAGAAAGGAAAACAGGACGAGGCAGAAAAAGGAAGGAGAGGATAGTGAAAAAAGGGAGGAAGATAGAAGCAGTGAGTAGAGAACAACACAGGAAGGATGGGGGCAAGGGAAGAAGAAGAGGAGCACCTTGGCCAGGTAGTTGATGGTGAAGGTGAGGAGGAGAACCGTGGCGCTGTGGAGGAGCAGTTTGCCCAGACGAACCAGCAGGCTTCCTGTCTTCAGACCAGACTGCATGAACAGCAACCAGAGATGGGTCAACACGTCTGTTATATTCTTAATGCACTTTTAGAATTATACACATACGGCGTCACCTGTGCTGAACCTGATTCTGTTAGAAACATGTTTCTTTTCATCTGGACAACACTGTCTGCGAGGGCTGACAATATTTTCAGATGATAAAATATCCATTTTTTTTTCAAACTAATAAGCCACTTGATTATAATAAGTCAGACTCAATGAAAAAGTCTAAAGCAACTCGTGATATGTTTTCAATGACCAGGGTTGGAGTCTGATATTATTCAATCATTAACATTGTATAACCATCATCAATAAATTTGTACTTTAGTTAACAGTTATTTAACTGTTAAAACTGTTCAAATTAAATCTGTAACCATGTATTAAGCGATTGTGGAGGTTTAAAAACATCAGTTGCAACTTTATAATGGCCATCCACATGTTTATAGATGAACTACATAGTATGTATTAACCATTTACAAAGTATTATAAACATAATTTGCACCTTTACAATAAACAACCATTTAATAAATGTTTTTTTCATTGTTTTTGAAATAACTATTAAGTAATGTTTAATTAACTATATATATTTACCATTTATTAATGATGGTTACTATGAAGGCTTACCATTTTATCAAAACTGAATCAGAATCCCATATTGCTGCATACATCTTCAGCATTCAACACTTGTCACAAAGGCAAAAAAAAATCCCCAAAATGTACTAATCTAAACTTGGTCTGTACTTTCTGTTCCGCTCTCTTGCTCCAAGGCCCTGATTCAGAATTATTCATTTGATGACATGAAGGAAACGAGGAAGTTTAACTGGGAGATTCCGACGACTGCAATTACTGCGACGTGCCCAGATCTTTTCTCCAGAGAAGTTTTGCCAGTTTTGTTGGTCTTGTTGAATAAAACAAAAACACACACTCCGCTGGGGATTTTGCGGAGTGATGCGTCTTTTATCTCGCAAATGATTTTTGGTTGAGCGCAGCCACCCGCTGACAGACAGCAGACAGCAGCCATTAACATTAATTAGCCACAGCTGATAAAATATGCTGTTGAAGAAGTTTTTCTTTTAAACCCGGCAAAAGATAAATATTTGAAGTTTTAGTTGCAGAACTTCGTTTCTCGCAATGAATTAATGAACCCGTCTGCACTGCTAAATTGTTCGATCCATTGTCGGGAAAATTAAGAGTAGATACACTGCTTGATACTCTTATAACGTGAATTTTAGTATTTGGAATTGGGAGGACATCGGTTAAAAGTTTAAAGTTCCGAAGCGAGTCGTCGGTGTTCAGTCATCTCTAAGGTGAAAGTCACATGACTCATTCAACACCCCTAAACATATCAGAATGGATCACACATGCCAGTTTTAAACACAATTTGCCACAGTTACAGCATGTAGCTACTGCACACACATTATTCAAAGCCAGAAATTAAATCTCTCATCCATTTCTGATTCTCAGCCTTCCTCTCGTTCCCCCTTTCATCCTGTCACATTTAATGTTTCTGTAATTGTTGCTGTGATAAGATCTGATTTAACCAAATTACATTTAGAACTGACAGGAAAAAGGCGTCTCCAGCATGCCAACTGGAATCGTGTTTTGCAAAAACTGACTGCGGCGTAGGCCTCTTTAATTCATTTGTGGTGCGGCTTAATCTTCCATCTGTGTTCATAAACACAACTCACTGAAGCCAAACTCTCACTTTTATTCTCTGTATCACAGCAGCACACACAAACACACTGACCTGGAAGTGTCGGATGAAGAGCGCGGCTACGATGAAGCTCAGGACCAGCGATCCCAGTATCATGGAGTTACAGAACTGGAGGAGCCACACGCTGAGGAGGCCGCTCACTTGGACAAGGTACAGAGTGGTCACCTGGAGAAACACACACACACACACACACACGGTGCTGCTGTGGAACAGTTCTGGTAGGTAATGTGTGATCCTGTCAGCCCTTACAGTAACACCTGTGAGTAATGACCACTGGCTACCTAAAGGCTGCTCTCAAAGGAAAACTGAGCCATTTCTTGTTGAGATCAGCCAGCGTCCTCCATGTCACATAACTGATGACCGTGGTAAGGGAAGAAGAAGTTGTGACTGGGTGCTCAGGTCACAGGACTAAAGATAGTTGCTGCTTTGAGTTTTAAAGGTACAATAGGCAAGAAATCTAAAGCAACTGGCCATAAAATCATTCTAATATGTCACAGAGACTCGGGAATAATGTTCATATAACATACTGAACTCACCAACAACAACAGCACAGCCAAAATATTCGCATTAAAAATAATCTTTTGCAGACCGCAAATCATGTTGATGTTTTGAAATCATGTTTTTGCATGTGGCGCCGCCCACCGCCGTCTACAAATCAGTGCAGTCAGTAGAGTCTCAGCTGCTATGCGACCAGAGGTTGCCAGTTACGACTGAGTTGCAATGGCGGAGGCAACGAAACCCAAAAGGGCTCGTTATGAATCGCAAAAACAACAAGATAAAAAGAGAGGCAAAGCGAGGGTCTATATAGGAGAAGAATTTGAACGATGGAGACATTTGAAGGCTGAGAGGAATTTGCGAACGGATGCCGAATTGGCGACTCTTCTCCTAGACAGGTAAGTTACGCTTGGCTAACTAAGTTAGCATCATAGCTTGACGGGGATGGACATTTCGAATACTTTGAACTGTCGAGTAATAACGTTATTCATTTCGATCATAGAAACAAACGTTAGAAGCACAGCTAACGCTAGCAGCATTAGCACTGTCTTGGTACGGGCATCCGGTCTCCAGCCTGCTGATGTCCAGTTGATGTCCAGCCGCCCGCTGTCGGCGTGTTTGACAGCAGCGGCTGGACAATACGAAATCTTACATTTGATAAATTCGAGTCCTCTTTAGGTCTTTGCATGTATATCGCCATAAACTACCGTATATAATGTTATAAAAGGGGAGGCAAAAATGAAGGACAGTTCTGTCAAATATCATGCATAACGTTATTCCATCTGATATGTCCTTCCCTAGTCAACAGCTAACGTTACCACAAATTATAATACATCTTGGTCTTTACTGAGAGAAAAGAATTGTGTCTTAGAGCCACTCATTTATGATAACCGCACTGGCAACCTCGAGTCTGGAGGGGAGGGGGTGGAGGGGGAGGCGGAGACGACTCGCTGCAGTATTTTGAATTTGAGTGTAGTAACCGTTTTGGCCACATTCTTGCCTATGGCGCCTTTAAGGGTCAGTTCATTTGGCATCACCACAACTGGACCCATTAAAGAAAGACAGCAAAGTGTAGCAAGACCCCTTCCTTTGGAAAAAGTGGGACCTACACAGACTGGGTATGTGGGAGCTGCCAATGGTTCAATGAGTGTTAAAATAATGTGGCTGAGGGGTAACATCTGGTAGGGATCAGTGGGACATTAACAAACTGTTTTCCAACTTAAAGTTGGTTAGTAAGTTAGCTTCCTAGCTTGGGTCCTCCCAAATATTGACCTCTGTAAAGAGGCAGACAACTTGAAACACTCCAGCTATGTTTACGTGTTGAAAAAGGGCAAAAAGCACCATGGTATAAAGGTTCAAAGTATATACAGTATAACATAATTCAATTAGTAGCTCCAAGCAAAGCACCCACTCAGAGGCTGTTCTAGCAGTGCACTCCTACAACACTGCTGTAATCATTATGGACGGTTTAAAAACATGAGCAATATTAATACATTTCCCCCTAATAGAACAGTCACCAGCGCCATCACTGGAGTACATGCAGCTTTTTTCCACATGTGCAGTAGCTCTCCCCAAGACCTTAACACATGCTTTAATGTAAAATTGATGGACCTAACTGGAAAGTTAGGAGAATTCTAGTTGGGGGCACTTTAACTTGCTTTGACCACCAAAAATGATATTCCATCCACCTCCACTCAGACGAGTGCAAATAAAAGCACAACTATCTGCTTGGCTGGATTCTACTAAAAGGTAAGTGAGATTTGAGTGAACGGACCGTGACCAAAATTATTCAAGAAACGTCAATCATACTGTTGACAGGACACATCGAACTGCAAACAAGCTGAGCTCTTACACTATGTGTCATGAATTTTTAATCCATCAACTTTTATCTATGCGTACAACTTTCTCAGAATGGATGGAGTGGGACTGCACAGGGAGGCCATGGGGAGAAACACCAATGCACATGTGAGGGCTGTGGACAGTGGAGATAAACCAAGGAGCTGGAAATCTTATTTGGCTCATGTGCTCTGCTAACAATTCTCATTTTTACAACACAGCCATGGAAACAACCCTCCAAGTATAGCCTACTTTTAGCCATACCTGTGTAGTTGTTAAGAAGTCGACACAGTCGAGGGTGTATATGATGAGAGCCTGAACAAGCAGGATGAACTGGTTGAACTGCCATGTCAGACAGAAACAGAATGTGGTCACATACATCAACCACACCATCACCTTCTGAGGAGAAGAACACAAACACACGGGGGTTAGACGCTTGAACTAAGGGCACATTTCAGCCCTTTGAGAGACGGTTGGTTATCGAGCAGCTGGGTTGCGTGTTCAGAGGCTTTGATGTAATGTTGGCTTGTGTGTACCTGCTGTAGGGTGGTGAGCTGAGGCCGCAGGTAACAGGTAATAGCCGTGACCTGCAGCGCTAGGAAGGGCAGAGACCAGTTCTCCCTGAGGGAGATGGTGAACTCCACACGAGTGGTATCTACCCTGATAGGAGGGAGAGAGAGAGCAGAGGAGGGTCGGAGAGATGGGTGGATGGCGGAAATAAGTTTATAAAAATAATATCAAAATGTCTAAGTCACAACTAACAGCAACAACTTCCTGTGGTTTATGTGTTAATTGGCAAAAAACCCCCCAGAAGAATCAGTTTAGATCTGGCAACGGCTGATTCACTCAGAACTATTGTTCCAGCTAAGGTTCCACTTTCAGGTGAAATACTTGAGATACCTCAAACTTTGTTTTCTGTGTGATCACGGCAGCTCTTTGTGTACATTTTGAAATGTTTAAAGTTGTAAAACTTCACTCTGTGACCCGTCTATTTATTGTTTACAGGGGTCACCACACAAACCCTTCCTTGCATTGATCCAAAAGGAAAGCAGAGAAAATGCCAACAGGCTTTCAGAACTGATTTAAATCTTTTTGGCACATTTTCAAATACACACCAGGCAAAAAAACAAAGGTCCAACCACTAACACACACACTGAAGACAACTAGAGGGTTGTTCTTGACCACTAGATGCCTAGCACAACCAGACTGTTGAAGCAATAGGTCAGTCTTTTTGGGCAATATATTTATTCTTTTTTTTTGCCAGGAGTTAGATGAGAATGTTTCTTTGGGTCGAGCTAAGGTTACTTGAATGTCTCCCATTGGAGAAACTTGACTTGGATTAAGGGAGCTGCTGCATCAGAACAGACATTCCAAAGTTAATTGCAAAGTCATGCACACTGTTTAAACTTACCAATACCACTCTCTCTCTATGTCTGGAACACTGGAAACAACACAAAACAACTCGACTGGCTCTGTCCAAAGAAAAACCCATCTCTCAACAATTTGACTAGTCAATACTGCATTTCATTTATTTCAAAAACAGGAAAGCAAAAAAAAAAAACAACAAGATGTGGGAACAATAGCACATCTGGAGCCATTTTATGTTGTTTATTACATTTCTTTTTTAAGACAATTTAAAACAGTGCTCAGAGATTGCTGCAACGCTGTTTTGCTGTGAAGCTCCAGAGAAGTTTTGTGGAATACAATCTTCACCCAACCTTCCATTGGCATGGGGGTGAGTAGATAATGACTGAATGTTAACTCATCCTTCAACTGAGTATACAATCGGGTGTCATCCAAAATAGAAAATAACATTACGACATGTAAAATTGCTGCAACAACAGAGTCAACAATATGTCTAAAAATGGCATAAGACTTCCCTCCCTTCACCGTCTTCACTGACATTACCACCCAAACCCGGTATTAAACAGGCCCTGGGGCTAAATTTAGAAAGACCATAGCAACAAAAAGCTCTGACGTTATCGGTTCTGCTAACGGTATTGGAAGACTTAAGGCACTGGTCTATGATGGATTTTCACTGTTCCTAATCCTGAACACAGATCTGTGTGGGAGCCTGTTCCGTTGCAACACACGGCGGCACAGACAGACACAGACACTCTGCCCCGAGTGGTGATGGCACAGAGAGACAAACCTTCAAAAGTCTTCTTATACTTCACGAGAACCGAGCAGACGATGCTCGGTGCCATAAGTGCAACAAGTATTTTGCATGTTAGTGCGGGAACATGAGCAATCTTTCAAAACAAGTACATCACATACAGACAGTTTTTCGACAGCCTAGCTTGTAGCTCCTCTCCCGTTTCCCCATCTACCTCAGGTATGTTATGCTAGCAGTAGCCCACACAGAGTTAATTACATTATACAAACATGGGTTGATAGCCGTTAGTAACCATTAGTCAGTGAAATGTTCAGCTATGCGGTCATGAATTCTGTCTGACATGGTGAAAGCATCATCCAAACTGTCCTTCAGATACGCTCAGACTCAAGTAAAATTCCATCCAGCAGTGAGGTTACTAATTTAGCTATTTTCTGAACACCAGCTCTCATGATGCTTTCACCATTTTATACAGAGTTCAAACGCACAGCTACATATTCAGCTTGTAAAGGTTATTAATTAACCCATTAACCCATGTATGTATGTATATACTGTAGTCTGCAGCATGCCCATACATGTTACCACCGCATTTTTTTATGTTGTTGTTGTGAGTAATAGTTTAATTTGTTTTACATTAATTTGATCACGACATTATAGATAGACATTTTTCTCTGATAGTGAAATGTTGAACATGGCTATTAAAGGGATATTCCGGTGTAAGTTTAATCCATGGTTTAACACACCTGGACACCGAGTAAGACTCCCCCTCGAGAGGGATGCTCAATTTTCAGCTCAAGGATGAAAATGTATGATTATTACTCCATTACTTCCATTATTTTCCCTGCCAGCTCTCGATAATAAGAACTGAGCATTCCATGGAATAACAATCATACATTTTCATCCTTGAGCTGCGGAAATCTACTGCACTCGGTAATCGACTCATCAGGGCTCCCAATACAGGCACAAGCTGGAGGAGAGGGTGAGTAGAACTGTGTTTTCAATACAAATCCGGCAAAGCTAGCAGATGTTTGATGCTTCGTACTGTGTGCTGGGACTGGACATGTACTGTTGCTGAAGTTTGGTGCTGTTCTCACCATTAATTGTGGCTTTTTGATGGCGGTTTCTAATTGGAGACGTAAGCTGCAGTGTATTGTTATCGTGCGGTCTTTTCTGAGGTTGCTAAAACTAGCTAAGCTAGCGGTCAGCAAACTTGACCTCTCGAGGGGGAGTCTTACTCGGTGTCAAGGTGTGTTAGACCATGGATTAAATTTACACCGGAATATCCCTTTAAGGCACGTTCAAAGGTTTTCAAAATAACTGTTTATTTGATTTATCATCACATTATACTCTATAATAGTTAATTGTTCAAAATAGTGCTGGCTTAGTATTCAAGAATGTTTTTATGGAGTACATAAAATAAAGCAACTGCTCATCCTGTTTTTTTTCCTCTTAAAGGAGGTAACCAAAAGAACCAATAAGAGTACCTTTAAAGTGCAGCATTGATAAGCAGTATCGGTAAGAGTGGTAGTACCAGTAAAGTCTTAGCGATAACCATCCCGAATGAACACACAGTTATTACCCACCTGTTGAGGATGTACCAGACTCCAGTGAGCGTGCCAGCCAGCCAGGAACCAGACAGCAGCCACGCCGTGAGGTACAGAGCGATCACATACACAGCTTGTAGCGAGAACACTGTGTAAATGTAGAAATACACTGGCTCCAGATATGACTGGAACACACACACACACACACACACACACACACACACACACACACGCCATAAGTTCATTAGGCAGTGCAAATGAACACTCAGAGAGTCGGGCAGAGTGACAGCAACCGATTGTGGCACTCAGGAATACTGTGGCATTTTCAAACTTGGGTCTGATATTTAACTTCCTGGCATTCCTGTCACAGCAAGATCGCAGAGAAAGCTAGGCGGCTGTTTCTCACTTAATTGATATGCCAATACAGAAACCTTTTCCTCCGGTGTGACAAGTGCAGTGTCAGCTAAAAAGAACAAAACGTCAAATGCCACAGCACCTCAACATGCCTAACAGTCACTAATATGACTTCTCGGTTAATAACAATGACAAAAGAACAAAATATTGGAGTGTTGCATTATTCACACATTTCTCGCACAATGAGAAGGTTTAATTCAATGGGCCTTGAAATGATAAGAAAAGGTTAAACATACAGTCAATCATGTTGTGATAGTGGCAGTCATCATTCTAATCTCTTGTGTTTTATATGCCCGTTGCAAGTAGCTGACAGCTGAGTAATGTGTTACCTGTATGGGCAACAATCTGTAGAGAATACTGAGGAAGACCTCTTGGTAGATATTCATTCGCTGCAGGAGATTTATGGTCCTCTTGGATTCTGTCAAGTTGTCATGGATCAAATCGGAGAGCCCTAGAAACACACACACACACACACACGGACACACACATTGAAAATGCCACCATTTCTTCCCAGCTACATAGACTGAAAACAATTATTCTAGGCTTTGTGATAACCAAGGAGGGAGGTCTATGAATGTTTCTCAAAGCTCACTGCTAATTTACAGAGTTTGGTGCTATTAAAGCACAATAACAGTGTTTGAAATTTCTGTCAACCTCTAAAACCGCAGATTGTTCTGCTTGAATTCAGGACTTTAATTGCTGAAAGCACAATGGGTGTCTGAACCCATCAGTGCATTCAACCTTGGAAGCTCTCAAAACATCGCTTGCTTTGCTGAATTTAAAAACTTTAAAGTGCTGCTGTGCTGCTTTTTTCTATGACACGTTCGCACTAATAGCAGAGGAAAGCTTTGGCAGAGCAAACACAGCAAAAGTCATTTACTGACTGAATCTATCATGAGAAAAAGACGAATCAAGATGTGGGTTAGGGTTAGGGTTACAGCTAGACCTCTGCTAATAAATTTCCAACAGGAAGTCCTGTATGGGGATGACAAATTTGTTCCAAAGTAGAGTTAATGCTGCTATGTTTTTATCAGGGCCGCAGAATTAAACATTTTCAACATTCACAACATTATTGGAATTGTAATATGGCCAAATTGCAGAAGCTGTAATGTTTAGATAAAGATCAAATGTATGACAAAACAGCATTACAATGAAGTACTGTAGTGCTACGGAAAAGTAACCTGACTCTCGCCAGATGAATTTCGTTCCGCCTAGCTCCACTCATCCATCTGGGATCGCTCCATCGGAGATGTGTTGCAGAAGGCTGGGCCTTATCAAAAATCCTTGCATATGATTGGATAAACCACTTGTCTGTCATCTTTATTGACGTGCTACTTCAACCACTCACATCCAAACCAACCTGTGACGTTGATGAGAGAGGCGTCCTTTTAACGACAAAATATTGGGTAGATTGGACAACGCGGATGAAATGGCAGCATCAATGTTGACGCTTGCTTCCTCCATGCGAGCCGCCATTGTTGTCTGAATCAAAACAGTCGCTTCTCTGCTACGTGACATCTATGAAACTCCCGCCCGGCGGTCCTGATTGGCTCTACCATAAAATCTGGTGTCGAAATCCCTCCCAACAGGAGCGATCCCAGATGTATGTGAGTGGAGCTAGGCGGAACGAAATGCATCTGGTGAGAGTCAGGTTAACGGAAAAGGCCTGACCTACAAATCTTCTGACAAAACATCCTTCCATTTCAGTGAAAATTGTGATGCAAAAATTATCATTCCCACTAAGCGTGAAACATATGTGTTTAAATAAATGCTATATAATCTTTCTTTTTTTATGTACAGCAATAATTTTGCAGCATATTAACAATGGATCATGACTGACTACTTTCATGTGACAGATGTCACTTAGAGTGATGAACCTAAAGAGATATATCACCTGATTGTGCAGCTCCCCTCAGCTCTACACAGTGTTTTGTCCCAGCATGCCATTTTGGTTTGATGATATGCAACCTCACTTTTTCTGCTCCCATCATTGTTGGTTTAAGGTTTAAAAAAAAGGTGCTGTACACTACAGACATGCAAAGTTAGTGACGGGGTCGTGAACATAGTGGAGCTGCTTAAAAAGCTGTTTTCTCCCGGTAGGTGGGGATTAAAACAAAGCTGAGGGAAAGTAATTATTGGACTGACATTTGCCAAGTTGTCCTACATGGCTCCAACAGAATGCTAATGTTGCTTCTTATCTGCTGGAGGTGTCAAATGGCAACTGTTTGCTAAAAAGTTGGAAAAATATAATATTTTCCACTGCACCCAAGTGGGCAACAAAATTACACTGACATGTTGAAAATGACCACAGTGGAGAAAATAACTGTGTCAAGCTTCAGGAAGTAAGGTTGATCAAAATCGGTAGAGTATTCACATCCTTTACTTAAGTAAAAGTACTAATACCACACAACACCACTGTAATAAATACAAATCCCAGGTCTGCAATTTGTCAGATGTAACATAGTTGCTAACTACTGTATAAACAAAAGTCATGACTTCATAACAATGTCATGTCTGGAAGATCTTGAAGTCAACATGTAACCCTGTGGATCCTACCCTCTGATGGAGGTGGAGTGGCCGAGAGAGAGACACCTTTCACCCTATTACAAGACACTAAAACATCAAAATGATTTTGAAGCAGATATTTTAAAAAAGGTAAAAGAGTAGCATAATGGGGGTTCCCTATAGCTCAGTTGGCAGAGCAGGTGTCCCATGTACACAGGCTCAGCCCTCTGAGGCCCAGGGCTCAAGAGCAACCCGTGGCCCTTTGTAGCATGTCATCCTCCATCTCTCTCTCCCATCCCGTTTCCTGTCACTTATTAATAGGTACGCAATATGCAACTTATGCGGCACCTTCACACTGCTTGTTTTTTTTAACAAATAACACAAAAATATTTTGAAAAATGAATCACAAAATGTTTTTATCAAAAGAGTTGCCAATTAATTTTCAACTAACTGATTAATCAACTCATTGCTGTACTTGTATAAACTGAATTTAAAAGTTGAATTTATGTCAAACAAAACACATTTTGTAAGTAACTAGTATCTAAAGCTGATAAATGTAGTCCAGTAAAAGTAAAAATCTTAAATGGAGAGGAGTAGAAGCAGAAAGTCACATGAAAATGAACAAGTACCTCAAATTTGCACTTAAGTACAGTAACTGAGTAAATGTGCTTGGTTACTGTACATTCCATCTCTGCACAAGGTTGAATCAGGATATCAGTGCTCAAAATTAGATTGTTATAATTTCAGCATTCGCCTTTATTTTCCCTTCCAAATAAGATTTGTTAAATTGGAGGCTTTGTTCAAAACCAGTTTAATTAACAGACTGTTCCTGTCTTTTGATCTGCTACTTAAAATACTAAAAAGAAAAAACATCCAACTTTGGAATAAACCAAAATGATTCTTTGCCAAAGGCATTATCATGCCGTGCACAAAGACTGGTACTGACATTCTGTGAGCTCAGTATCATTACTATGTATTTGGTTTGAAGGAAACAAAGTGTGACACCAAACTAGCAGCGGAGGGCTGAGTCTGTGCTGCAGGTTGGAATGTGTCAGCCTGATCACTGCTGTGTTCCTGATCCACGTAAGACCGTAAAAACCATCAACAAAAGTGCACACTACCACCCCCACACATGATACACTCCACTTCATTCATTCATTTTCATCCTGCCTTTACCACTTTTCTTTCTGCCCTTCATCTGATTCCTCCTTCTGTGCCTATCTTAGCTCATTCTTTCCTTATACCTTCACTCTCATCCCTGCTTCTGTATTTTCCCTTCTTGCTCTCCATTCATTCCTTTCTTCCATCCTTACTTTGTCTCACCTGACCTTTTCCTTTCCAACATCAATCTTTTATTGTCCCATTTCTTCCATTATGCCACCACTCTATCCTTCTTTCCATTATGCCATCACTCCATCCTTCCTTCCCTGCATTGTTCTCCTCCGCTCCTTAACATTAACGCTTAAATCTATTGAGGTCTCAGCGTATCAAGCTCTTCACCGGCGACAGGAAACTAAGTTGACACAGACAGAAAGGGAGGTCAGCCAGTTCCAACAACTGATTAGCCTTCAGCGCAATTATTTGCCTAAGAGGAAAATTAGGCCCATTTCCAACTAGGAATTTTACATGATAATGGGAACAAAATAATTAGACTAATTTCCCTCAGACCAGACTGTGCGTCATGAGAAACTGTAGTGATTTGTTTGGTCTGGTTGGAATGAAGAGGGAAAAGTTTCCGTCTCTCTACAAGAGTGGATAGAGACAGCCATCTGGTGTCTCCAGCCATGACTGGCTATTTTAAGATATCATATAAAGACATGTCTGAATAACTGTAACTGTCTCACAAAATAACTGATCAAAATATCCATGTGTATATATTCTGCGCATATGTGCTATTCAAGCAGCATGAAGGCATGCACAGACACTTTGTTGTGCAACCAAATGTTGTACCTTGATCCTTAAAAGAAAACACTGGATTGTGATGTTATCCTGCAATCGTCTGGTTGTTAACCTAAAGCGACTGTTCGCTAATCCCTGTTTCCTTTACTGTTGCTATGCCTGTCAAGCTTTCAGTTCCCACATGTCACATATGCAGTTGACATGGTAACAGTGACTAAATGTAACGCTCACAAATCTTTAGTCATTTTTGAAAAAATGGGTCGTTAATTTCAGACAAAGATTGGCAAAAGTCGGCCTATCGCTTCAGCCCCCGGCCATCACTTTTGCTGGCTCGAAACGCAACCATCACCGCAGATTCTGTCAGCTGCAGCTGCTTCCTAATTACGCTAATGTTAGCTCCATTAGCAGGCTGAAAACACTGTCTCTGGCTGACTCTTTAATTGTTCCAGCTGACTCGTTTTAAAACAAGAATCCGGTAAGAGGAAATATGTTTGATAGATAGATTAATGATATCATGCTAAGACACTGGGAATAAGGCTGCGTGCCCCAGGCAAGAAACGTCTTCTCAGCAGTTGATGATCCATGTAGAAGAAAGAACGTTTACAGAAATAAAGGCACAGCACTGTACTTGTATTGCAGTGTAGACCAAAGTAGTCCTATTATACAAGTATGACTAAGAAAAATGTAAGATCAGAATGCTAGATTCTAACATAGCCTTACAGACAACATTCACCAAGGTGGCCAATTTCCTCTCATCTCACTGGTGAGATAATGATATGCTGCTGTATTCCAGGCTGCAAGTTGCATAAATGTAGGGAATCTGACATACTGATATCATTTCACCACCTCCTGATGGATCAGCAACTGAAAATGAGGGACTTCAGGCCATGTTGTGCGTTCCGTTTGAACTGGGAAGGCAGAATTTTCGACTGGGAAATCCACAACTTCAACTTGAAGGCCCCCTGAAGTCAGATTTCAGACTCAGAATGTTGAACCTCATATTAAATCAGTCTTACACAAAGTACTGACCAACTTCTGTGGACATGTTTTGGTGTTTGTATGTGCAAAAATACCGCGGATGCATTACTGAGTGCTACCAATGGGTAACCTGACTAGAAATCTCTTTCCAACTTGTTTTACCTGAACTCCATCAACTCCGGTGTGAGATCATTCCTAGCTCTGACTTCAGATGTAAATGGAACACACCAATATTTTAAGGGAAAACAGTCTATTTGATAACCCATTATCTAACATTACCATTCAATTACAGCAATTTTACTTTTAACTCTCAAAAAGGAAATGTTATGGTAAAAAAAAATTCTAAGTAACAGCAGTATGTTAAGAGCTGGGCTTTCAGTGCAAGGTAAACAAACAGCAACAACGCTGGAAAAAGCTTTATAAAACCGTTTATAAAAAAAAAGCTCACCAAAACAGCATGTGATCCCTTCAAGGGTAATAAATGTCCTCAATTTATTTATTTCATTTTTACTAAACCTGCACTGACCTGACTTTCTGTTGATTTTTATATTAATCATTATGTACTGTATTATTTGGTTTCTGTTTGGAAAGGCGGGGGGACAAAATTACAAAATTCACAGAAAACCATGAAATTAAAATGCTTATGTGATTTTATACATCCATAGTGTTGTCAATTTTTTTTCCTCAGATGAAAAACGTACTGTCAAAATCAATCAATAATTGCTGCATCCCAATTTGTGTTGTGGAGGATGTATACGTTGTAGCCAAGGTTCCAAGAAGAATCGACGCGGAGACGGTGTTGTAAAAACCAACCTTGTTCTTGTTCTTCTCAGTGTTCTGTGTTTTTCAGTAAGTTTGTGTGCGTATGTGCGTGTTTTTGCTTGTGCATACGTGTGTGTGTGTTTATCTTGTTTTTCATAGTTTGGAAAATCCTTTGCGACTATGTGTGTGATCGGTATTTCCCAAGGTATCAAGATTTCTCTATATTTGCAGCTTAGGTTATGTCAGATAATACCACAGTTTACACTTAGACCTTTCACTTTGGCTTTTGTGAAGGCTAGAATATACACCAGCATCTAAACTCTTTAGATACAGACTATGTCTCTTAATAGAGCTCTGTGCAGGTTTCTTCAGTATGTGGAGAAAACCAAGCATGACAGGCCTGATGGGCATGGTTATAGCTGGCTGGGTGAGGGTTTTAAAGAACAGTCGATTGGACTCATAAAATGAAGGATGACATAGATGGACTGGCTGTATTCTATACATTTATGTCATCAACGCAGTGCATACCTTCCTGTATGGACGGGGCCTGCAACATTTGCTTGAAGTATGAGTAGTACAGTCCACACTCTGTCCGAAAGGATATCTCCCGCTCCACTTCCTGAAAGCAGAAATGAGAATTGGGTTGTATGAAACCGAGCACTTCTGTTCTCTTTAATATGGAAAACAGATATCCTGGCAAGACATGACAGAAACACGGAGGATAGAGGCAAAGCAGCTAATACACTCGTAATCCCCAACAATAAGACAGGTAACGCGGTGTGTGTGTGTGTGTGTGTGTGTGTGTGTGTGTGTGTGTGTGTGTGTGTGCTTGGAAGATGTCTACCCAGGAGATTTCCTGCTTGCCAAGCATGATTACTGTCCCACTGGGGCATAAAAACAGAGAGCAAACAGTGAACAAGCAGCTGCAGAATATTAAATTGATCATCAATCTGTCAGATACAGTTTGTAGATAGTTCTTCCAGCTGTGCTTGGCTAAATAGAAATGATTTGACAATAGTGATATATAAATTGTTATATTGGTTGTGTGATTTAACTGAGGTAAGTCTGTCAAATTGTTTTTGTATCATTATTATTATTCCACAGATAAATGCTGCATATATCTGAGTGTTGCTATATCTATAACTAGGAGACACTAGAGGCAAAAACACCATTTTTCATGCACTTGTCAGGTATTTTGCTTCCATAGCATCGTCTCGTCTTTCAGAATAGTGAAGAAAAAATGTTTAAAGTAATGCAGATGAATCATTATCTATTTAATTAGATATGGCCTCATTTGCATAATTAACCATACAATATCAGAAAACTTTAAATACAAGAAATAATTGTCTTCATGTAAATAATCAACTTTGCGAGCTTCATGATGATGCCTATTAGCTTATTATTTTCCCTTTTCACCATCCATTGTCTAAAAAAAATGTATGAATTATTAAAATACATGCTTTGAAAGGCTGTTTGCTCAAGATGAGGGTGTCTCTCACAGTCTGAGCCATAAATGTCCACTTCAGTCACACTCACACAAACCAAACCTTCCAGTTTTATTCCTATCTATACTCTGAAGGTTTGCACAGAGGAGTGTCTTCATAAATCATTCATAGCCTGATTTCCATAACATTGGTTTTACATAAAAGACATGGTGATTTTTTTAATGGCTGTGGCAGTATTTTGTGATTTATGGAGTGATATAAAGAGATATTTAAAATTACACCTGTAAAAACCTTTGTCTAATATATCAACAAAATGAAACAAAATGTTTTTAACCTGGCTTTACCCAATTTTCAGATTTCTGTTCTGGAAATCTATGCAAACTAGTACATTTTTAAATCAGATAAAATCTCAGTTTTATATTAATAACTATGTTTCTTAATGTAGCAATAAACTGTGGAAATTTCACGGTGATATCTTGTATTAACAAAACTGAATTTATTCCCATGTAGTGTCTCCCCTAGCTCATCCCACATATCCCACATAAAAAGAAACTCATACACACAAAATGTTTTAGTCAACTAAAAGTGTAACCACTGATATTTTGGCTAAATGACTAAAGTAAACAGCCTGATTCTCATTTGCATTAAAACTTAAGCTATTGTACTGAAAAGCACAAAACCACCAGGAAGTGACATTCAATCACTCAATGTGTATGCAGGTTTTTTAAAATAGTCAGCACTTCATTCCTTTCACATTGCAACTGGACAAGTTTGCCTTTCTGTTTTTTTCCTCTTATATTTCCCCATCCGTCATCACGAACGCACCGGAAAATCAGGGCAAAGTAGAAAGCAGCAGATAATATATCTTATCAGACTACATCCAGAACATGTTAAACTTGTTTCAATAATATTCTGGAATAAACACATGGAGGATAGTGTTTTTTTCCAGAGCTGAAGTCATTGATAACATTGAGAGTTGCACATGCGCAGTGCTGATCAGGCAGCTGGCAAAGCTCAGACCACAGAGAAGGAACAAACAACTGTCACTTGTTTAAATATCTTCTATTTCAGTCTCTCTCTTCAAACTCAGCACTGACTGAACAATGTTCAAGCGCCGCTTGACCGAGACGGATGGAATGATATTAATGAACCAACAGCCTTGACTTCACCACACGTCAAAGCAGTGATCCTGAAAAAGCAAATAAATGATATACTGCATCTGTCATAAATACCTGTGTCTACTGCAGGGTCAACTGACCCATGTGTACATCCCAGTAATATACACTCAGATTAGGGCTGGGCAATATAAAGATATTATATCGTTACCGTGGTATGAGACTATATATTGTCTTAGATTTTGGATATCTTTAGATCGTGATGATGCATGCATGGTGTTTTCTCCTGGTTTTAAAGGCTGCATAACAGTAAAGTGATGTCATTTTCTGAACTTACCAGATTGTTCCGCTCATTCTAATTCTTGTCCTTACTCACTTAGTCATGATATCTACATTTCTGATGATTATTAACCAAAATGTCATTGAGTTAAATCTCCTCAAAGTGCTTTTGAGGAGATTTTAAAATAGAGCTATATCTTGTATAGCAAGAAGTAGCCACATTTCACATAAATGTGCCCATTGTTCTGTAAAACTGAACACGCATAAATGAAAAAATATGGTTAATTCTAGAATAAACATGATTCATTATGGCTTCACAAAACCACAATTTGCCATTTCGGCTCCGAGAATCTTGGGCTGTAAATGGACCGCCGAGGACGGAGTTAATGTGTTGCTGACTGATCCCCTTGGAACTCTTCCCACATGCTGCTACTCTGAGTGAGAGCTCGTCTGCAATGTGCTTGGTTAATTAAAGTTCAAATTAAAACAGTAGCACAACTCCTACCGTGAGCTGTGAGAACCACAGCAGATTCTCGTGTATGGCGTTGACGCACCAGGCCTGAGACAGCGCCAGCAGCCCTGCCAATAACAGCCCTGCTGCCATGGAGACCCACTGTCGCCAAGGCCACCAGGGGAGTATGCCTGAACCGGAACATTTACAGGATCTCCCAAGCAGAGAAACCCACCATGTGTCCTTGTCTTGTGTGGCGTTAGACATGTCTGTCCCCCACACAGTGTTACTGCAGCATCTTCCTTCAGCCGGCGTACTTTTTGTGTGGCCCAAATTATGTTCCACCTTTCTCAGTTTAACCCTCCTGCGAAGCTCCATCGCCCGGGAAGACGGAGATTATCAATAAGTTCTTGGATCCTTTGATGAGCTGAATCCAGGTAGATAAACAGCATGCTCCTGGGTTGAGCTATAGAACTGATCCAAATCCATTACTGCAATAATGTAAATGCGGTGTGTTTTTCTTTTCTTGATGTCGGTCCAAATAAATTAGCTTTTTAATCGCTTCAAGTTCCTTGCCAAAGGAAATATGCAAAAGCTTTCTCTGAGGGAATGAGCAGATGATTTTCTTCCCAATCCTTCTTTTGCGTTAGCCCGAGGCGAAGCAAGCCTTGGCTTTTCACCAAGAACTCTGATGAGATGGCTAATCCTCAGTTGAAATTAAGGTCAAAGAGAATAGGCCTGGTTAACAAGTTCACACACTGCTCATTACCCTGAACGCTAGTTCACTTCTCAGAAGGCACCGATCCTCTTCTCTCTGTCTCTCTCTGTTAGCATTTCCTCTTCACGGGTCTTTGAATAACTCCCATCTCTCTGTGATATGATGGTTGAAGTATCCGAGCGAGGGTCTGTCCGGCGTCAGACTTGCTTTGTCTTCCGTCTGCTTCAAGTCTTTCAGAGCCTGAACGCACCACCAACCTCTGCCTCTCCCGAACTCCGAACAGAGACCTCAAAACTAAAAGCAATCTTTCTCGCCGAGCCAGCGACTACGTGCGAGGAGAAAAAAAGCAAACATAAGGCACAGTGAGCCTGTGAACAACTGGATGGGCTGGAGATAAGTGGAGCAGCCAGAGGGGAGGGAAAGAAAGGAGAGTTGACTACTGGTGACCTCTTGTCTATAAAAACACACATACACACAAGAAAAGAATAAGAGGGGGGTGGGGAAGGGGAGCTATGGGGAGAACATGTTGGAACATCGTTCGGAAAATGTGGGGAACATTTGTCAGAGGGTTTGTGAATCTGGAACCGGCGTCAAGCTGTGAGCACATGTCTGAAATAAACTCCATGAGGCAACTGTCTCGCTGCATACGCAACAGTGGTGATAATAAGCATTCTAATGGCGTGTGTGAGAGAGACTGAGAGAAAGAGCGAGAAGAACTTGATGATAAGCCCTCCAGACTCTATGACCTCAGGCTAACACTGACGCTACATTTCCTCAACACCACGTTGGCTGAGGAAACCACATGCGCGATCATTAAAACCAGTCCACTTTCTGTTAAACAAGAGCTCGGCCACAGACTGCCAACGCTCTGATAGCATCAGTCAGGCAGGGTCAGGTCGGGCGAAGTAAGTCGTGACGAGCGCAAAGTACCAACATCAAGCAGGCAGGACTCCCAATCGCACAAATTACTTTCCAGCATGTTTCACAGCCCTTTTCCGTCCTACTCGACCCGCACAAACTTTAGAGAGCTTGTGTATGCGTGCGTGCGTGTGTGTGTGTGTGTGTGTGTGTGTGTGCGAGAGAGAGAGAGAGAGAGAGAGAGAGAGAGAGAGAGAGAGAGAGAGAGAGAGAGAGAGAGAGACAGTAAACGGAAGAGTGAAAGTGAGACAGTAGGGGGAGAGCATGAGACGGAGGATCTCTAAGGACAGGAAACTAAATACATCATCTCACCGTGCCGTGGGAGCAGCAGCAGATAGTTCAATGGAAGGTCAGACTGCAGCATCAGCCGCCATAGACACAAGTGTCTGAAAGGTGTGTGTGCTGTGATTTATGCCATTTGTTTCCGGCTCGTTGTTTTTCCAAGTAGCCTGTGAATATTCTCATTCATCCAGGTCATAGTTATCTCAAGGAAATTGAATCGAACGCAACTGGATTTGGTTTTTGTCTTTGAAGACGTTTTCACCTCTCATCCAAGAGGCTTCATCAGTTCCTGCTCGCTTGACTAGGCTGGGACTAGTCCCAGCCAAAAACCAAATCCAGTTGCGTTCGATTCAATTTCCTTGAGATTTTTCCAAGTACAACTCTGATTCGAACAAAGTTGGGACGCTGTGTAATAGGTTAATAAAAACAGAGTGCAAGCATTTGCAAACAGCAGTTTCCCCAGTGTTCCTGAGCCCATGTAGTAATATCCTTTATACCATCATGTGCTGACAAAGTGGTGAACCTCGTCCCATTTTTTCTTGGAAATGACACAGCCTTTAGAGAATGCCCCTTTTATATCCAATCACGATACTATCACCTGTTACTTGTGCCCTTGGTAACCTGTGGAATGTTCCAAACAGGCGTTTATTGAGCATTCTACAGTTTTCCCAGTCTTTTGTTGCCTCTGTCACAACTTGCCTGAAACATGTTGCTCTAATTCATAATGAGCAGTTAATTATTTAATTATATAATTATTACATAATTGCAACTTGTATGGAGTACATGCTGTTTGTGGACCTAGGACATTGCGTATATTCACTTAAGGCCAGATAAATACAAAAATTAATCTCTTTACCTTTTTCCATTTCTCCCTCCCTCTCCACTGAGCCGGAGGTTTTTTGATCCTCCACACTCAGGTTTTTGAAAACTTTTGGGGGAAAAGAACTTCCTGTTCAGACACATTTAAAATAACCAGTAAAATAAAAAAATGTATCTGTCACTTCTTTCCCTATTTGCAATTGCTCATTGTAAATGTCAATATAGCAGAACACGCCATTCAGCTGTTGTAATTAAACTGTAATACTGTAATTAACTGTAATAGTTTATTTTGTTAGACAACTTTGCAATTATACAATAGTGATTTGATCCACATCTCAGTGCAGCAGGATAGGACTTACTATAACAGTTACCAAACACAAGCCAAAAGAAATATCACTATTTCATGTTCATTCACATAAAAATAACTATATCCAGAAGTCAGCTGTATTAAACAATGGGAGTTGGTTGGGGTTCTACGATTGAAAGATAGACAGAACAAATACAAAGAAAAAAAAGTATTATAACCACAAATTTGATTGGCAAACACAACCCCTTTCTAACTTTTCTAACGTTAGATTAAATTGACTTTTTTGCCAAATAATCCTGCATTTTGCTATTGGAGCCCTTTGTGTCGGCACCCCGCCTGAGTCAAAGCAGTGACTTTTATTGAAATGAATGAGGGAGCTGCACTAAAGTCATTCTGAACACAGCCTGAGGTCCGGGTCAACGGGAATCCATTATATGTACCCACTGGAAGGTGGAGTGAAAAGTCAGCCTTCATTGAGAGGGGTGACACTCGGTTCTATTTAATATGTGGATAATTGCACACGTTTTCAAACAGTCTCTCCTGGAAGACATTCATGCTGTTAACATCGCTTATTCTCATGCGAGTGAGTGAGTGAGAGAGACGTTGAAGCGGCTGACTTTCTCACCTCCACACCTGGACAAGTACTGTTAGAAGTTGTTGTCAGATGGTTGGCTTCAGAAAGTCGTCTGACACAGTCTCTCTCATCCTTTGAGGACATAAATAAGCACAGACTATCCATAGCATAACATTTACAGCCAACAACGACCCTCATACCATACTCACATTATAGTTAAACTCACAACACACACATAGCAATGCATACTATATATAATATACGGTAAAGTATTTAGGGTGCATGTGGGCGCGTCAGCTATTCAGCAGCCTGGATGCCTGTAGAAAAAATAAACTGTTACAGAGACAGCTGGTGTAAGATTTGATGCTTTGGTAACAGCTTTTACATTGAAGGAACGAGAAGAGTCCATGAGCAGGACGGTAAGTCCTTAATGATGTTATGGGCTTTCTTTTTACAGCGAGTTTAGCAATAGCAGTAATAGAGTCACTGTGATTCTGTGCCAGTAATTTCAGCTGCCGTCTTTACAGTCCCTTTTTGGTTTTTGTAGTTCAGCCGCCTGGCTGTACAGAACTGTACTGTGATGCGGCCTGCCAACATTCTCTCGCTGGTAAAAGTATAGCCTCCGCTGCGCCTGTGAGATTTAAAACTGACAATTTCCACAGGTGACCTATTGATGGAAATAGCAGTTGAAGTCCCGCTGGTCTCCCTAAAGACAACATTTATTTATTTTGTCATATTTACAGTAACCTAGATTGCTGTCACGACAACACAGTGCTAGTTCTCCTACCTCACTCCGATAGGCCCTCTTGTCACAGTCCAATCAGACGTCATCAGCAAATTTCATTTGAAGGAAATCCTTATTAAGAATTTGCTAGTGGGCACTACACTGTATTTTCTAACTTTGACATGATACCTTGAAAAAAAATCAATATTCAATACCATATTCTACACCAGGCGGGAAAAACTGACACAACACTGGGGGCATACAATTTTAAATTTGTATTAAAACATATATAAAGATATGTAAAGATACATATATAAAACAAGGCTTGTATAGTGTGTGTTAAGTACGACAGCATCTAGATTAATACCTCTGACCAAAGTCTATGTCTAGTCTATGTGGGCACTGAGAAGAGAGAGAAAAGTGAAACCTTTCCAAAACGACAGGTATCAATATGTATCGATATGTTGACCCACGTTGTTTCAAATGAAAACAGCATTTTCAGATTCAACCAGCTCTGTGTGAGTCTTTAATAGCATTAACAGACGGAAAGATTTCACACACACACACACGCACACCCACATATGTGTGCAATGTGCGATGATGTCAGCCACTTATGAGAAAACATTTCAGGGAAATGTTTGCCAGGCCTGTAAAGTGACTTCCATTTATTATGAATGAAAGCATCTGTCTGCCTCTTCCCTTCACACACACACACACACGGTAACAGAGAAAACGAGCGTAGGACCACAAACTGTGCCCGTACGGATTCCACTCAATTAACCGGATGTGCTGCTTTGTCTCTCTGTGACAAAAACTCATCCATTACCCTGTGCAGATTGCCTCTATGTGGGTCAAGACACAATGCACATTTGCATGAGGAACAGATGAGGCACCTGGCTGGCACTGCGAGTTACAGATGAGACAAATTCTGAGCAGGAGATTTTTCAGGGCCTGTTTTATTTCATTCCTCACCCTCTCGTCTGTTCCACACAAAGAGGAGAGTTCATTCTGCGATGAGAATAATGCTTTGACAAAATGTGAACCGGTATGTGCAGATGAAACCCTGCTGTCTAAGTTTAGGGATTTATGAGTCCCTATGAGCATAGAGCAACCCTCACCAAACTGGAAAACTTTCTAGCAGATTCAGAAAAATATGAACATCTTCAGCCTCTTGCTCTCTTTAAAGCAATATTATGTAGAAATTGGTACAGAGAGTCACATGCCAACTAAATAAAATGTTATTTCTTGAAAAAGTATGTCTTATTAAACAAGCATGTTTAGGCATTTTTGAAACGCGGCAATCAAAATTTGAATAAGCACTGCGCACAAGCAGCCGTCACATGAAAAAGAGACAGTAACAACTGGCTGTAAAATGCAACAACGCAAGACAAAGAACTCCAGCTAGCTAAGCCAGCTAATACTACCTACTATTCAACAGCAACAGGTCCAGCTCAGTATCTGTCTGCTGCCTTTTATTTGGCAAAGCAACTAAAAACCAGCGGCGTCCATTCTGGCCCTAGACAGAATGTCTAGCGGGGTACACACAAAAACTCCAACTCAGCTCCTAGCGGAGTTAGCTAGCAGAGCTAACTTGCAGCTATAGTATGAGGTAGTTAAGAGTTGCTTTCAGGAAACTCTGTAAATCACAGTACATTTGAGTTTGAGCAGCAGGAGGACATTGGAGGGAAAACCAGAAAACATTTTCTCCATAAAATATGATCCAGTTTCAACAGTCAGTGTTAGCTGGTGCTGTGTGCGACATAGTGCTACGAAAGAAGTTGAAGGGGGGGTGGAGTGGCTGAGACAACAGTCCATTCACCATGTTATAAGTTACTGTAACGTTCAAATTATTATATTTTAAGCTTATATCATAATGTTGCTTTAATATCCATTATTACACATGGTTAGCTAAATTAGCTTGAAAGCAGACAGATAATGTGTTTGCTTTGGTTTATCATTCTGAAGTAAATACTGATTGCACAGTGTAATGGCTGTAGAAAAATGACACCATCCCCACAGAGACCGGTTTCCAATAGACCTCACTTTCACTATGTTTTTCAGCCTGCCACCAGGCTGGATATTTCCTGCAAAAACATAAGCTGTTGGGGTTTATGGAACAGTGTCAGGGCACAACATTATCAGCAGTCACCATGCTGTAAAAACATTCAAGTGGCTGGTAGACTTGCCTCACTCACCAGCCAAAAGAGAATGATAATCTATTTTCCAATTTGAACATTCACCAGCCATTTCGTCGCTGGATAAAACAGTTAACTTTGTACCCTGAATGTCACACCATTCTTTTCTCTCCAAAAGGATGAAAAATATGTATTGTTTGTCCTGTGTTACAAGTTTTACATGGTTTCACAGTAAAGGCAAACAGCTCGGTCAGCCACAATCAGTTAGATATGTGTGATTCAGTGTTTAATTTCAGGTGACAAAAGAGACGAGCAGCAGTTCAAATTATGCATTTTCCAATGATACCATTGGATATATTTTTAATAGATATTGATTGACCTGTGCTTTGCTTTGACTGATGCTCCAAAGTCTTTAGACTTCTATATGGAAGTGGTTGAAAACTCTGCTTACACAATACATAAAGATGTTGTGTTAGTTCAACAGATAATAACTGAATATACTGAGCATGATAAAAGACATTTAAGTTAACATTAAAAAGTTATGTATGCCGAACATGGCTAGATTATTTTCAGTAATAATGATTTTTTTATGCTTACACATGTTTTTCATGTTAATCCAACAGACTTTTCGTTTCAGTGCAGGCCTTTAGTGGCAGCTATATCCCTTATGGTGTCTTTACGAGAGCAGAGCCAGCGGTAATAACATAGCAAAACACTAGAAGGACGGAATTTGAAAAGTTGTCCGTTTTTGCTCTGAATTACATTTCTGATTTTATACACTCTACAAAAACATCCCCTGTAGAGCTACGTGATCATGGAAGTATGAAAGTAAAGGGGTTCTGATATGGTTAGGCATATGTACAGTATAATCAATGCAAGATAACGAAAAATGTTGTTATAATTTTTTATTCAGATAGTTTAATTAGTGATAATTCCCCCCGATACTGTAGGTGGTGCTATGCTGCTTAAAAGACGGTTTGCTCTCCGCCACTAACATAGTGAAAACAAAGAAGAGAGGGAGAGGGGGAGTAGAATGGTTGGTGCTAACCAGGATGGGCCAGAGGAACGAGGGAGGGACACTGCTGTGCATTCTGCTGTGATGGTTGTCACCTCGTCAGTGGAGTACAGCGAAACAGCTAATCACAGCAGCGTTAAAGAGTTTCTGACAGAGATATCAGCATGGAGAATTTCAACAGCATCTGACTCGAGTAAATCAATATTCTCTGGTTGTGTCAGTGTTGTGTTTTTCTGGCGGCTGTTTTGTATTACAACAGCCAGTGGTGGTGGTATAAAGCCAACAATCAGCTAGCCTTGCAAGCTTGTACAATTGTGACAACAGAATACAATAGGATGTCTTATAAATACAACCAAAGTCGCCATTCAGCAGCCATCTTGGCAACACAAGAAGTTAGTTCGGGCTTACAAGACCAGGGTCCTGTTATCTAAATGTATGGGAAGAGAGCCATAGCTTCACTGTCAATGGTTCACAATAACATGTGTGTACAGATCTGATAAAATCCACTTAAATTCCCCTTTTCCCCACAGGTTATACTTCTACTATGCATGTGCAAGGTTTCACAACCTTCACAACAAGTGCTGTGATGCCATCAGCTCCTTCGAATAACTTCACCTTCCTTGGTATTCCTGTGCACCAATGTGAAATTGCCCCTTGCATGCTTATTTGAAGTCCATCTGCAGCCGCACCAAAATGGTTGAAAATGGTGTGAATCTCAACTGCATTCAACTGCCATCTACAGACTTTTTCAAATAGAGCAAAAATGTAACTTTGTCACTTTCCAGGATGTTTAGTGTTTCAGGATCTCAATCACAAAACATTATTACAGCATCCATATGATTATAAACTATCAGCGGGTTTAGATTGACAGGGGAGACACTGGGGAAACACCTTGAAAACACACCGACCTCATCATCACATCTCTTTAGTAGCTGCGGAGATAATGCGGCTTCTCCTGCGTGAATGGGGTTAACCATTTATGACTTCAGTTGTTGGAATTTGGGTTTGATCTGTGATTCATAATGACTTAGCCATATATCTCTGTCTGTTGTACCTTCCAGTTAAAACTTTACACCCCCATCCATTTTATACAGTCACTTTAAATCGTACAGTTTCGTATCGTCATATGCAAACCATGCAACATGAAACTTAATCAGGACAGGCAAAGTGACCCCCTCCCCTTGATTTATACATCTACCAGAACAGATTACTTTTACTGCACTGCCAAAGGAGGCAAAAACAACTAAAAGCAAGAGTTAATTTACATCGTGCCCTAGTTCTAACTCTGACAGACCGATCTGTTCTACCAGACCAAAAGCTGCTATGTACATCTCAGTTTGAACTAGAGTGTTGGTGAGTCCTTGGAAGGGGGATTCAAATTACGTCACATCTGGCAGTGCACAATGTTCTGTTGCTGTACAACACTGAAATACTGTGAAACCACCAGTCGCTGTGGTGTTTCAAGACTTCATGTGGTTTATTTAATAGGCCTAAAAACAATCCTGTGCAGTGCATGGAAAAACAATCATCCCATTTCAGGATGAAGTGTTTATGACGTGTTTGCATGCCATTTTGAAGAGAAAACTGGACCAAAGGATGTGTCTGATTGGCACTTATATTGATGCTACATTTCCTCCCGAAATAGATAAATGTGTTTGGAATTTCTTTGCTTTTAAATGTTAAAACCTGGAGGTACTTTCCATCTGTAAATACTCACATCTGTGATGTAGATCATGAATTGTACACATGTATGTCAAATCCTTAGGTAACCTCCATATAAAAGTGTCAGATACATCAATCTGGCGATTTCTACTGCTTCTTAACAAGGGCCTCATAAAAGAGATAAAAGAGTTTATGTGCCGACAACGTTCCAGGATGTTCTTCCAGGACAGAGGGTTAAATTGCCAGGGAGACATACTAATCCACTCGGTCATCTTTGCACTATGGTATGTGATCAGTGGACAAATGGCTTGGCAAAAAGTCATCACATTATTACTTACCATAACTATTTTGTAACATGTATCAGTTGCCAACATTTCCAACTTTACGCAACAACAACACTAATTTGCTCCATTCTGGTACAACTAAGAGTCACAAAATTCTGTTCAAAAGTCTGCCAATTGCAAATCTCAAGGCAAATCTTACATATAACAGCACAGGAACACAATCTCGTACCCAATCATGATTGCTAGTGTTTGCTTGTAAATTGGAAATTAAAAAGCATACACTGAGTATTGGTTTTCTCTAGGGATGTGTCTGATACCGATAAGACAACATTGAGTATCTGCTGATACTGATATCAATCCGATACAGCCTTTCCTCCTTTCTCAAACCACAAAGCTATAGATAATACATCTGTATGGAAGCACTTTGCTTAACCTAGCCAGTTAAAAACATGCCTCAACTGTAGAAGACATTTTCTACTTCTCCAAAGGACGAAATACATACACAACCTCATGAATCAGTTTTGCAGTAATGCCGCTTCTTGTAATTTTGACTTGGACTTGATGATTTCAAACATTCAAAATGAATTTAAAAGTGAAACTTGAGTGTAATTCTGAGTATTTATGATAAAGGTATCATAATCCCAGTGTACAATATGAAATATAACTCAAAAAAGTTTAGCCTATACCTTAATGACATAGAAAAAACAAGTTTTCTCCTGTGTGTGAGCCATGAAACTGCTTAGCATGCAGCACTTCTTTTTCAAAATAAAACCTGAATCTATCCAGTATGCTGTCAGACTTAGTGATGACATTGGACACACGTCTAAGCCCCAGATGTCAGTTGTGAAACTGACATTATCAACATTTTTTTAACTTGCACACTTGTGCCGTTCACCAGTGACGCTCTTGTCCCAATCCCTGTAGTATGTTGAAGAATCAACACTAACAAAAAGGCTCGGCTAGGTCAGTTACCAACAAGTTTAATTTTCTATAACTTCTTCACAATAAAAGCCCCCCTTACTTAGTCATTTAAAAGCTTTTATTATGAAGCAGCTTTTGTTTGTTCACACTGAACCAAGCAGCCCAGGCGTAAAGCCGCACCAGTGTGTCAATTCATACAGCACGCCGGCGCTGCGGATCCAATAGAGGCGTGACGGTACACATCATGGCGTTGACATGTGTGGTTTTTGTAGCGTGTTTTCCCCCTGTGTCCACTCGTTAATCTAAATATGTATAAGCCAAATGTTTATAATCATATGGATGCCGTTATAATGTGTTGTGATTGAGATCCTGACCCATCATATATCCTGGAAAGTTATGTTTTTCACTATAAATCACATAATCGCCATCAGTAAACAGCGGACCCTGTCTGACTCTCTTACTCCCAGGGAGGAATGCCGTTTTCTGGGGGAAAGTTCCCCGAAGTATCAGTCAGGAGGGCTGACTGTCGCAGTGACTTTTTTCAATACAAGTTGCCAGAGACAGAAACTACAACAACACAGTAGTTGAAGATGACAAACACATGGTAAGTTTAAGTTTTTGGCTCTAAATTGGGTCACATAACCATCAAGCCGCCCGGCCGCTGCCGGGGACGGATGCTGTTTTTGAGTCGGTAGGACAGACAGGATGACAGAGGCTTTTCCACGTATAACTGCAGTATTTTTTTTACTCATGTAAGATGCCAAAGAAACTTAAATAACCACATTACAGTTGTTTTGTCCTTTAACGTTGCTTTGTGGGTGCTTTCTCTTTTATTTGATGAGTGAAGGATCTGCTGAGCTGTCAGACTGTGAACACCATCAGACTGCCTCCGGCTTTTCCTTTCACACAAAGGCCGGCTCGCCGCTGCTCTGATTCTACCTCTGGAGGAGCATCAGAGCCGCAGAGAAACTGTCCGATCTCTCCGCATCTGAAACTTTCACACAGACTGTGTTGCGGAGAAAAAGGGTAGTGTGAATGGGGCTAGTAAAACACAGCAGATGTTTGAAAATATAAATGAGACGAGGGAAAACTGAAGAGATTCAGGTAGAAACTACAAAAGTACTGCACAGACAAAAGTTTAGAATTGATTTCAGGGGGAGAAGGGGGCTTATTATGGGTTGGCTGCAGCTGTGGGTCGTCATTGCGGCCCGCTTGGAGGCAGGGTGGGCCGGCTTGGCCCCACTCTGGAGTAGGTCCATCGCGGACGTAGCTCGGCTCAACTCGCCGAAGTAAAACTGGTGATGCTTTGACTCTGCACGGCTGGAAGTGCCAGTGGAAAAACGGATGACAGTCTCATTCTAGCTCGCTCCAGCTAGTCACATGACACATGCTACTCTCTTCACGGCATGTCACGCATAGTTTATGGGAGCTTTTAGGCTAATAAATCGGATTTTACATTTTCCCCTCTAAGATATCCGATCCAGTGATTTTGGACAATATCGGGCCGACACCAATTACTAAAGTATAATATAATCATGCATTAGAAAACAACAGACCTCAGACTTAGTTGCCTGTTCCAACATATCTGATACTTTGTGATGGGTCGGATTATTACTAATTAAAACATCCAGCAGAAACATTTACTTCAGTCTCTCTTTCAAACTTTGACTGAACGATGTTGAGCAGCGCTCGAACCAAGACAAATGGAAAAATATTAACATTCCAGCAGCTTACCCAGTTGTTGCGTTTCCAGCTGATTGGAGCTGGACCGAATGAACACCAATGACTACTGCAGAGTCAACTGACGCAGGAGTGAATGCCAATTATACCCATCGCAATTAAAGACAAATCCCAGATGTTAGTGAGTGTTAGTGGGTTTTTTTGTCCAGTGTGAAAGGGTATAACAGTATTATTACCTTGATATTGGAGAACCACAGGTCGTTCTCATGTAGTGTGGCCATGTAGATACAGCACAGCAGGCCCAGGCCAACAGACACGGACCAACCAACCGATGTCCAGATTATTGCCCCCCAAGACCAATCACCTGCAAGATAACACGATTAATGTTTTGCATATGTTTTTTTGTGCAGCAGAAACTTTGCGATTTCACAGTAGAAAAAAAACAGGTGCGAATTATAAAATAAATAATGGCTTAATCCCACACAACTGCTTCAGTCCCAACACTGCTCATGCTAACTCAGGGCTGGAACTAATGGCTTCGACGTGTTGTCCGACCGCATCAGACATCAAAAAGGGTTTGTTCTGTACAGCTAGACTGTAGGGGAAAGTGAAAAGTCCACCATAGGGAGGGGTGAGACTCAACGTCACGTAAATATGGGGATGGCAGCACACATTTTCTGGAGGGCGTTCATAGTGTTGCGCTCGTTTATGTGAAAAGTGAGAAAAAACTGTGTTACGAAGGAAAAAGAGCCAGAAGTAGAGATACAATTTCCTTTCTCACGTCTAGACAGGGGGCCAATCACTGCATGTGATGTGTCACTCTGAGCATAAATATTGGATTGTCATTTTAGGAAGGTGAGAGATATGGTTGGAATTATTCAATACTGTCATATCAAATTTTTCGATATCGTCCAAGCCTACTAACTACAACCATTAGATCAAGGGGAAAGTAAATTCCCCAAACTGGCTTGGGAGCAGCACCTTATAATGGCAGGGACAAAACTGTATACAATGAATGTCATTGATTTCAATCATTTAAATCTCTGAAAAGCCAAAAATGCTTACAGGACTTCAGGTCAGCTACCTCGTATCCTCTAAGGGTGGAATACAAGCTGAACATGACTGTAAGAGTGAGCTGTAAGCTGTGAAAATACTGTAACTTAGAACTTAAATCCCCACCGAGAGCTTCCCTCCCCACTTGCACCCACAGCAGGTCAGAGGTCAGGGTCACGTGCAGAGCACTGACCCCGGAGCTGGATCTGGCTCAGCGAACGCTTCAGCGAGGTGGATGGCTGCCAACCATTCTCACCCCTCGCCAAAGGGCGCGTTGTGCAGCCACCGGGCCACGCTGCTGCTGCTGGCCCTACGTAAGAAAATCAGCTGGGCGGACGGGTCACTCACCGTGCAAGATCTTCTCTGGGTGATGATTGGTGCAACAGTTGGACTGCTGGGACTGAAACTCTGCACCGAGCGGGGGCTCCTTCCCCCGGCTGCCCTTCCTCTGACGCAGGGCTGTCATGTTGAAGGACTACGAGCAAAAGAAGAGTGAGGGGGGGGGTTCTGATTAGCCACACATTACTGATTAGGCATGAGCAGACATCATGTATCCTTAACTGACAGACAGCTGTGCATTAGTGTAATCTGAGCCAAAGCAAACAGCGAGCAGCACCACTGTTTGTTTTCCTTCCTTCACTGTCTGCAGCCTTTCATTCAAACACACTGATAGATGGGGTGGACGGGCCTGTGCACAGTGGCATTTCCTGCTCACGTCCACGCCAGAACAACGTGAAACATCACATCCCCGTCTATCGACACCGACAGCAAACGCATCGCTGGCGAACTACACTAATCCTACCGCATTTAAGCCGGATGATACGCTACAAGTCGCTCATAAAAATATCATAAGGGATATTAGTGGTGGTGCGAATAAGAGAGGCACAGAATAGCTTAAAGTGCGATAGTGTGCAGGTTTAAAGTCCCGCTGTGCAGCGCGGACACACTTCTACAGCCGCATTATAATGATGTGCGTTTTGCATAAAGGCGCAGTCCCGTTATGGACGCCAGCTTTCCCTTCTGTCTTGACAGCAACAAAGACGAACACGGTTTGAGCCGACGGAACATTTATAAGCCTCACCCTCCTGGTCTGCCCGGTAGGATGGTCCGACAGCACTCCTCCTCTACCTCCCCCTCTCTCTCTCTCTCTCTCTCCCTCTCTACCTCCCTCGCTCTTTCATTTTTCTCTCCTCTTTTTTTTCGCTGCTGTTAAAATTCATCAGCTGCTTCTTACCGCCGCACTGGGTTCAACCACGGTACAATACCGGAACACAAGAGAGCCCGCCTTCAAAATAAAAGCGTAAGAATGGCAACTTTTGAAAGCGGGCAAGCGTTTTAAAGGAGACAGGAATAATCTCTCTGCTACGCCTCCAGCCAGCAGGGACTAGCCTTCAGGGTATGAGAAACGTTGCTTATCTGCATTTTACTTTATTTCTTTAGCTCTTATCTTGCACTATCATGAAATAATTCCACCAACATTGTTGCAACTTTAACATAAAGCCTATAGTGGCAATGAAAGGGGAAAAAATGGCAAGTCACATTTTAGAAAATACAGTAGGCCTAGACTAATACTAATGATAATATTTAAAACTAGATTTTGTTAAATTATATGTACAAATTTGATTTTACGATTGATAACACTGATTGTCTCCTCTGAGTGAACTTAAAGAGATTCAACCCTGTTACTGTAGTTCAAGCCTGTTACTCTAATTACAGTAACAGGGTTGCGAGTAACAGGGTTGCAAATTCGTGCTAATGTTAGCTGTTTAGCAGAAAAAAGATGCTAGCTATGGAATGTACTGTTACTGTAAGGTTGAGAACAAACTTAGTTATTTAAAGGAACAAAGAAAACTTTGAAAATAGTTTGCATTATTCTGGTAATATGAGTAACAGGGTTGCATTGCTTAGAGGGACACTCGACCAAGGCCAATGAAATATAAAAAATATGAAAAATAGAAGAGAGGACTTACCTTTTGTCTACCCATGCTATTAGCTAATAGCTTGATGATGCAATTTCTTTTGTGCCATGTGTCTCACACTTCTTCTTCTTCTTCTTCTTCTCTGCTAAAAAGGTTTTGGTAACAGGGTTGCGTGGATGTTGTGGGACACAACTTTAATGCAAAATTGGTTTTATTTAAAATGTGTTATGATTAAATAAAGTGTCTTTACACTTACAAAATACATAAATCAACAAAATCATACAAAAAAATAAAATTTTAACCTTATTGTAACCATTTTATTTGACATGCATGTTGGCCATCAAGAGGGTGGGACAAGAGAAAAAGGCAATTTTAGGGGGTGTTTAGAGTAATTTTATATTTTAAATAATATTTTGGAACCAGTTTTTGTATGACTCTATTCATATTTTGTCTCAGAGTAATTATAATTTTCACCACAAATGCACGTTTTGGAATTTTAAGCATGATTTATTTGAAAATTAATGGGTGGGACATAAAATGTCCTCCAATTCTGGAATGACCCAATAATTGTTTTTAACATTTTGAAAGAGGAGCCGAAGGTGGGAGGACGTAGTCTAATAATGGTGTTATAATTTCCACAAAATAAAGTCTGCTATCAGTTCTTTACATTATTTCGACTCAAAGATGGGAATAGGGAAAACTGAAAAAAAAAAATAATAATAATTAGGTGCAGGGTTTTTGGGGAGATATTCAGTCTTTTCTCATTTACATTTAGGGCATTTAGCAGATGCTTTTGTCCAAAGCGACTTACAGTAATTAATTTCAATTCATTCAAGTTGTGTCAATGTCTGGTTCAGACAACCAAGAACTTGAACAGTTTCTCTCTCTACTCGCTGGCCTGGAATGTTGGGCTGGTGAGGAGGGCCTGGACAAAGTTGACACAGTCAGGTGCAAGAGAGCTGTCAACCTGGCGGCTGGCAGTGACGAGCCCCATTCACACTGCCCTTTGAGTGCAGGGATCCTGCGCCAATTCTCCGCATCCTCCTCTGTGGGAAAGTCTCAGATGCAGCGAGGGGTGAAATTTCGCTGCGCCTCTGATGCACCTCCGGATATAGTTTACGAGGCGCAGCATTGGCTGAATGGATAAGCCAGTGGCGCGGAGCGGGGGTGTGTTGATCTGATGTGTTCACAGTGTGATAACAGATCCTTCTCTCAACAAAATAAAGAGAAATGCCCCACAAAGCAACATTACATGACCAAACAACAATAACATAGTAACTGTTAGTGTCTTTGGCAACTTATATGAGGAAAAAAATACTGCAGTTATACGTGGAAAACTCCATCACCCTGTCTGTCCTATCGACTCTTCATCACATTTCTGCCCGAAAAACAGCATCTGTCAACCAACTGTCATATCAAATTTTCGATATCGTCCAAGCCTACTAACTACAACCATTAGATCGAGGGGAAAGTACATTCCCCAAACTGGCTTGGGAGCTGCACCTTATAATGGCAGAAAAAAACACACAGACGTCATCATCATGACGTCTACCATGACCCCTTTTTTTGGATCTTCAGCGCTGGCCTGCTGTGTGAATACACTTGGTTCTGTGTGAACAAACAACAAAAAATGTTGCCCTGTTACACTGTGTGAAGAATGCCAGAGCTCAAGAGTTCTCACCAGGCTACATCTGCGAGCCCACTGGGACGTCAGCTCCAACAACGATACCGATCTGCGAGAGAGGCTGGAGCACGTAGGCCTGGGGGACCTGGACCTGACGTGTTTTGATGTGTCAGATGATTGGCGGAGAAAGTTGGTTGATCTTGAGATCAAAAATGAGGATGTCTTCTCTCACCATCATTAGGACTGTGGAGAGGCTACAGGGTTCATGCACAGGATTCAGCTCATAGACAAGGGGCTGTTCCAGCTACCCTACCATCGTGTGCCACCTGCCGAGTAAATGGCGACCTACGGGTATGCACGGACAGACAGACGATGAAGGATGCCCATCTCCTGCCTACCGCAACAAGTTTACTGTTTAGTAGCCCTGGGTGGAAATGCATTTTTCAGTACGATGGACCTGACATCTGGCTTTTACAACATGCCATGGCATGAGGAGGACCTCAAGTACTCTGTATGCATGACTCCCATGGGGTTGTATGAATACAACCGTCTCCTTCAAGGCAACGGCCCAGTCAGCTTCATGAGGATGATGACCAGCGTATTCGGTGACCAGAACTTTCACAGTCTGTTGTGTTACCTCAATGACTTGCTGGTATTTGCACCATCTGAGGAGTTGGCCTTGGATCGACTAGAGCTGGTTTGCAATCGTCAACGCCTACACAGCCTAAAACTGACCCACTAAAAGTGTTGGCCGCTCAGGAGGTCTGTGAAATTCCTGGGGCATATCATCTATGAGTACAGATTAGATGAACTGATGGTGTCACCCCATCTCAGTCCAGAGTCAGGTCATTTCTTGGAATGGTCAACTATTGCCAGCAATTAATGCCAAATTACTCTACCATGGCCGGACCACTCTTTGACCTCCTGGCTGGTCAGAAGCAGAGACTCAAACCAAAACCACACACAAAATGCACTGATCGGTCCCAGAAGCTGACACCTGCTGACTGAACACCTGAACACCAACAAACTTTTGAGGATCTTAAGGCGGCCTTGGTGACCGCAGTAGTTTTCGCCCCCACCCAGACTTCTCTCATCCATTAGTGTTGTTCACAGACGCTTCATTGGAATATCTAGGGTGCCAAACATTCTGTGGCTCATTGTGGTATGTTGCCTTTTTCGGATCAGTTGTACTGTGGCTCTGATTTGTTGTTGTGGGGAATTAAATTGAGCGTGATCCGTGCGCCGCGTCACACCATTTATCTTTCCTCCACTTGGGTGTCTGGTACAGTGCAAGTGGCGGTGCGAGATCAGCTGCCGGTTGCGTGAGTTGACCTTATTCTGGGGAATGATATGGCTGGGAACAAAGTTTTTCCGTCTGCTCCAGAGGTGACTGAAAATCCCACCGCTGATTTGTGTGTTACCTCCACTGTACCTGACGCACCATCAGTTTTTCCGGCGTGCCTCGTAACCCGTGCCCAAGCTCGTTTTTGAACACATCTGAGGTCTCGGTCAGCCCCTCTTCTGAACAGGAAAACAAATCTCTTTCCGTTGGTGTGGAAACAGATGACAGAGTTGTGTTTGGCAGTAAATAAAGAGTAAGTAATTAAAGCGCAGCAATCTTACAGTACGCTGGCTGCCTGTCTGTCTGCTGCCCAGGAGCAGAGAAATGATACACTGCCTATGACTTACCTTTTTGATGAAGGTGTGTTAGTGCGTAAATGGTCCCCGATGTCTGTTTTGGAGTGTGATGTGGTTACTCAAGTTGTTGTGCCAAAAAAGTTCCGTCTCTAAGTGCTGAGTTTAGCCCATGATCACAACTTGTCCGGTCATCTTGACGTTAAAAAGACATATTACCGTCTGCTCCAGTATTTCTTTTGGCCAGGGTTAAAGTCTGATGTTGCCAGGTTTTGTCGATCTTGCCATATCTGCCAGACTACCAGTAAACCAAACCAGGTTATTCGTCCGGCTCCTTTACGCCCAATTCCAGCGATCGATGAGCCCTTTGAGCGTGTCATCATTGACTGTGTCGGTCCCTTGCCAAAAACAAAGACTGGATATCGGTACATGCTGGCTATGATGCGCGCAGCCACACGTTTTCCTGAGGCAGTCCCGTTGCGCTCGCTGAGAGCTAAAGCGGTGCTGAAAGGTCTGGTCAAGTTCTTTTCCACCTTTGGTTTGCCAAAACACATTCAAACTGATCAGGGATCTAACTTCATGTTGAAGGTTTTTGCACAGGTCATGTCGGAGCTGTCATTAAGCATCAGGTGTCCAGCACGTATCATCCACATGTGCCTCACCTGTAGTCTCTGTGGTTTCACCGCCTTACAGTCTGAAAGAGGATGGGCTGTGCGAGCGGCCTATTTCAGTTCCTTGTGCACGTTTGGAGAACTCCAAAATCCTAGAAAACTTGGAGGGACATATTTGTGTAATTCGACTAAAAGTGACATTTGCCGCAGCATTCATGGTCATGCTGCGCTGTTCGGTGATAAGCCCACGCAGACAACAGTCCTCACGCATGACATAGATGTGGGGGACCACAGGCCAATTAAGCAGCATGCATACCGCTTTAATCCTGTGAAGCGGCCGGTGATGCAGACAGAGGTTGCATACCTCTTAGAAAATGGTTTTACTGTGCGGAGTTACAGCCCGTGGAGCGCACCTTCACTTTTGGTGCCAAAATCTGCTGTGTCACTGTTTGTGTCCCAAAATGTACAGGTTCAGGTGGAGGCTGCTGATTGGGGGAATTCCTGAAGGCTGCTGATTGGTAGAATCCAAATGGCAGGACGTTCAAAAGTGGAGCCTGCAGCAGACCTTGCCGTCTCTCTTTCTCTCGCATCTCTGTCTTGATCCTTTCCTGTCTCCCAACCCGATCCAGCTAGTTGTGGCATTTGTAAAATTGATGTTCGTTTGTGTTGTAGAGATTTTGTATCTCATTTGTAAATATTGTACATATTGTTAAAATCATTATTCAGTCCAGTTTTGGTAGGGGTGAGCAGCCTTTTTTTCTGTGGGATCTTTTTTCCTGTTTTTGGTTAGGGAGTGAGGTAAGAAACCTGTTTTTCTGGTGACTTTTGTTTTGGGATAGGCAAGTGAGTTTTAAACCCAGCTTGTTTTGTTCATTATTTTAGGTTATGCTCACCCTGAAGTATTTGATTTTGTTTGGGTAAATAAATTTCCGTTATTTTGGACTGCATCTGCTTGTTTTGGTGATTCATTCTTGGGAGTGGGGAAAAGAGAGAGATCACTATGTTATGTTTTGTTATTCCCTAGGCCAGGGCATAACACAGTTCTCTCGCAAGTTTAGGGAGGTGACGGTGTGGCTCGTCCAGTGGCATTTGCCAGCAAGTCCCTTTTAATGGGCTCGGAAAAAGTATCCCGCTCACCGCCTTGAATTCCCTCATTAAAGTCGTCTGTGAGTGACAAATTTAGCCACAGCCTTAAGGCCAAGTCTTTACTGTGTGGACGGATATTAACCACCTCATACACATCCTGATGAAGCCGCGACTGGATGCCTGCGAGAAGCGATGGGTGGCAAAGTTGTCATCTTACGTGTTTGAAATCAAGTACATTCCTGGCTTCAAGAACATTGTTGCAGATGCACTGAGTCGCCAGCCATTTGTAAAATCCACTGTTGGAGTGAGGTTGCTTCTATGTCCTTATGATGAGCTTCTCACCGAAGCCCTACCTTTCTCTTCTGACTCCATCCAGTAAGTCTTCAGACAATCAAACGACGTAAATGACTGTGGTAGCAAAAGAGGGGAGGTGCCTTATGTGTCTGAAGGTGTCAAGAACAAGTCCCTCTCCAGAGAGGAGGTCTCTGCCATTCTTGACACACAGTCTGTGGGAGTCATGTGCCAGGATGTGAGCTGTTGATGCTCTCCAACAGCTTCCACAGCCAATTCCCCCTGACGATGGTCACGTAAAGGGCAGTTTAGTGATCCTGTCCTCTCAAAGGTGTTACATTATGTGGAACATGGCCGACAACCATCCAGGAGAGAGAAATGAGCCTGTTGTGGTCATCAGGTACCTTAAACATTGGGAGACATTGATGACATTCAATGGAATCCTCTACAGGGTGTGCAAGGACTAAGTTACAAAGACGGGAAGACACCAGTTTGTGGTTCCAAACTCTCTCAAGCTGGAGGCCCTGAAAGGCATCCACGACAGTGCTGGTCATCAGGGGCAGTTTAGGAGCTTGAGTTTGGCCTGTCAGAGGTTCTTATGGCCCCACATAGACTGAGATCAGTCAGAGACTATGTCCGTCAGTGTCTGAGGGATGTTATTGGCAAGGCTGCTCATCCAGAAGGAAGGGCGTCTTTGGAGAGTATTAAGACCTCTGCACTTTTGGAGATCATGTGCATTGCTTCTGGACTGCGGAAAACTCTAACAACAAGTGTTGATGTTCTGGTCATGACTGACTATTTTTACATGGGCTAGCACAGGTCCTTCCATGCAGAGATCAGTCTACTAAACAAGTTGCTCAGTAACTTCTGTATATAAGGATTTCCTGAGAGGATCCACTCGGATCAAGGTGCCTCATCCGAAAGTCAGCTGATAAGTGAACTATTGAAGGTTTTTGGTGTGAGGAAGTCACGCATGACACCATACCACCCAATGGGCAATGGTAGTGTGGAGTGCTTCAACAGAACACTAGGTAACACGATTCGAGCCCTGCCACCTGATGCTAAGCACAACTGACCCCAGCACCTCCAAACCCTAACATTCATGTATAACTGTACTGTGCATGAGACCATGGGCTACCCCCCTTTCTTTCATATGTATGGTAGAGGTCCACATCTTCCAGTCGATGTCCTTTTCAAAAACATTCTGAAAAATCCTATGTTAACCTTCCATCAAGGGAAGAGTGTAAATCAGAGCAACCAGAATCACATTGGCTGAACGACTGTGGTCGGGAAAGACGTTTGGACCCAAGCCTTAACAACTCCTTCTGGTGTGAAAAAAGATCTAACCCTGCTGAGTGCAGGTGATCTAAATAGCGTATGGCTTTCTTATTAGCCATCTGAACTTCATGGGGGAGACTTATGCGCTCTAAGGAGTTCTACCTCCTGTTCTAGGGTTGTTTTGCTCCGAACCTGTTCTAGGGTTGTTTTGCTCCGAACAGCAAGGCTGGTTTGCCTGTGGAAGATCAGAAGCAAATATCTTAACAACTGGCCTGTGGATGCAGTCAGCGCATCACACCTGTCCTTAATTAGGACTCTATCTCTTCATTGCACTCACTGAGATTTAACCTGCTAATGACTTCAGGGCAGCCAGGTTTTACACTCTATGCCAGGGAAGAAATAAATCATTCTACACAGGGGCTCTCCATTGCTAAACAAGTCATCTAATTGTCAATATGTCTTTCACATATAGTTATTATATGCAAATTTGTAATTCAAGCATGTATCATATTTTTGGAAGTATATTGTAAATGTGACAGAAAATGGCTCTAATTCCTGGGTGGTCTATAAAAAGGCATACATAATATTACCACTATATGATTACAACATGTTTGGTTAATGTTAGTGCGTGGTTTAAAGGACTATAATGACATTGTGACGTGAAAATGTCTATTATACTAGTCTTTTGTAAAGAAATAAAAAAGGAAAATACTCCTGAGCTTGAGACCTGAAAGCTTGTAGTTGCCTTGCACACTGTTATTGAGGACCCTGTGCTCTTGATTTTCATGCCAGATTAAAGCCAGTGTGAGAGCAAATCCTGTGTGACCGTGCCATCCTCCCTGCACCATAGACATAAGGGGACAGATCAACCATCATTCTACAGATAGACACCTACAGTAGCCACAGATAAAGTTGTTCATTGTGGATTTCAAAATGGACTCTGAACTGAACTGTCCCCAGTCTGCACACCTAGGTATGAATTCAGCTTTGAGCTACAATTGGTCTCTGTAAAGCGACCTCCCGCTGACCATATAGTCAAAACTCCTTTGTTCTCGCTCTTCTCCACCTCCTTCCCCACGGGGCTGCCTGTTCTCAAGTTCTCTTCTCCTGGATTCTTCTGGGCGTGATAGCTGCTTAGAGTTGCCAGCTGCATTTCCAGCAGGCCCAAATAACTTCTTCTCACAGCAGCGACGCAAGGTCCTGCTAGTATTCCAGCTCAGTTAGCACCAGCAGTTTCGACCCAAAGCTTACCAGCTAGAAACACAATCCAAGGCACACGAAGCAAGTTAGCACTGAGCTGCTATCCCTGCAAAGGAAACGAGCAACCAGTTTCCTCCGTCTGCTGTCTTTCATCAGACCTTGCACAGCAAGAACAGCACTGTTCAACATTGGGATTATAGCCTTCTCCTGCTTGGTTTGTCAGCTAAGGAACCACCAGCACCTTTATTTCAAAGACTGGTAACGTTGAACTGGGCCTAGATAGCACACAGCATAGCATAACATGGCTAAGCACAGGACTTTTTAACTCTGGCTGATGTAACGCACATGTGTTCAACTAACCATCTTCTCTAACTTGGCATCACATGACACACACACACACATACACACACACTCCTTCAGCCTGGAGCATATCAAACCCACATGTGATATCAGTGAGCACATGGTGTGAGCACCAACATTGTTTCTTTCCTCTCTCCTATCAATGAATCAAGAGGTGATCCACCATCTTTGACCCGAGTCCAACCCTTCAATCAGCCATCTTGTAGTCCCTTTTGATCGGCCATTTTGTTTGTAGTCACACACCACACACACACACACACACACCAGCTGTATATAGTGCATGTTAGTTAGATTGTGTGTTTTCATCTTTGTGTTGAATAAAAGACTTTTGAACCTTCATGCTGTCTATTTAATATTGTACAAGAGTGAATGTTGCCAACCTCTTCTCTGTCAAGGACTCCAAAATCCTTCAACCATTTCTAGCTGTTATGGTAATTTTGATTGTTATTATTAAGTTAATTGTTAATCAGAGTTACAAAATGACAGTTTGGTACCTTTTTATGAGACTGATTTGGCGAATTGGCTATATTTTCCCTCCTTCAAGGGTGGTGCCCCGAGGTGATCTAATGTGAATTGGATCTTATTATTTATCATAATTAGTTACTATCCCTGATAACCATTAATTATTATTGATAGCCAAATTTAACCCAAAACTCCCTATTAATCTTGCATGAAGCTCTACAGACTGCATCTTACATGGTTATGACCCTGTCATGCTAGCAAAAACCTGTACACAGACAGACAAGGTGCAAACAATTACAGCTAGGTCACAGTGATCCACAACTTAAGACAAATGTGGGTCAGGAGCGTAAGACAATGGCCCCTTTACTACTCTGTACATCCTTAGTTCTTGGCGTGTTAATTTTGATCTCAACTACATTTGATCTCAACTACATACCTAGTATGTGCTGACAAAAATCTGTCCACAGACAGACATTAAAACCTGCCAAAATACTCAAAATCTCTTATGTGTTAGTCCCCACTACAAAGGCTCTCAAGGACCACACACAGACTCACACGTTGTAAACAGTAACCAGTACCAATATGTATTGTACAAGTATGGCAGTAGTATGAGACAAATATCCTGCAGATATGAAGTTACATTAGCATTCAATTGAAGTTGTTTTTCTGGCCACCTGATGAATGTAATGTGAATATTCACTCTCTTTTTGGTCTTAACCAACTCCTGAGGAAAATATTCGGCCCCTTAATTGCTTTTCAAGGTGGGAGATGAACAAAAGCTTGTCAAAATGTTGTTAGTTTTCAGTTGGTATGAAAATGAATCCTTTCATTAATTATTATACTATAATTCAACATGTATTTAGTGTCTAAATCAACTATATCTCTCCTTCCCCACATCTCCTGTGGCAATACAGCTGCCACAGTGCAACCTCCTGCAGGTAGACGACTGCAGATTCAATATCATTCAATCTGTCAAAAAACAACAAGAGCTTGTGGAAGAGGCCTTGTCAAAACATTTTCCTTTTTGCCATCACAGTGAAAGTAAAAAATTTTTACAGTAGGTGTTAGCAGCAGAGACAGGATCTTTGACAGAGGCACAGGGAGACTTAACATGAATCCACAACACCTTCTGATTGTCCTTGAAGGCTTGTACAAACAGCTTTCTTTTAAATGAGATTGAGTGAAAAACTTAAGTTTTATTATACAAAGCTGTCCTCTGCATCCTTCAGTGAGTTCCTTGACACAAGAGCTATTAAGGTTCACCCACCAGTGTTAAGAATGTATTTTTCAGTTTTATAGCAGACAGAAAGTAAGAAGTTGCACTCAAGTACCTGAAGAAAAGAAGGACTTCAAATGAGTGGATAAAGTAAGACACTCACCGTGTAGGAGCAGGAACATTTATTAGTTATATGGGTTGTTCATAATGGATAAAAAACACCAGTTTCCACTTGTTAGGGTCTGTATCAGGGTTCACTAGATGTTTAATTCTGTCTTTACAAGACAGATGAACTGTTATGCAGACCTGAAAAAATACTGTCAGCCCAGTCAGGTTCTTCCTTCTGTAACCACAGCAGTGCCACAGTGGTAGTGTGTGACCTGTCCCAGCCAGCCTGATTCCCTGCAGTGTAGCTAATCTGTGTCAAAAACATATAGTAACCCTATAGTACAGGGTCAACAACAACATATAGTAACCCTATAGTACAGGGTCAACAACATATAGTAACCCTATAGTACAGGGTCAACAACAACATATAGTAACCCTATAGTACAGGGTCAACAACATATAGTAACCCTATAGTACAGGGTCAACAACAACATATAGTAACCCTATAGTACAGGGTACAACAACATATAGTAACCCTATAGTACAGGGTCAACAACAACATATAGTAACCCTATAGTACAGGGTCAACAACAACATATAGTAACCCTATAGTACAGGGTAACAACAACATATAGTAACCCTATAGTACAGGGTCAACAATAACATATAGTAACCCTATAGTACAGGGTCAACAACAACATATAGTAACCCTATAGTACAGGGTCAACAACAACATATAGTAACCCTATAGTACAGGGTCAACAACAATATATAGTAACCCTATAGTATAGGGTCAACAACAACATATAGTAACCCTATAGTACAGGGTCAACAACAACATATAGTAACCCTATAGTACAGGGTCAACAACAACATATAGTAACCCTATAGTACAGGGTCAACAACATATAGTAACCCTATAGTACAGGGTCAACAACATATAGTAACCCTATAGTACAGGGTCAACAATATATAGTAACCCTATAGTACAGGGTCAACAATATATAGTAACCCTATAGTATAGGGTCAACAACAACATATAGTAACCCTATAGTACAGGGTCAACAACAACATATAGTAACCCTATAGTACAGGGTCAACAACAACATATAGTAACCCTATAGTATAGCGTTACTATATGCTATTGACACATGGCATAGACTGCCATGAAAAAACAGCGCCTGCTCTGACCCACTCTAGTCCAGTTCCAAAAGTATATGCCACTGTACGCGTTCAACTTAACTACTAGGGACGGTGTTGGAGTTGTCATAAGCAGTCTGTGCCATAGAGTCAAGGCAGCTGCATTGATGACTACATCCCTTCCTCTATGTTACTCTTCTCTCCTCTGTATATGCCAACAACGTGGTAGAAGGGGTGTTGACTTGTAAAGAATATTTTGTTTAACAAAAGTGCATTCCTCTTTTCTTTTACTAAAACTTATGTTGTTTATGTTTATTTACCATTGCCCAATATTAGGAATTTTATTGGAATCTGTATATTAAGACATGCAAAATAACATTTCATTTATCAGTTTATATACTACAGCCATACACATCTGGTAAGACGCTGACAACAGCCCTCTCATTTTCAATAATTTAAAGTTGCATTCATTGATTGTTGGCCACTCTGGGGCAGAAGCTTCAATAATCACAGACATATGGATCTGTGTCTGCACTATCTAAAGTTATAAGGATTAACAGGTAAGCAATTCCCCATTAACATATCCAACAGATATGGAGCAACATTATCATTTCTTTTTTTCTTTGGGGTCCTGCTTCCAGCCACCTGATACAAGTCAAATATTCACTCTCTTTTCAGTTCTGTTTTGGTTTCTACCAACTCCTAAGAAAAATATCTGAGCTTGATATTTTCTTCACAAGCTGGTTAAGACAACAATAGTTTTCTGTGACCTGTGCTGGGCAGGTAGAACACAGGTATTTTTAATGAAAATAGCTGCCATGAATGGGATTTTTGAGCAGTGCATAAAACTTTTAAAAGAATTAAAACATTTTCAGGTGGTAAAACCAAAAAATAGGCTAGAAAGAGCTGCACATTTGGCTGATAATGCACCATTTACAAAGCAGGCATGTCCCCACATGTCATAGTAATGACATGAATGTAGTTAATTAAAGCAACATTATTTTGAAATTGTCAGACAATGCTGTGTCTTGAAGACCCATATCTTGAAGTAAACATAGTTTTAACACTGTGATCCCACCCTCTCACTGAAGTTATAGACACAAGTGGTAGGGAAGTGGTATGGCTGACACCATTCACCATATTACAAGACACTGTGCCATCAAAATGGTTTTGAAGCTGTGTTTTAAAGGTAAAAATGTCACATAATGCTGCTTTAATGATGTTTGCATTCCATTAAGTTGAGACACTTCAGGGGTTTTGGTGTTGTACATGCTGGCCCTGCTGGAGTTGAGCCATAATTAGAGTTGCTTTTTTGGCGATGACAAGACAAAATGACTTCAGTGAAAGAGGTCTATTCTCTGGGTGTTAGTCATTCTTACCGACATTAATTTTATGGTCTCTTATCTCTTCCAGTGAGATTAATGATGTCCTTCTCATGTAATTAGCAAGAGGTATGTGGTCAAATTTAAGATTTCACTGTTATATTTTCTCATTGTTTTACACACGTGAGTAAGTGTACATGTGTAGATGGGAATTGTGTGTGTAATGATATATGGGGAATGGAGAGAGAGGGTAGAGAAGAATAGATAAGAGGAAGGGGAGCGAGAGGGGGCCTCTTCATTTGTGTCTGACAAGCAACTTTTTTAGTTGAAAGAGAACTCAGAACTTTCACCATGCTGTCCCATACCTGTCCACTGCCCACAAACCTCCCTCAGCCACAGCCAAAGCTACTCTTTGATCCCCAGCCATCAGCCGAGAGGACATCTTTCTTTGAATTGACTCTCACAAGGTTTCGTCAGTTCACCTCAAGTAAATTGTCTGAAGAGTTTTTTCTTGACTTCGTCTGACTGCTTCCTTTGCTGCCATAATAATTACTACAGCCACCTAATATAAGAAATGTAAATAAGGGTCGTAATAGGCTGCTTTAACAGTCAACTTGTGTGATTGTTTGCTGACGAGGATGCGATGCGATATTGGGGGGGGGGGGTCAAAACATTGTGAGGCCAGGAGTCAGAAACTTTTCGAACTTAAAAACATGCTATTAACTTACTATTGAAATTACAGATTACATATCATATTTTTTCCATGATGGGGGAGGGTTTATTTCCATTGTACCTGGGCATCTACTGAGGTGACTGTGCTTCTCAGTGTCATGCCATCTATTAATAAAGGCAAGTCTTTGGAATAACTTTTCTTTTGTCAGTAAACAAGTGCGGCTGGAGGAGGAGGAGGATGAAGAGTGGCCCTGAGAGTCAGAGGAGTAAGTATATGTGGTGGACTGCTTAGAAGAGGAAGACCCATAGCTGTAGTCCTAGACGAGATTCTAATGATCATGTCATTCAATAACCACAGGTCGTCGATGAGAGATTTCAGTCGTATTGTAAATTGAGCACTTTTCTTTCACTCATGGTGAGTGGTTGGGTGTAGCCATTCATTAACAATTGTGTTTGCTCTCATTAAACAAAATGACAACAGAAACTACCCAAATGAACCTGATCCAAAGTGTACATACCCTGGAGGTTTTGGCCTGATAACATACACACAAGTTGACACACACAGGTTTAAATGGCTGCTAAAGCTAACCATCCTCACCTGTGATCTGTTTACTTGTAATCAGTGTGTGTGTAAAACGTCAGTACGTTTCTGGGTTCCTGACAGTCCCCCTGCATGTTTCATCCGGTGCTGCACTGACGTTGCAGGATTCCGAGCCATGGGGAAAGCAAAGTAATCAAAGGATCTGCGGGAGAAGGTAGTTGAACTTTATAAAACAGGAAAAGGTTATAAAAAGATGTCCAAGGAATTGAGAATGCCAATCAGAAGTGTTCAAACTCTAAGAAGTGGAAAATGAGGGATTCTGTTGAAACCAAGCTACGGTCAGGTAGACCAACAAAAATATCAGCCACAACTGCCAGGAAAATTGTTCAGGATACAAAAGACCCACAAATAACTTCAGCTGACATACAGGACTCTCTGAAAAGTGTTGTGGCTGTTTCAAGATGCACAATAAGGAGGCACTTGAAGAAAAATGGGCTGCATGGCCGAGTCACCAGAAGAAAGCCATTACTACGCCAATGCCACAAGCACTCATCAGCCTGGAAGCTGCGCATGGGACGTACTTAGACGTTCCAACATGACAAAGATCCAAAACACAAGGACAAGCTGACCTGTCATTGGCTACAGCAGAAAAAAGAGAAGGTTCTGGAGTGGCCATCTTAGTCTCCTGACCTCAATATCATTGAGCCACTTTGGGGATATCTCAAATCTGCAGTTCATGCAAGACAGCCCAATAATTTACAGAGACTGGAGGCTTTTTGCCAGGAAAAATTGGGCAGCTTTACCATCTGAGAAAATAAAGTGCCTCATCCACAACTACCACAAAAGACTTCAAGCTGTCATTAATGTTAAAGCGTGCGATACAGGGTGTTAAGAACTAGGGTAACTTTTGATCAGGGTCATTTGGGTAGTTTCTGTTGTCATTGTGATTTAAAAAGAGCAAACACAATTCTTTGATAATAAATGGCTCCACCCAACCACTAACCATCAGTGAAAGAAAAGTTTTTTTTGTATTATCAAATTCTGCCAGGGTATGTAAACTTATGAGCACAACTGTAAGCACTACAGCTACTGTCAGAGTTCTGTACACTGTCCCTTATGAAAGGAACTCTGATATTTATTTTTTCAATGAACTTGTCACAAGTTGGGGTGAGGGGAATTGAAGGACCCAAATGCAGATCAGAACAGGAGGCAAGATTGGGGAAACAAAAAGCGAGCTTTATTAAAAACAAAGCCGAACGCTACAAAAACCAGGAACTCAAAAATGAAACTAGAGTCCAGGGAACCAAAAACAAAGTGCAACAAAAAGGCAAAGTACAAATCAAACATGGAAAAACCAAAAGTCCAAATCCAAAAAACACATACCACTGGGAGACTGGAGACGCAAGGAACTTGGGGAAGAAAACTAACAGGGACAAGGAGTGCAAGGAGAACAAAGGCTTAAATACAGGACACACTGATGAGGGAACGAGGAACAGGTGAGGAGAGAGAGAAGGGATGAGGGCAGGTGAACTAACGAGGAGGAAGCAGAGAGGAGAAATAACACAGACAGAGGGAGACAAACCTGCAACAAGGTGGGGAGGAAAAAACACAGAAGAGACACTGACAAGACACAGAACCATGACAGAACTTTACTGAGAAGTACAATCAAATGTACAATCATTAGACATGTACAGCATTTTGTGGTATAGAAAAGTAATACAGTATAATAAATATTGACTACAGATGGAATCTGCTTGGGGTCGTAAAGAAAAGAAGGAGGAAGAAGTATAAAACAACACATCATTCCTCTTTAAAAAGATCTTTGTACAGCTTAACCGTTTTTTTCTTTTTTTAGTGTCAATTAGTGCCAGAAATTTAATATAATCTTTAAATTCGCACAGGAAACCCATCAATTTAGGAAGTCTGATCGTGTGAGGGAGCTCTGATACATCTACGTCCAGGAGAGAAGACAAAGAACAGCACTGGGTTTGGGGAGGTATAATGTAAACTACTGTAATGATGAGACTCATATGCCATATTCCTTGTGGACTCATTTCCAAGACTCAGAGCTCGAAGCCAGGCCGACACCCTACGTATGCTGTTCATCTTTGCGCATGCCGTTCCTTTCAACTTGGCCAAAACACACTGTCGAGGAAGAAATGTGATTGGAACAAAGCAGCAGAAGTCCCTCTCCGGAGGGATGCCAACATCACAATGTCGGAGCAATATCTTCTGATGGTTTACTGTGACATAAACTGCTGATTGGGCTGTACAACGGTGAGTGACTCATATCATTCCTTGATGTGTGCGATGAAAGATTTGTGCCAGGTGAGAAAAGGGGGCAAGTCAGATGGAATCAAGTTTATAATTATATGGGATATTTAACTGTTCTCTTCCACTCACAGAGTGGTTTATTGCCCATCCCAGGTTGATGTCACTTTTCCTTCCAGCATATTCCCAGTTCGATAGAGGAATCGATTTCTTCAGGGAGGTGAGACACACAGACACGCACATTTTTTAATTTACTTTTCTTACTTTTCTAGTGGTATCTACTGTGCAGATAACTTTGCTTTTATGTGCCCAGGTTGAAATATCCGTCAGTGAGATTCCTGCATTCACCCAGTACAATGGAGGTGAGTGCAATGATTCATAACAATGAAAAAAAATTGCATTTGAAAAATTCAACAGTAATGGGTCTCTCCAGAAACAGTGTCCTGGTTACTAATTCACAAAGCTTGCTGTGGACAGTTTTCATTGCGACCACTGTACTTTCTACCAAAGAAATACAGTAGTTCCAATGGAAACTGTTGACACTGTGGCCTGAAGTGATCCTATTAATGTGCCTATTCTCTGCTACATGTACACAACCATATAACAACAACAACCCACTGCACGACCCAAAAAAATCAAGTCATTTAATCAAAGACATTCACAAACTGTAGCGTCTTGACGAGTCCCCCTGGGACGGTAAACAGGTCGAGTGGGGGAATGCTCAGGGCATTCAGATGGAAACGAGACTGTGCAACATGAAAGACCTGAAGATTATCAAAGAGATTTAAGAAGATAAATTGGCCTGACTCTTGAAGGAAAGAAGGATTAGTGAAGAAGAAAACAGATTTAGTTTAATGGACAGGCTCTCCGACTCTGGCCCTTTACGTCGTTCTTGCATCATTCCTTGCGGGCACACTTGCGCCCAGTCTGAATTTGTCCCTTCTTCCTCGCTCCTTCTTTTAATTTCTCTAAGTCTTGTTATTCCAAGCAGAGTGAGAATGCAGGAGGACGGTCCATTAGAACTAACCCTTGCCTCTCCCAGTGTGCCCAATTGGACTCAGAAATCCTCTTCCTTTTTCGCTCAGTGGAACACAAACAAGGTTCACAGAGCAAGAAAAACGAGGTATTAACCCGACCGGCTGACAGAGTCCCTTGAACTGAGTCTAGGACTCTCCAACCACTTACCCTGTCTTCACCCTTGTTTATTTCTTTGCCTCATATTTCCCCCCTTGATCTCCACTTTCATGGAGGGCCCTTAAAAGGTTTAGGTAGAAAACTGGATCGTGTAAAGAAATGAATAGACTGGGATAATTTTTTTTCATGCTTGCGTAGTCAGGGTCTCATGTAAAGGCAAAGGGATTACAGAAACCGATTTGTATTTTCCTTTCAGAATGAGAGAATGTGCATGTGGGTGTGGATGTTTGTGTGTCAAGCAATGGAAGGTACTAGCTTGGCTTATCACTGAACTGAGGGACCTTGAGTTAATATATTTCATAGTAAAATATTAAAAATCTGCATGATTTGTCTTTGCTTTGAATACAGTTGGGGATGGACTGTATCCATCAAATGAATTCCAGCTACACATTTAGTAAAATTTTTGCTTTTGCTCTCACTTTTCGAAGTAGTAAGTTGAAGTAAAAGGTCAAAGACTTCTTCTGTGAACACAAAATAAGTATTTTTTTCAGATTTTGAATGTGTTAAAATCAGTTTTAATGAGCACTTCCCCCTTGCCAAGACAATCCATCCACCTGACAGGTGTGTCATATCAAGGTGGGGTTAGCAACTTTTGAGGGAGTGTGCAGTTGGCATGCTGATGGCAGATATGTCCACTACAGATGTTGCCTGTGAACTGAAAATTGTTCATTTCACAACCATAAGCCATCTCCAGTGTCATTTCTGACAGTTGGGCGGTACACCCAACTGGCCTCCGCACCACAGACCACATGTAACAATGTCAAGCCAGGACCTCCATCATCCAGCTTCTTCACCTGCATGATCGCCTGAGACCAGACATCTGGACAGCTGATAAAACAGTTGGTTTGGTTGGTTCAAAGGATTTCTGCACAAATTCCTGTCATTCTCACCCGGGTCTTGACCTGACTGCAGTTCATCGCTGGAACCAACTTGAGTGATCAAATGCTCACCATCAATGGTAACTGGCACTTTGGGAAAGTGTTCCAGTTTACACTGTATTAAGCAAATGGCAGTCATGTCGGCAAACCATGCATATCTGTAGGTCAGTGCCTAGTTAGTGTCTTCTTTCATGCTGTTTAATCAGCATCCTGATATGCCACACCTGTGGGCTGGAAGGATTATTTGGCAAAGGAGAGGTGCTGACTAGGCAGATTTCAACACATTTGTGAGCTTTTCCTCATTACAAAATAAACAAATGGGTCAAGAATTGAATTATTATAGCTGGAAAGGAGGAAGTGACTGGGGGTGTGGCGAAATCCTCGATTCCACCTTTGATTTGAAAGGTCCAGATTGTGACGTCATTTTGATCGATATCCGACTTACAATCGAGATTGTGACACCCCAAATAACTATAGTAACTTAGATAACGTAGGTACATTTGTAACATTTGTCACAGAAGTAACACATAGATTTTAACCCAAACCACAATGTTTTACTAAACCTGACCAAGTATTTTTCTTATCTAAACTTAACCGATGTGCGACTGTAGGAAGAAGGTGCAGAATGTGTCACTGTGTCAGTCACTGGTGACAACCTGGTGACAATCAGCCTATTCAGTAGTTCAGGTAAGAGGTTGTATTGACTTTGTTCTCAAAATCTGAGTGAAAAAATCACTTGTGTTCATGTAAACGTCTTAATTTCTTTTACTTCAACTTGTAGTCAAAGAATTAAGAGTAGTTTTCCAGAAAGCTCATTAAAACTGTGTTTACCTGTGTTTACTTTGACATTACTCTTTTGGTTGTTTCTCTGATTTTGATCTGAAACCCCAGCGCTCCAGCCATTCCCTTACCTCCCATACTTGACCTTCCCCGCCCACCTGCCCACCTGCCCACCTGTCCCAACATAACCATCCATTGTGCATTTGCCTCAGTGGTTCAGCTGCATTTTCTGGCTGACCCCCTGCCTGCCTTTTAGGCTGCTGCTCTCCAGTAGAATCTTCTGCTGGATCAGTTTGTCTCATCTTACCTGTCTGCCTTAACCTCCAGTAAACTTTTTTATTTTACCAGCTTGTGTCAGCTTTTGAGTTCAAACCTGTTTTTACTGAGCCCTTCTTACAGTATATACGTACTATAGCTATTACTTTTGCTACCTTTACTTTAGTTCAGATCTTTTATTCATATATATACCCTATGGTCTTTCTTAACCTCATTAGTCTAAAAGCACAAGGCCATAACTCTCCAACTGAAAAGATCAAATATTTAGATCACTTGAGGCATTAAAACATTGACATTGCTTTCTTTCAAGAAACTCACCAACATCTTTAACACGAGACAGATTTCACCCCCCAAGTGACGATTTAATACATTTTTAATCAAAGTCAGATGTCAAGTCACAGATTTTGTGGATGACAACATGGTGCATATTTGTGATATTTGTACTGAATTCTCTTTATATCTGAGTATAACACATAAGCAAAGACTTCAGCACAAACTTGAAACTTGTTTAAAGACCCAGTTCATATATGACAGGCAGAGGGAGCTAAATGAAAAAATATCAGGATATAGAGATCTATCAAACGTTGGGGCAGAATTTCCACGTTTCCATAATATCAGAGCACTAGGCACTACGATAACACTGAGAAAACTTCTCGCCTTGGTTTTGAGTCATATCATTCAGCATCCATCAGGGACATTACGAATGAATTGGTGATATATGCATTCTCTCCTCCTGTTTCCCTTAACCGTTGTAAGCAACTATAGACATCTGAGCCTCGTGGTAATTCGGGATTCAATAAATGGTATCTAACAGTCCGTTGAACTACCATTCGTCTCATTTCCCTGAGCAGGTAGCACAGCTAGACTCTGTTATTTCCTGTGACAGAGCTGAAGGACAGTCCTGGTCTGATGCCAGAAAGCAAATCCCTCAACCTTGATGGTACCCCTCCTGAATAGCTGTCAGCGCTTTGAGACTGAACAGGCACTACAGTTCTTGATGTAAGCCCCTGTGATTTTTTGTTTGCGAAACTCCTTCCATGATTGATTTTTTCCCCTTTTTTTTCTGGCAGTTGATCCGTTCACAGGTTTGGGTTACTTTAAAAAAGTATTCTGATACAGTTACTAATTACCTGTTAAAAAATGCAAGAGATTGGAAATGTAATCCAAGTATCACAATATTAAAGTAATGTAAATGTATTACTTTCCCTTACTTTTGGATTATCTCACTACCAAACATAAAATACAGACTAGTGGAAAGAAATATCGGGATAACTTCATTTAATCTTAACAAGTGTGTATTCTGTAAGAACACAAACAATACGAGACTCCTGTCTACTGCTAACCCTGCAATACTTAATCATCGTTTAGTTCTTTATAATACATAGTACATGCACAGTATCTAAGCCACTAATACATGAGCACTAAACTATCACTACTACATGTAGAGTAACTTACTATCCATACAATACTTAATCCAGTCTTTCACCACCTGTGTAGTTACAATCTGACTTGAATATAATTAGGGTTAGTCCAGCTCTTACCTATCTATAATAACTATACAATTGTGTTTACATACTTTAATCTGTGTTATCTGTGTTTATATCTGCATCCTAAATGGAAACCTTTAGAGTTATATAGAAGGACCTGTGCATTGTAAAAGATCTTAAAAGTTATAAAGGTATAAAATCTGTACCAATGGGAGCTTCTCTTTCCCACAGAAAACACTGCTCCTGAAACGTCTCGTCAGCAGTCTCGCCTTAACTTTGTGACTTTTTGAGGTAACACTTTGTCACAGGGTCACACGTTTGAATAATTTATGCCTGCCGGCTAGTTTGGCTTGTGAGAGTTGATTTAGCACAGCTGCTCTGTTGTCGCTAGCAGTGCTGGGTCAGGCATGTGTGAGCTGAGCAATCAGAGCAGACTAAGTATTAGGGAGGGGGGGCTTAAAGAGACAGGAGCTCAAACAGAGGGTTTCAGACATGGAGGAAGGAGGACTTCTGCAGCCCTGGACAGTATGGCAAAACCGATGTGGAAAAAAAAGGTCTCCTTTAAATGTGTTGTCTGTAATGTGTGTGTGCATACCAAGTCTCATGAGAGCCGGGGTCAATTTTCTTGAATAAATCAAAAATACACATAAACAAACACGACCAGAGACAAGAAGCAGTCATTTATTTCTCAGTCTTTATTACCAAAAAATACAATGGTAAAGTAGTGATATAATAAAGCCTATGATGTTCTAAAAATAAATAAACAAAAAGCAAGCATCACACTGCTGTCTGAAACAACTCCACGTCGAACATACAAAACATGAGCAAAGATACACTGATGAGGACAGACATGTTAAATCTTCTCCACCTCCTTTGGTTTAAATACATGCAGCTCATTTAGCTGTATTTAGCTTAGCATCGTCAGTTATCTCAAATAGACTGGGAGTAAATAAGATCAGAGCCAAAATTAAATTAGAAACTTTTTTTTTATCTTAATTGTTATTTTTTAAAATTTTATTTTGATTTTTTTTTTTTACAAGATCATCAAAAAATAAAGTTTATCCTTTTTTTAAAAAAAGTCAGTTTTACGATTCTGCAGTCTTCATCGACAAAATGTACACACTTAAAATACAGTACCAAGTGTTTGAGCTCATTTCTTGTTAGAATAGCTAGTAATATGAGAAAGGACTGATTCACATTCTTTGTTTGTTATCCATGTCCCCCAAACTGCTGCATGAAACCCTGTCGTGGATTTGCGTCTATGGAAAATACACCGAGGTGTTCAAATAATACCCAGCTTTGTCACAAATATCAAGATTTTTGCCTCCACTATTTTGTGCCCAAGTCAAAGTATGGCTCTCTTGGTACATGTGATAACGGAGTGAAGTTTTGGCAGAGAGTTTAAAATTGTAGTTTCAACGCGACACCATGGACCGAAAGGCACAATAAACTCAAACAAAAGACAAATCTTTGCTTTCAAATATGGCACAAATGTACAGTTGCTCAGAAACGGCTGAACAGACACATGCTCTCCCCTCCTCGCAGTGTCTGCTGCCTGTGTTGACACACTTTTCAATTTGTGACACCAAATGGGATGTATTACTGCCTGCAAACTCCCACTTGACCCATTTCCATCCACCACCAGGAGAATGACCCAAGATGCATTTCCCAGCTATGAGGTGAACTTTTCAGTTATTCCAACACATTTTGATTGAATGTTGTTGTTTTTTTTTGTCTTCACTTGCTGGTGACTAAGCTGATTTTATTGTACTTGAAATATTATCATTAGCTTTTTTGTAACTGGATTTCAAGATATTTAGTCATTCTAAATGAACAAATATACCGTACGGTCATTGAGTTCAGAGAGTTTATTACTACTTGGATGCTGTTTTTGTAGCTTTTGTCATCATTTCAGTTATGATAACACTGTATAAACCACAGTTTAAGGATAAATCTGGTTATATTTATGTTTCTGATTTTCAACAACTATCATAAAAAGACTAAAATCAAGAACCGATCCTGCTAAAAAGTACTGTGTTTGCTTCCAAAGCCAGGTCTTAGTTATTCCTCTGTGCCATGGGGCTCCATTGATGTCCAAAAACGTCTAAAAAAAACACATCAATGAGCCATGCTGTTACCCTGAATGACCTGCCTCCACATTACCCATAACACAAGCCGGAAAGGCTGGAAATGATTCACGGATGGACTATTGCGTTGCTGGATTTGGTCTTTTTTTTATAGAAAGATCTAAAAATGTGGGGAGAATAAAAGCAACGGAGCACAATGGGGCAAAACGGGTTTGAAATATGTCAAAAATAAAACTAACCGAAACAGTAACTGCAGCGAGTCGGCTGAACCAGGAGGTCTGCTTGTAAACTGTGATGGATGTTTGCAGTTTGGGTAGCAATTGTACTGCCACCGTTGTTTTCACACCCAGCTAAGTTCATCTACCCTGTGGGATCATCTGACTGCTTGTAGACCAGGCTCTGTTGCCTTCTAGGCTAACACTGCTAATGCTAACTAATATGCTAAAAATGCAACAGCCTTACTGTAACGTCAGCACGTGGTGCAAATGAGGCCTGCGCACGAAGGGAAAATAAATTCTGAGCTCTAACAAATGTTTGGACCGCATTTACTTTCTCAGAAAACATTAGCAAAGCTAATTTTGTTTCCATCCATCTTTGCAGGCACATTGCTGCATTAGCTCATTAGCTCCACCTGTGGCTCATTGGAGTAGTGCGGAGACATTGACAGGGTTGTCTATCATGTCACCCATGTTGCCCTTCTGCGCGTAACAACCAACCCACAGACCCAGTCATAAAAAAATAGCTCCACTGAGGTTTAATACTGCACAGGGAGCCTTTAACCAGAATCAATTCATGGTGTGGAATAATTAAGAAGCTGTCAGATTAGTAGAAGATCTCCATATGATAGACAGGGCCGGGCTGGGTGGTGTCTGTGTGTGTGGTACTGGTCAGCCCAGTCTTTTCGTCTCACTTCTCATTTACGTGCCGGCCATGTTAATCGGACGGGAGGGACGCTGAACTCACACTCTTAATTCATTTTTTTTTAATCCAGACATATGACCGTCCTCCTTAATTCTGCCTCGCAGAGTTGTAAATTAAAAGCCAGACAATAATTACGTGCTTTGATAATGAGAATAGCGGGCCAGGTAACAGGTCTCCGAGATAGAGATTTAATTTTGTTTTATCCACCGCGCTACACACACGCAGACAATTTCAAGCTGTTACGTCGGGCAGAGAGGGGTGGCATGAATTATGGATATTCCATTTTATCTTAATTTCCTCAGCCTCTGTCTGCGCGGATGTACGAGAGGGATGGCATACTGATGAATTAACTTGACACAGCACGTTCTGCATGACTGGACTGCATGATACATCAGATGGCTTCAGAGTGTTTGTTTTAAAAGAATAATCTGTTATTCGACCTCATCTTCCATCTATGTGTACGTTTCTGTTAATTTTAATATTTTGATGCGATTTTGATGGGTTTCTCAGGCGGCTGGAGATTGTGGCAGAAACAGGGAATGTTTTCCTTGTAAAGCTCTCCGGTTATCGACACGAAAGCACCGCTTTGTTCACTTTGCATCCCGACTGAATGGCACCGTTTGAACCAATATTAATGTGCGAGGAATATTTCGGTTGTTACTAACATGACTAGTTAAATTCAATCTGGGCCAGTACTCCCTCACATTTGTTTTTCTGCACAGTCAGCGTCATATCAGAGGTTAGGGTTGAATGTTTCTCCTTTACATATGAACAATCCATCACAGTAAACATGCAGCCTTCAGAATTCTTCAAATCCAAGTTCACTAAAGTGTGATGAGTTTTTTTCATAGCAGAGCTGAAAGTCAACACATTACACTCCAGCCTCCAGTCGATCACATGAACGGACATGGGAGGACTGCGCCAATAAACCTCAAAAACACGTCGCCTTACAAACTTTATTTTTTTTACATCCATGTTTTCTTCTTTCAGACATGTTTGTTAGCGGAGACAGCAGTCATTTTCAAGTTGTGTTTGAGACTAGAACGTTTTCCTATTTTAAAAACACTGAGAAAAAGAGTAAAAGTTATTATAAAAATGGTATTATATACAACATCAATTGCATGGGCCATAAAAAAGATGGACTATACCTTCCATGACAACTCTAAAGGGATGAGTTCAGCCAAAAAATGAAAATTCGTTATTGACTCAGCCCCGTGGTGATGGAAAGTTTCATAGTGCACAAAACATTCCTGAAGCTTCACAGCAAAAGAGTGTTGCATGAGTCCAGTCTTGTCCAAGTCTCTGGAAGTCCTGAGATCCCAAAGTGATTTGAAAAGATGTTATTTACTCCGCACCACAGGGTCAAACATTTGCATCCACTTCCAGTGGTGTGTGGGCAAACGCTTTTAGCTAGGCGGCTAAAGTGAAGATTTGATCTTAAATGGTCCTGTTATTTTTGAGTCTCATTCTCAACTCAGGCATGTGACTGATGCTTTGGCTTGGCGACTGTCCCAACCTATCATGCCAAAGCAGCAGTATTAGAGGAGTTGGGAATGGGACTCACAAATCAGCTTTATTAAAAATAGGACCTTGAAAAGGATGTAAATAATGTGTTTTCATATCAATTCAGGGCTTTTGGATGCTTTAATATCGCTGGATGGAGCCATTTTATGTTTGTTGTGTTTAAGGTTTTGTTTTGAAGCTCCAGAAATGTCTTGCAGACTATGAATCTTCACCCCTACCTTCCATCAGCCGGACGGTGAGCATATAGCGAGTGCATTTTCATGTTTTGGGTGAACTTATCTTTTAAAGTGAGCCGAGCACCACAATCACAAGTGAAAACAGGCGTGTCTGGTTCAATACAACATACCCTGCTTTAGAATATCTAGGCACCATTCAATTCAAATTAAAGTCCAACCTATGCCACCTTCCCTTTTTATCATTCCTTTTGTCGACATGCCCTATACCAACACCCCTGTCGGCAGTAGATTACAATCAGGTCGATCAGAGACCAATTTCTACTCTGCCCTGGTCAACTTCCACTCCTTTGAGAACTATCACTTTCTCCTCTCGAGACACGGCTTTATAAACGATCCGACGAATAAAATTACAGTCACTCATACAAACAAAAACATTTTCAAATGATCATTTACCTCTTTAAATTGGTATAACGGAAACTAACATGCATACAAATAAACTGATAAATATGAAATCATGTGATACATGCCTTTGAGTTTGCACATGTACCTGCTCAAGCCTCCACTGTGTTGGATTAAATACATTAAATACAACAGTAGCAATAAAAGAGCTGCCTCGTGGTCGGTTTATGAATTAGACTGGAAAATATGTGAATCTTTTTTTTGTCCATTTCTGGTGAGGGATTGTTTGGTTTTGTGAGGTATGAACTTGTCCCTGTATAGTGAGGAGTCAGACTTGGGTTAGAGCTCAGGCGTGTCCCTTGAAAACTAAAATTACTTTCCTGCGGACACATTTTGTGTCTCTTTAATGTCAAATTATTCGACATAAATATCAACGGCTTATAACATTGAAAGAAAAGTGTAGAAATAAAGAAAAAAGGAAAAGGATACGCCACTCAGCGAGTCATTTCATAGTTTTTCTCTACAGCTGATAAAGGTGTGAGCCTTTTAGTTACTGCAGCCTCACAGATGTAGCCTCTGACACCACGCCGACCTGACAGAACACTCTGATGACCGTTAGCTCAGGTACAGTGTACGTGTAATGCTTACACCGGATATCCACTACAACCAGAGGTAAAGAAACATAATGAAACACTTCTGGGGGCAGCGGATCGTAGCGAGAGTGCGGGGTCAGCGTTAATAAAAAGACAAGGGTTGAGGGCACAGCTCACTCTGCTGTCTGGAGGCCTGGCTGGGCTTCTGGCTGCTGCTGCTCCTTGTTCAGGATGATGCTGATGATGTCTCCCTCGTGCTCCTTCATGTGCTCCATCAGCCGTTCCTTGCTGGTGGACTCGAAGCCGCAGATGCAGCAGCAGAACAGGAGCACGCAGTACTCCAGAGGCGGCTGGCCTGTGCGTGGTTGGCTCTGGGACTGAGGCTGGAGCTGAGCGGGGTCCTTCCCCTGGGAGCTCGGGGTGTCGCCGGGCCACTGTGAAGAGTCTGTGGTGGGTGTGGGCAGGCTCCCGGAGCTGTCCACTGCTGCCGTCGTCGTCGTGGCAGAGTGTGGGTGTTGGCAGCGGTTCAGTCGGGCCCTTCGCTTTGTGCTTTGAGGTCTGGGTCACTGCAGGGCGCTCGGCCACCGACTCCAGCACTGCAGACAACTTCTGAGGAGCTCTGAGGGAGACAAAGGATGGACTTTGAGGGGGAGCAAGACTAAATGAGAGCGTTGGCTTATAGAGGAGTATTTCTTATTGTCTGTGCATTCATTTTGTGTGTGGCATTTGCTGGACGATAGATGGATGAAGTTAGTTGCTGCCCATAATCTTAGAATCCCTATGATGCAGTGAATGTTTGTTAGACAGCTGACAGTTATCGGAGTACAGTGAGGGATGAAAACCTGTTGATGAGCTGTTCAAAAATAGTGTACAATATATAGCCAGTGAGTCAAAAAGGAATCCACTTTAGTGGTTTAACTGCTGCATCCTATTTGTGTTCTGGGAGCTCTAACAGGCTGGAAACATCTGTACAATAGAGGACAACCAGACGACAATACAGTTGTTTACTACTTTTTGGAAGCTCTGCTTAGTTTAAATGTCCGTCTTCAAATACCCTCTTTTTTGTTTTTTTTTAAATCATATACGGTTATTCAAATTAGAAATGTACTTGCTGAATGTTGCCTCAACCCAGGGACTACAGACATTATCAAAAATTGTTTTTTAGCTCTTCGGTGCAGTAAGCATTGTGCATTGTTAAATGAGAACAAAAATGTAATAAACCAGATCAGTTCTTTCCCAGTTTCAACCACTTTTATCTGGATGTAGGACCTCTTTAAAGTGTATTAGTGCCCAAGTCAAAGGGATGCAAAAATGTACCTTCACTGAAAGGGTACATCTATTTAACACATGTAAGGGTGCTGACACACCAGGCAGACGGTCTGGTGTTGGTATTGTCTGTGAGCGTCTGTGGCTCTAGCTGTAGCAACGTGTTCTGCCTCCTTGGCACTAGTTAGCCCTCGTAGGCAGTTCAGCCAAGCGAATCAGTGAATGAGGAGAGAAACACAAGTTTGAACCTGTCCATGTATCCATGATTTCACCCATTTAATGCAGTTACCCTTTTTATTTTAAACCTACGCCTCTTCGCCTCTTTTTATCAGACATGCGTTTCATTAGAAGTGGCTACATTAACAAGAGTGGTTTACTGTTTCTCACATATTCGCAGGCCTGAGACTTCAGTTTTTCTTTTTTGAATCATGAATACAGACGACTTCTACTTGTGGCATGGAGAGGACTTTTCTCCCATGGAAGTTACAGACCATACAAGTTAGTTGACTGTGGCTGTCTTCGTGGTGTGTTCAAGTGCAGCTTTTTGGCCCAGACAGGCGACGTGAGGCCACGCAACAGTCAGTTTCCATTGCAACTACTTCATCGATGTTTATGTTTGGGCCCTTAGATCGACATAAAGTACTGTACTTAAAGATGCGGGCTATGAATGGTGGGTCTCAGCTACTGTAAGGAACAACACTAAGTGAAGAGATGACATAATGCAGCTTCAGCTGTACTCAAGAGCTCTAAAGCCTTGAAGTTATGGTTCTATTGTGTACTGCCAGTGAATATACTGGAGATATATGCAAATCCAGACATAAAACCTGAAACAAACTCAAAGTGCAGAAACCACTCTTCTTGAGTTGAGCGTTTACCGGCTGCTCTGGGAGATGGCCTCGTTAATGGCTTTGTTCACTTGCTCGTAGTTGTAGTTCTGGTCTCCGGCGTGCTTCCACATGTGGGATTTGAGCGACGGCGGGTGACTGCACACATAGCCACACAGAGAGCACCTAGAAGAGAGAGGGAAATATGAGCGGGACGAAGCAGAGACGACGAGCAGCAGAGTGAGAGCGGATCAAGTCCAGGTTGATCTAATATGCACAGAGAGGTTCTGCTAATCCTTCTCCTACTTTCTATCAAGAGGAATCATCCCGACTCTAGACTCCACAGGGGACACTGAGCTGAGAGGCAGAGACAAAGACTGCAGAGAGGAAATGGGATTTACAGAGCACCGTGAAGTAATTTGTCAAATTGAAAAGAGTTATGGATCATGTCTTTATTAACTATTCTAATGCTCGAAGTTGCTAATATCATTTAGGATGGAGCACTCAGGCACACTTCACCTATAACAGCTGACTGGACAAGCTCTTGTGAGAACAGACTAATCGTAAAACCCCCATATGATTGGAAAAAGGTAAAAGGAAACTCAAGTTCTCAAGCAGCCAGTGTTGTTGAGCTTATGTAAAATACTGCACTTGGCTACAAAGTTTTCTAAAAGTGCGCTCTCAGTATGACTACTGCACGCTACAGACTGAGATGCTGAGGTGATACTTCACTTGATCACAATGAGCAAAATCTAAAATCCTTGAGAGTGACTTCTTCCCGCTAGCTGGGATTTTTATCCCCTAAAAATAGCAATGCTTAGCTGTCATCATTGTCTTTAGGACGTGATCAGATGTTCAGTCTGGATGGAGCAGCTGTTCAGACACTCCTGTTGTTTGACACCAGCAGAGAAACAAAACAGAATAGAATTGAACAGACAGGTGGTTCAGTGCGACTCAGGGGGAACGCCTGGAAATTCAAAACAATTGGTGAATTCAAAAATGGACCAATTCACTCTGTGTGTTTCCATCTGTCTCTGTACTTCATGAAATTTCTTACAAAAAGTATTTTAGAGATATTTTTTTTGCTTCATGTTCAATGCAAGTCAGAAATGAAATTTAATAGAATAAGGGGAGGGAGAATAAAGGGACTATTCATCTCCACAAAGAGGCAAGCCCCCTTTGGTGACCAAAAGACAGTCCAACCGTCAGTGGCTCTGGTTTTGAACCATTAAACTCTACATGGGCACATAGACAGATTTTTTTATTTTTTTTTTTAATCAATTCACAGTTTTTACAAAATCTCACTGATATTTAAGCAAATATATTACTTTTTCTCTAAATTGTATTAAGAGAAAAAGTTGAAATCAAGGGATTCTTATTGAGGACTGAGTGAACATGAAACCTTTATTAGGGAACGCGAGCTACTAAACATAATGAACTTGTCAGGGGTGTGCTACTGAGCCTGTAAAAACAGTTGTCGTCTTGTCAAGTCAGAGAAAATAAACTGTGATAAGCCTCGGGACATCGTCAGGGTTATCACTGCTTCGCCAAGGAGACTACAGATTCAGAAAACAGTGACTGCATTACAAGTAGAGTTGGAAAGTCAGAGGGTCCAATGAAATGATGCCTTTAGTTGCATCATGGGAAGTAACAGATCCAGGGTGTTTGAAGCTTGACCCATGTTATATACTAATGATGCTATAACATCTAACCTGCCTGCTTTTTAATAAACCCTGGTGTGTTTGACTGTGTAGTTTGGTTCCTTTGGGCCAAACCCGGACCAACCTGCTTCTGGTGGTCCAAACTCAGTACGTTTACATGCAGCAAGAAATTCGAAATTCTTATCGTATCAGATAATGACATGCATGAGACAGGATCGCTGGTCTGAGTATACATGCCGTTCAGAGAATCGGAAAAGTGGCCGGAGCATGTCTGACTCCGTACGCTATGTGGCGCTGTAGCCCTCTCAACAAAGAGCCACTTCCGGTTGACCTCTACTTGTCAGCAACAACAAACAATCTTTAAAAATTTTTAAATGTTCAGCTCCTGCACTTGGCTGAGCATGAACCTGGTCTCCTCGTCCGTCCAGAAGTGTGTCGTTGAAGTCATGTTTTCGAATGACCTTTTCCGGCAACAACGCCACTATTTACGTCTCCTTTCACTTCCGGGTGAAAGCCCCAGCGGAAAATCTCGAGCATGCGCAGAATGCAAAAATACGATACGATACGATAGCCGAGCCTCCATGGCGTTAATATGCCGACAATGAACGAATTATCTAGGTGTTCTTATCCGATTTTGAGATGTCCGTTGTGGTCCGAAATAGGTCCGAAGTAGGTCGGACTAAGGTGTTTACATGCATTTTAAAAGTCCGAACTAGGTCTGATACGATAAGAATTTCGAATTTCTTGCTGCATGTAAACGTACTGATTGACTACTTGCTAAGGTATCAAAAAAGAAAAACCGACGTGACAGTGTAATAGTAGATATATGATTTTAGCATGAATCTTAAAACTACTAAAAAAATCTCAAACCACTGTACTACATTTAAGTGCAGTAATATATAACTTGAGTGACCCTTTAAGAGAAAAAGAATGATATTGTCAGATATTTCTACTGTATGGACACATGGGCACTACAGCCCTGCAGCCACTGATGACCGTATAATTCAGCACGAGCATTCAGCGAAGTGGAAATCAGCATGTCTAACATATTAAGGATGGAATATTCAGTCCCAGTCACTTTCTCCACCCACCAAACACTAATGCTGTGATCAGAAGTCAACTTCTAAAGCGTGCAGGCTGTTGGCACCATTGAAGTGCACAAATGTGAACACACGGCTTTACAAAGAGAAACCTCCTTTGGCTCTTCATTCTCACCTCAGAGTTCCAGCGCTGCAGCATGTTCTCATACCTCTCAGTAGCGAATGCATGTGTGATGTTTCTCACCTGTACTGCTCCAGGAGCTGCATGGCCTGGTGCTCCTGAGGGTGCCTCCTCATGTGGCTCTTTAAGCTGTTCATGTTGGTGGTGGCAAAATCACAGCTACAGCACCTGGCAGATGGAGAGAGGAGAGAAGAGGGAAGGACATGAAGATAGAGGGTCTTCATGTTGCCTCCTTAGACTTGTAGCCTGAAGGGAGATCAGGGATTTACAGCGAAACAGAGGGAACTGCCACTTCAGAAAATCACAATGTTTCTACTTTGTTGCACTTTGGATGTTGCCACTTTTTAATTGTAATCCTGCCGACAACCGAACCAAGAAACAGACACACGTGAAAATATAATCTCCTTGGCAGAAGTAATAAAGCATTAAATAAAATATAATACTTTGGTAGCCTGCTGAGTAATAGTAAAATACATCAAGTATATAAAATATAAATAAATTAAATACTGTATAAGGTCTGCAAACAGAGGCTAAACCCATCTCACAGCCGTTGCCACTGTATTAAAATAAAGCACCAGACAAAAACAGACAAGCGTTTCACTTTATAATGAGAAGCTTACAGATCTGACTGAGGAAGAAAAATAATTTATGAACAACAACAACAAAAAAAATCAAACAGACTTACAACTGTTTCAACTGGGAACAATTTGTAAGGATTAATTTTATTCAAACTAAACAAATTATCCATTACTTTTACAAATATACTGAAACATTATTACTTTTTTATGCTTCTGGTGCGTGGGTTATGGTGGGATAGTTTGACAATAAAGTGACCTTGCCTGAAGGAAACATGACTATTACAAAGTGTGCACACTAATGTAAAGTGGAGAACATAATAGAACAGGAATAGCTTTTCTGTGTGTGATTTGTTTTGTTTTCGGTGGTCTTACCATCAAACAAGATGGAACCTGTTAGCAGGTGAATGTTAGAGATGATACAGATGTTATTTCAGGATTTGGGCCAGCTGGCTAGCTGCTGACTGTAGATCCATATGTATGATACAGACACAAGAGTGATCGATCTTCTCAACCAACTTAGTGTGTACTTAAAAGCGATGGTTTGACATATGCTGTAGGGATGCATGATGTAGATTTTTTTCAGCTGATACCAGTAACTAATAAATACCTACTTTTCATGTCTGATAGCAATAAGATAACTGATAGTTTCACATTTTTGTTTTTTTAAAGAAATTCACAACCTGTAGTTTCTTCACACATGGCGGTAAACAAGGCTAAGTGTCCACCTGTGATGTCCAGTGATGACATGTTTTGGTCTCTAGTCTTCACTGTGTGGCTCTATGTAGGTTGTTTGTGTCATGAGCGTATCAACCACAGACATATATACACAGACGCCTCATTGAGCGGGTCGGTCCGCTGCTGCGATACGTCGACGCCATATTGGAGGAGGCAGCTCAGCCCTGTGAACCAATACAAATCAATGGAGTGAACTTTATAAAGTGCGCTTCTACGAAGTGCTATAAGTTAATGCCTCTCATTTACACATTCACACACATACGAATATATTCAGGAAACAGATAGGAAGCAAAAACAACGTCTGTAACGTTCTCTGATGATTATAAACGTGAACTACTCTTTATATGTTCAGTATACAGGTAGGCACCAAACAGAAGTATGTATTTCTATAATGTTTTTATGAGTGTTTACAGCTGCCAGTGTATGTAACGCTGTTACTGTGATGATACATGACAGTTAAATATTGAATCTGTGTCTATAATAACCAGATCCTGACATGTAAATGTGACATCTGTTACATTAGACATTAGACAAATACATACGTGGGTTTGGTGCCTACCTGTATACTGAACATATAAGGAGTAGTTAACGTTTATAATCATCAGAGAACATTACAGACGTTGTTTTTGGTTCCTATCTGTTTCCCAAATATATTGGTACGTGAGTGAATGTGTAAATGAGAGGCATTAACGCATAGCACTTTGTAGAAGGGCGCTTTAAAAAGTTCACTCCACTGATTTGTATCAGTTCATGGGGACCTCCAATATGGCAGCGACGTTGACGTACGGTCCAGCGCTCAGTGAGGCGTCTGTGTATATATGTCTATGGTATCAACAACATGCTGCGCTTGTACTTCTCTCCTCCTTCTACAGTGTTTATTGGTGTATCACAACAACTTAAAAAAGGTGCATACTGCCACCTGCTGCATCAGAGTGTGTACATGCAGCACTTAAGTCAACTCTATATAGTGACTGTAATTCAACCAATACTGATTAATGGCCAATAACATAAAAGTCCCAACATTGGATTTGGGAATTGGGATTTAAGAATAACACATTGAAAACAATAAGAATAATACAGAAAACAAGAACAATTCCACCTTAAATATAAACATACCATGGAAATTGTATTGTACCTATAAAGCCATATGTGAAGCTCACACTGTGAAACATTCACTTCCCAACACTACTACACAGTATATATTTCAATAGAAATAATTACCTGAGAGAAGTTTTATTCCATTAGGTGCACCCAACAGCCTGTAATAGTGTACCTGACATCTTCTCTATGCAAATGTGATACTCTCTCTTCTTCTTCCTCATCATCTACATTTACTGCAAGTGGCTAAAATAAGCACCATAATTATCTGTCCAACTGGGTCTTGTGAGAACAGGTTCATGATCCTTAGCACCTGAGAGATTTTCCAAAGTTCAACTCGCAAATTAAGAAAAGCAGGGTTTCTGCCATTATAACAGTCACACGGAGGAGTACATTTTTAATTACTTGATTTCAGTGAGCGAGAGGAATGAATATCAATGGCCCTTCAGTCCATGTAACATAATCAAATTAGGCATTTCTGCACTCGATGCCAATTACAACGCTGTTAATAACAGATGAAGGAATGGTTGGATATCAGAATTGGTTCAGTTAGTTAGTTAGAGAATGTTGCCTACTGGGGCATGTACTGTACTTCAATTTTACTAATTATATAATGCAACTTTCACAGCTTCTGGTGTGCACGGGCACATTTAATTTTAACGCTTTAATTTGAGGGTTTCTAATCTAGACTGGGTAAGAACAGCAACCCCGTCATTATCCATCTGCACCGCACTTACAGCTGAAAATCCTCAAAGTTTCATTTCAAATCTCATGTGCCGGAGTACAGAACTAAAACAAGAGACAACATGCTGTGCTTCTAATGTTACAATGTTGTAATGTGCAGGTCAACATGCAGTATAAGTAAATTATAACTTCAGCTTTGCTAGAAGGACCACACACATAATGTGCAAAATGTCAACACTTAATTCAAAGTAAAGCATGAGAGCACAAGAACAACGGCACAAGATGTATGTACAGTAGACACAATAGAGATACCACTCATATACAGTAAGTACATTTAGCTGAATGTCTTTTGGCCATGAAACTTGCTTTATTCAGGCATCTACAGTCATTTTCTATGTTGCCCTAATTTGAAAAATATCCTTTTTAACCCTATTTGAACATACTGTACTTGTTAAATTATTTATAACTGCACCATCAAATAGTTTCTACACCTATTTATGCCTTCATACCATCTGCTAACCTGACAGTTGACCATTGTGGTTAGAAAACACCAATTAAATGCCGTCTGACCTTCTCCAGAGCAGACAGAAAGCCTGTTCTGTGTATTTTTGTGCATTTGACCTTAGAGCATAGGCGACAGCGTACTGTTAAGAAAGCTGACGCAAACACCCGTATGTGTTTACACCTCAGGGAAGCTTCAACACAAAGGCCGAGTGCTAATACGGAGTGTATGGAGAGAGACACAGCGGGGGTGTCGAGTGAGAAGTTGCGACTGTGCCTATACTGAGATCACAGTTCTGGTCAGAGCATTACTGGGCATGTACTGCCATCTAATGCACCTTTCTAAAATGACAAGTACAGCTCATGCACATCTTAAAATGATGTCTCTTGCATGAGAACAAGCACTTAGTAAGTCTCACGGTCTGGAATCTATTTGGTGAGCTCACTGTCTGAAACAGTAACTGAAAATCTTCACTGATCACTATCACTGCAACACAGAACACAGCAGAAAACAGAAAAATGTTGTTGAACTCAAAAAGGTAGTCTGTTCACTTAAAGCTACTGTCAACAGGTTAACCACACACCTCGTTCCAGTTGTGTTTTTTGAAACATGAGGGCCGTGAAACTGATGATGTGAAGCTTTATCCTAAACCCTTGTTCAGGCAGTTATGTGTGTAAAATCTGGCCAGTAGATTTGGCTGTTGCCAATCATGATTGTGACATTTGCAGTAGACATAGAAACCACGGCAACCCCGTTGGAATGTTTGGCGGACGCTGTAGCTGTCCCTCCACCATCGCTGCTCAAAGTCCCTCATTACTCCTCGCTGCCTACATGAGTTTTATCAAGCCATCTCTCCAGGTCGGTGTTACCAACGTGCTACCGGTGAACTTAATGGCTGTTGTACAGATGTCACAAATGCCTGGAATTTTACCCAGTTTTCCTTCTTTACAAAGCTTTACAATTAAGGGTGCACTGTAAGTCGTGTCAGCCTTGTTGGACATATCGTTTTTGTTTATTCCTCGCAAGTATGGATCCAATAGCAATGGAGGCGGTGTGCTAACTTAGCTCTTGTAAAAGTAATGCGAGTGTCTGGCTCTGAACTTTAACCATAGACAAGATTTAGAGACGCTGTGCAGAATTAGCAGCTCAGCTAAGCCTCAGGTCATTCGATTATTAACTTTAAAAATCAGGCCATCATCCAATTCATAGGTCCATTTATATCGTTACATCAAGAATGTTAAACACAGATGTTCTTATTGGTGAAGCTTTACAATCTTACTTTGCACCATACATATTTATTCCTTCCTGTACTCTCTATACTGTGGATATGTAAGGAAACGCATGCCTAAATCATGTTTCCTGAAACTAGCTTTTGTTATAAAAGGAAATAAAATTCTAAATGTTAATGAACCCAAACCCTACACCAGGGGACTATAAGTGCTTCACAGGCCTTTAGTTGAATCAGTTCAGTTATTTCAAGACTTTTCTCAGGACCTGAGGACATCAATTAATCTGTAATGGTCAGTGACTGGTGTTAGTATTTGCACTAAGATGATAGCGGTACATGTCTACAAGTTTTTTTAACAACTCACCGATAAGGCTTGTCAGAGTTATGAATCCGCCGGTGATTCCTCACCCCAACATATGTAGAGCTGGTGTAGTCGCACACATCACATTTATACATCTTCGGCACACCACATTCTGTAACAGAGCACAAAATAAACACACATATAACCTTCTAAGAACACTGGACATAAATCATATGGCACTATGTGGAGACAGAAGAAAAGGCATGGAGGGAAAACGTCGATGATGGAGGATGATGGCTGTAAGCTATGAATTGAAATATCTGTTTCCGCATTTGAACAGATATTGAGGCCATAAAAATAAATCTTACCTTCGTCTGTTACCCGCTCAACTTCCTCAACCGTGGCCATGGTTTCAGTGACCGGTGTGAGCGCGGCCATGTCACTAGTGAAGCTGTGGTGCTCCCTTTCATGAGTTCTTAACTGACTCTAAGTAAGGAAAACAAACATGCCATCAGACATCTACACAAAACATTACAATATATGCAGTTAACATTAAAAACAGCAATTCAAACATACTTTTCCACCAACTTGGCACCTGTCATCCTATTGGACATTTGATTTATATCTTAACTACCTACAGTCGTGGTCAAAAGTTGATATACACCAAGTAAAGAAAATGTATATCATGGGAGTTTTTACTTGTAATCATTTCTACAGCTCTCATTTTTCTGTGATGGAATGAGTGGAACACATACTACTTTGTCACAGAAAACATTCATGAAGTTTGCTTCAAATCCAAATTTATTATGGGTCAAAAGGCACGGACTTGTTTCGTCAGCACAGTCCACATGTTCTCAATTGGGTTCGAGTCAGGACTTGGGAAGACCATTCCAAAACCTCAATTCTAGCCTAATTTAGCCATTGCTTTATCACTTTTGATTTGAGTTTGGCATCATTGTCCTGTTGGAACACCCAACTGCACCTGAGACCTAATCTCCTGGCTGATGATTTTAGGTTTTCCTGAAGAATTTGGAGATAATCCTCCTTCTTCATTATTCCATTTACTTTACTCTTCACCAGATCCACTGGCAGAAAAACAGCCCCATGGCATAAAACTACCACCACCATGCTTGACAGTAGGTATGGTGTTCTTGGAGTTAAAGACCTCACCTTCTTTCCTCCAAACATATTGCTGCTCATTGTGGCCAAACAACCCAGTTTCTGTTTCATCCGACCACAGGACCTTGTCCATGTGATCAGCAGCAAACTTTAGTCAAGTTTCAAGGTGCCGTGCTGTCTTCAATGTGTTCCACTCATTCCATCACAGGAAAATGAGAGCTGTAGAAACCACTGGAAATTAAGACTGCCATGATATACATTGTCTGTGTATCATGGCAGTGTGTATGTATAAGTGATTGAGCCTGCTCATTTTAGACAATATGAAATAAATAAATGGGTTACCTATTTATTCAAATGGGCTATTTGAGGCTGAGATGAGAACCTTACTGTTTTTCATTTAAATATTCAATGACAAAGAGGTTTTGCATGACTCTGTCCCAGCAGAATATCTGAACCATGGACATTTAGTGGAGTGTTGATTGACACGGTCACATGGTTGGACATGGTAGACAGATGTCACATTTACATGTCAGGATCTGGTAATTATAGACACAGATTCAATATTTAACTGTCATTAATCATCACAGTAACAGCTTTAATAATTTTGCGCTTCATGCACACACCGTCATCATGGAAAACACGCAAAGAAATGCATACGATGCAGCTTTCAAGTTAAAGGCGATCGATCTGGCTGTCAAAGAAGGAAATGGAGCTGCTGCACGCAAGCTTGGCATCAATGAATCAATGGTGAGACGTTGGAGACGGCAGCGTGAAGAACTGACTCAATGCAAAAAGACGAAAAAAACTTTCAGAGTTAAAAAAAAAAGCAGATGGCCCGAACTTGAAAACGTTCTTGAAGACCGGGTGAGCACGCAGAGAGCAGACGGCTGAGGTGTTTCCACCGTGCAGATCCGACTGAAAGCCGAAACAACCGCCACCGAAAAGAAGATCGAAGATTTTAGAGGTGGACCATCGTGGTGTCTCAGATTTATGAGATGAAAAGGCTTATCCATCAGGACACGGACGAGTCTGCGTCAGCCCCCCCTCCACGACCCTGATTAGGACAAAGTGGGGAAAGAAAATGGATGGACTGTTCCTGATTGGCTACTGTTTGGAAAAAAGCATTTACAGTACATATTTGTGTATGTTACCGGTACTATTTAATAAAAGTTAAAAAAAATATTTCTGTGTAACATCTTTCTGTGTAAATATCTCATGTTACAACGTGGACACTTGCGGCTTATAGACAAGTGCGGCCTACATATGTACAACTTTCTTTTTCTTTTTAAAGTTAGTGGGTGTGGCTTATATTCAGGTGCGCTCTATAGTCTGGAAATTACGGTAGTTAACGTTTATTATCATCAGAGGACGTTGTTTTTGGTTCCTATCTTTTTCCCAAATATATTGGTACGTGAGTGAATGTGTAAATGAGAGGCATTAACTTATAGCACTTTGTAGAAGGGCGCTTTATAAAGTTCACTCCATTGACTTGTATTAGTTCACGGGGCAGAGCTGCCACCTCCAATATGGTGGCGATGTCAACATACGGTCCAGCGCTCAATGAGGAGTATATGTCTATGGCATCAACAACATGCTGCGCTTGTACTTTTAGTGGAGGTTTGATTGACACGCAGTGATCTTCAGTGATGCACTGTTTAATATCATGCCCTCTAATTCACTAGTGAGCCAGCCCTCACTCTTCACAATTAGAAACTTTCTTGGCCTAACTCCTGAATCTGTTGGATAATATGATAAACTTGATGAATGATGAATAATCGCTGCTGCAGATCACTGCTGGAGTCCCATGATAGCAGCGGAATCAATAGTTTTCTCCTTTGCCTGCATCATCAAACTGAGGCAGCACTGTGACTGCTGGCTCTTCCAACTTTCATCTTTTACTAACAAGGTCTATCACTTCACACAGGTAATTTAACTTATCTCTTTAGGGCAAAGTTTTGATGACTGAGTGCCAATTTAGGGGGCCAGGATATGATTGAGGGCAGCACAAGAAAAACCCATGAACTTGTAGGATTTCTGATTGCTCTCATATTGGCATTTAACATTTAAAATCATTTAAATTATTAATCCTCAATTATATAGCATTTTTTCTGTGGTTGCCTTACCTTGCAACCAGGCAATTTTATTAGCTGGTATCGGCCAATAGCTGATATACACCATTCAGCCACAACATTAAAACCAGCTACTTAATACTGTGCAGGTTCCACTTTGCAGCCAAAACAGCTCTGATCTGTCAAGGCATGGTCATAAGATCTCTGGGGGTTTGGGCCTCCATGGATCACACTTGTTCTAGCACATCCCACAGATGCTTGATCAGATTGGGATCTTGGGAATACTTGGGCCCAGTAAACGCCTTGGGTTCTTAGGGGAAGAGCACTGCCATCGGGGAGTGATGTTACGATACAGGGATGTACTTGGTCTACAACGGTGGCTGGTGTGTGTCAAGTAGAATGCCAGGACAGAAGGTTTCCCAGCAGAACATTGCATTGTAACAAGATAATCAATATTATTCACATCAGCTGTCAGCTGTTTTAATGTTGTGGCTGATCAGTATTACAAATACGGATGTTGCCATTTCTGTTGTCAAATATGTGCCAATATGAAAACTTTTCATTTGTAACCAAACAAAATGCAGAAAAACTAATAACGGTAACTTATAATAATTGAATTCCAGTTAAGTTTACCGTTTTAGTGCACTAATATCCTGCCTCCATCGCCTATTTTTTTCATGTTTGGCATGGTGTGTGATAACCGTGTTTTGGAAAGACTAAAACATAATGTATGCATTTCATGTCACGTTCAAGCGCAGCACAACATTTCTGGGGGGCTGCCATAGACTAGTGGGCTGCAGTTTGACCAAGTATGCTCTAAGCCTCGCTGAGAAACAGTGAATTGTAACGTAAGTGCTGGAGAGGCAATGAAACACAAACACACCAGTTGACATCTGCCTCAGCATTTTTGGAGGTGCATCAATTTGTCACTGGGGCAAAGAGTATGTTCATGTGCATTCTGTTCAGATATTTAAAAAAAAACACCTCTTCTCTCAGACTGATGGGTCAGCTGGTAGTAACAAGTGATGTGTTGATTGAATACAACAATCAGCTGTTTATATGTCTCCATTTACTCTGAATTAGAAGGGGCTGATATGGATAAGATCTTGCATCATATCATGGGGCTGAAGATAATTATTACTTTCAATACTGATTACTCTGCCAATTATTTTCACACTGAACTGTCTTATCTATAAAATGTCAGGACATAGTGAATAATGGCCATGATTGTTTCCCAGAACCCCACTTAAAGTTGCTGTAAGCATTACTTTCTTATTTAAACAAGTGTTATGTAGCTCTGCATTCCAACAGTAATCACTGTTATAGAGTGTTTTGTCAGTAATCCATCTCTCCTCCTCCTGCTCATGCAGTAAAAGAGAAAATACATTTTAAGGTATCCCTGCCCACTTTATCCACGCAATATCCTCCCATTTACCGGCAATGGCGTGAGGGCAAAGATACCAATTCCAGCGCTCCCAGTGCTGCCGACACTACCTAGCAGGCCAAGTGAAGAAAAACGCTTGAAAGGGGCGAAGAAAGCTGCCTCCCAAAAAAAAAGACAGGAAAAGAAAGGAAAGAGTGGTCACCCTAGAGAGGAGGGAGGGGATTGCTATCTGCAAAAAAAAAACGGGAAGTTAGCTAAAACGATGCTTACAGCAGGTGTAACACAGTCGAACCACTTATTTTATTCTACAAAAGCCAAAAAGTCATTAATTTGGTCATTGTCATGAAAATGATAAGCCCTAAATCCTCACACTTGAGAGGCAGGGACCAGACGATATACTTCACCTAAACAAATAATAGTTGATCAAAATGCCAATTAATTTTCTGTCCATCGACTACATGTCTCATTGATAAATTGCTTCAGCTTTACAACATAACTTTACATTTTGCTATTAGTGTCTATTATGACATAATACACACTGAACATTTCAAAAGTTTTTATCATCTTATGGTGAATATCACTATATTCCTCACTCTGAGTAAATCTATATCTTTGTGTGAACATTCCACATTAAACATTTATGTAATATGTATTTTAAGAAGAAAAAAAAGGACATGGCCAAAATGACATTCAGAACTGTAGAAGTCCAGTTGTAGGTGTGGGGGAAACTATAGGTATCATAACGACAGAAGATCTTTGCAAACAAGAAAGCAAGGTGAATGTCCGTGGCCAAGTAATTTAATGTTACCAGCCACACAAGTCACAAACATTATGTTAGGAAAACATAGCAACACTAATTTTACCCACCATGGGGAAGCAGAGCAAGCTACCCATCCATCTTAACGCCTTTCAACTCTGTATGGAGTCTCCACCATTGGAATGCCTTATCAATGTTGACACATTTCTTGGCCTTTGCCTGATCATAACCATTCTTTTTCATTTTTTGCTGTTATTTTCACCTCTTTGGCTGTTTCTCAGTCATCTTTCCTTCTATAAAATATGACATTAGCATGTGCCAGATCGATTTACTCCGCCCCTCTCATTAGCTAGTCCTCAAAGGTTGGGTTGGTTAGGCTCAAGCAGGGAGAGTGATGGTTGGTTAGGGTTAGGACAAAAAAAATAGGGTAAGCCTATCAGAGGCAGAGTAGGGTGGTAGTTCTTTGGCCATCCCAGGAAAATAAATATTAACTCCCCTGCCCCTCGTACTGAGCACAAATATTAACACCACTAGTTGCTGACTGGCTGGAATAGTTTGTTTGTTTGCCATTTACATAATCAGGGCTGTGTACGAACACTGAACTGATAGCAAGTTGATCATGAGGAGATATTTGATGGATTTGACAAACACTGTTTTGGATAAGTGTAATTCATAATGGTAGAACCCTTAACATAATAAAACAAATACAATTTTAATATTCTGCTTACTCGATTACATGTGACATACAGTAATTAGAATGCATTATGTGAGCTTTGAAGTCTCCTCACCTTGTAGTGGAAGGCATCTGGGCACAGCTTGCACTGGTACATCCTGGTCTTGCAGTGGTGGATCATATGGCTCTCCAGGTCCTTACTGTCTGAGGCAATGTGCTCACAGATGGGACACTGATATGGCTGCCTCTGTCTGTGCACCCGTAGGTGCTGTTTAATGTAGCCTTTATTGCCACTGCTGTAACGACACAGGCGGCACCGGTATGGCCTTTCGCTGCTGGGGATGTAGTCCACTAGACCACCATCAGGAGCCAACCCGTCCATTCCTGGGATGCTACACATGTAACTCCCAGCTCCGTTCCCTGCGACCACACCTGCCATGGCTCCGTTTTGGAACTGTGCGTTGTCCTGAAGCTCTTTTAAGATGTCCTCATCTGAGGCATTCTGGTCTGAGCGCTCTCGGAGTCTTTCAATGACGGTGAGCAGTGACAGGCTGATGCCAGCTTTGGTGGCAGGGCCCTCCTCATCTCCCTCGCCAAGACCCAGGGACTGCAAATCTTCCTCTCTGCCCTTGCTCTGAAGCTCCAAGTCCATCAGGCCTGTTGTCCCTACGTCCGAAACCTTCGGTCCAGCTGTTGTCACCTCTACCAGTTTCTGGCCCGTGTTTTGGCTCTGTGCCTGGGTTGTAATGGTCTTCAGGCTTACCTTGGTGCTGGAGGTGGGGAGCTCGGGTGTCCTCATAGGCATAGCTACCAGGGCCTCAGCAGCCAGAGAGTGCAGGCGGAGGGACTCAGAATGTGTCCTCTTGCGGCCAGCAGGGGGGATGTTTTCATCTCGTGGAGAATCACTACTTACAGCAGCACTGGACTTAATGTTAGTTCCTCCTTCTGGCTGGCTGTCAGCAATGCTACCTGTACTGGAGCCAGAGACCACTTCATCCTTCACTGCTACCACATGATCCTGCTCCTCCTCCTCCGGGTCGAGTACACTCTTGTCCCTGTCCACATCTGGGCTGAGAAGGAGTGGGTTGGTTGCCATTACTGAATCTTCAGCGGAAGGAAGGCGCTCTACAATCACGTTGATGTGGCCTGCGCTGTTGGGACTGCTGTTGATAATCTTCTGAGCTGATGACAGTAAGCTGTCTGTATTAGAGGTGCTGTCATGGTGGCTATCGATCTCTACCTCAGACTCCGCCTCCGTCGTCACCTGTACCTCCACCATGGGCTCCTCAGAGGCCAGGTCTTTGATGGGGTACTCGCTTTCCTCTTCTTTCGCGACTATTTTTGGATTTTCATTGAGATCAGAAATCGGATGAGTCAACGCGTCCCCTTTGTTCTCAACAGCCAACGGACTAGCGAACAGCTGGAGCTTGAAGGCAGTGGGGAGCTTTTGCAGGTTTTTATCTTGAAGAACTGGAGAAAGAACGACTATGTCCTCTCTTCTTTCCACAGTGTTCGCTGCAGCCTGGGCCTCTCTCCTCGTGAGAATCCCGTCGTCATCCTCAAAGATGGGGTAAGAGCAGTCGACCAGGCCGGCGTGCTTCCAGGCATGGGTCTTGAGCATTCGCTGCTGGCTGCACACGTAGCTGCAGATCAGGCAGCGGTACAATCCATACTCCTCATAGCTATACCATTTCTTCTTCTGTGATAGCTCCTTGGAACCGTCTACCGGGCCTTTGATCGCCTCGGTTCCTATGATTTCACTGTTCCCAGTCCAGTCCTCGTCTTGCTTTCTTAAAACCTCGTCCACGCCCTCAATGTAGGTATCTGACAGAGCAGGATTCCTCTTCAGGTTGTCATCATTGTTGAAGTGCAGCCTGACGTGCTCCTCCAGCTGCCCCTGGTCTCTTGATGTAAAGCGACACTCGGAGCACATGAGGATGAGGTCACTGTGCTGCTCGTTGTGTTGTTTCAGGTGCTCTTTCAGCAGCGGCAGTGTTTGGGAGAGATAGGGGCACAGGCTGCACTGATAGCATGTTACCGTCCTCATGTGGTCGCCGCTGTTGGGGTTGTCGGCCACCTTCGTTACCGTGGAGGTGATGTTGTTGTTGCTGTCGCCTGACGCAGGTGAGGAAAGAGCGACCTCAGCCGTGCTGCCATCTAATATCACATCCTCTACACTTTCCTGCTCCTTAAGGTTCCTCTTAATTTTCTTCAAGGGAGAACCTCCCCTGCTCCCCCTCATCACCTCCACACCTCCCCCACCGCCCACAGCAGCAGCGTGTTGGATTGCTCTTTTCTGTCCGGCGAAGTTACAGCGGCGCTGGGGCCGCTTCTCCACGATTTTGCTGAGTTTCTCAATGACCTGGATGAGAGAATCTGCAGCTTGTTTCTGCTGAAAACTCTGCGAGGTGTCCTCCTCCACCGCTTGTGTTTGGGTTTGGGAAATTGCTCCTAGTGCTGATGGCATGGAGGAGGAGGAGGCGGCATTGGAGGAGTGTGTGATGAGCACAGCTACATTGCTGATCTCCTCCATGACCTGGCAGACAGCAGGGAATAAAGAAATTAGTGTGGTTTCTGCTATATGGTACATTACCTCTTTTTTACTACTGATATGGATACCAATATTTTGAAATAGTATTTCTAAACTTTTATGACAAAATGTTGCATTCCAAGGTAATACCAGTCCCTCCACAGAATGTGGATTGACAATCCCTGTGAAATCTGCAATTTTATCCAATCATAGTAATGATGCATGTTTAGACAAAATTGCAAGGTCATGCAGAATTCATGGGGAGTGGCAATTGAAACATTGCAAACTACTGGAGGGATTGTAATACATCACACAGTAAGCTAATGAGGCCACCACAATAGTGTACATGGACGTGTTCATCTCTGAATTTGAATCATTGATGCAATTTAAAATCTAATATGCTGTATTACTGTATAAATAATTTAGTCTCGAGTCAGATTGACAATGAAGTAAATTCTGCTTTCATACAAAACAAAATAATGACTGACGAAGTTTCTGCTCTGCATCGACCACAATTTCCTCTTATGTACAGTTGTGGTCAAAAGTTTACACACGTAGAGAACATCTACATCAAGGCAGTCTTGAGCTCAAGTGATTTCTACAGCTCTCATTTGGAATGATGGAATGAGTGGAACACATACTACCTTGTAGCAAAAAACATTCATGAAGTTTGGTTCAATAATAAATTTTTTTAAGGGCTTCTGTCAATGTGACCAAATCTGCTGGGTCAAAAATATACAACTTGAATGATCAACTTTGGTGATTAAACAAAGTTGTACAAATCAAATTTGCTGTGTAGCATGGCCTGTTAACTTCTTCTGAGTGATTCTGATTGTTCACAGCTGATGACTTTTCAGGGCCTGTTTCAATAGAGCTTGTTTGATACACCCATTAGACTCAACCACAAACACTACAAAGGGAAAGATCTGGTCACATATTCAGAAGACCTATAATAAATTCATTATTGAACCAAACTTCATGAATGCTTTTGTGACAAAGCAGTATGTGTTCCACTCATTCCATCACAGAAAAATGAGAGCTGTAGAAATCATTAATGTTGTAAACATTGACATTTTGAGTTGGAATTCCCCTGTCAAGGGCACAGCATTCTTTGTGAAAAAATAAGAATTTAGCAAGTCAATTCGGCTCTTTGCATTTAGAGTTTTACACAGTAAAATAGAGCAAAAGCAACTGAAAAGGGCATTTTACTGGTTCCATCAATTGCTTTTTCCACTAATTAAATTTGTTGAGGAAAAACAGAGGGGGTTTTTTCAGCCAAAAAGAAATACATCATGGACCACACTGACATTGCAGCAGACGGCTGAGGGGATTGGCTTTTTGGAGGAAAAGGGAAGTGGCCCAAAGGACCACTCTGATAAGTGTGATAGCTCAGCTCATTCTTGATAAGCTGAGCTCTGCTGGTCAGCAGACAGGGCTTCCAAACAGCACCATGTGCATCTGTTTACAAACTTAACCTGAGGGAAATAATACAACTCATGTGGTTAAATTCCTTTCATATCTGGAAATCCCACACTTTCCTCTTTTTACTTTCTGACCACAAATGATCTTCCTCTTTCTCCTACTTCTGCATCTGTATGAATATGTCATAACTGCAGGATACAAATTTGGAGGACCACTACATCCAAGAACTATTGGCTGCAACCCAGGATAAAAAAGGAGTGGAGCTACACACAAACTGTCTTTGAGTTATTAACACTGGACCCAAGAATTATTCAGTTAACAATAACGGACTCCTTCTATCTAAAATCTCTCATCCCAATCTGCTACAACAAACAGCTCCCTGTCAAATAACGTGAAGTTTGTCACTCGCACAGATTACAACTAGGCTTTCTGTGGTACATCAGGCACATTTCTATGAGGTTAAATGTGACTGTGGTCAGTGTAGCCTCTCCGTAGACCCCATCATGGGGCTTTAACCAGTCTCAGATGAGCACCTGCTATGTCACAATCTAAAAATATGTCATCCACTTCCATTCCCCTGTAGGATGAAGTTGAACGCAGCCTCTCAACTCACACCGAAGCATCGAATAACCACTTGTCCAAAATCTCAGGCTAATGTTAGCTGACAGAATGGACTCTAAAAAGACTTTCACACGGAATTAAAAAGACGAACATTGAGTGAAAGGCAACAGGACACACATTGCTAGCTTCCCAGCTTGCTGCCTGCTATTCAAACACACACACGTACACACACACACACACACTCACAGTGACAGACACCACACGAGTCTCTCACAGTGCTAGCAGTTGCACACGAGTGTACAAGGGTATTTTAATGATGTTTTCGGTTAATAAGTGACGGAGAAGCACATGGCTGTGTTTGAGTCAAAATATACTCACTGACACGGAATGGCTCGACGCTCTTTGTCCTCAACACATAAAACTGCTTTGTGTTATTCGTTAGCCATAAAAAAGTGGCCTCCCTCTCTCCCACATTGCAAAATGGCGAGGATGGAATATCAGTCACGTGACTTTGAGTTTAGGTCAGGTGATCAACGCGGGCTGATGATTGACGGATTGTCGAATGCTGCCTTCAAGTACCGCTCGTAAAACACCGCGTCAGGTATTCAGTGTCGGTGCGTTCAGTGTTTCGAGTGCAGTAATAGGTCCATGGTGAAATGTTGAAAATAAAGTGACCAATATCAAAATAGATAAGGCAAAAATTAAGGATACTATAAGATAATAGCCTCATTAGCCTGAGACTCCTCAATCCCCACCTCATCTTTTACTCCACTCCACACACATCTGCATGTCATTGTACATTATTTTATTTAAAAAATTGAAATAAAAACCTTGAACCTTGAAAATAAATAAAAAAAAATATTAGGCTTTTATCCTTTAAATTATTAACAAAATTATCATCCTGACTATAACCAGTGCAACATTTTTTCTAGACAACACCAAGTCTAGGCCTACTTACTGCTATTAAACATGACTGAATGTCAGCATGTAAAACTATGATATATTTAAAAGGAAATTATATCTATTAGCATCATCTTATTTTTATCTGTTTTATTCTGTGTACCACAGTGTCTATATTGTAGTTTGTACTACATCTTTATTTTTAACTTTATTTAACCCTAGTTGCGACTTTTCAGCAGTTCATTTTGACCCCAAAGTGCTTCTCCAATCAGCTCATTGCTGATGTGACCTAAAGACAAAAATGAAGCCTCAACATGAACATAAACCTTAACTGTATTACCACGTGTGTGGTGAAATTGCATCTTTGAATCTTTTGCTCCTGCCCTATAACGGAAATGTCTGTCTCTTTCTGGGGATAGCATGCAACAATGAAATAATGTTTCTCTAAATGTAGAAGTGAGGATCATCTTAATGGTAATAATAATATTCATAAAACCCAATGCCAAAATATCTTTGATTTGTTCTGGGAGAGATTAAATTAGATTTAAAAAAAAAAAAATGTTTCCCCACTAAATGACCTTACACTTCAATTCACTGCAACTCTTTCTGACACAGAAGCTATGTGAAAAAAAACAAAAACAAGAACATTTGTACTAAGGGACTTGCATATCCACAAAGATGTAGTGCTACAGGACACTAAAGATGATTTTGTGTAGAACCTACAGACTGCTTTCCTTTTGCAGATGTTAAACACACATTTTCTACAGCTGAGCACTATCCTCTAGTGGTGACTTCATGTTTGTGCAGCTTGACTCACACAAACAAAGGAACAGATTAAATAAAACCACTGAATGTAACATCACAGCCACTGAAAAGTTCCAATTTGCTCATTTAAAAAAAATTACAAACTAAGACAGAGTAATATAACATATTTGAATTTTTTCATTTTTATGCAATGAATGTCAACACTTTCATATACAAAAGTTTCAAGGAAATTAAAATAATCCTTTTGTGAAAATCTACAGTCAAGATAACCCACAAAGTGTTTTTTTTTAAGCTCTGAAGCTATGTTCAACAAGATCTGTGGCAAGCAGCACCAAATAATTTCTAGATATGAACTACATTCAAAGTACACATAACCAAAAGATTTTTGCAAAACAATGAAAACAAGTGGCTATATGATTTTTTTTTTTTTAAATGACAGATTGTTCATTCTGGTTCTCCTGTGTGATTCCCCTTTGTAGCACCTGAGCCCATTTCCTCCAGTGTCTCCCCAGCCCTTTTCTCACAGAGACTCTACATTATCTCCGCAGCAGAGGTTCGCCAATTCTCCGCCTTTGTTTGTTCACACATAAGATAAGATAAGATAAGATAAGATAAGATAAGATAAGATAAGATGTTCCTGTATTGATCCCCCTTGGGAGAAATTTGCAGGTAACACATCAGTACAGAGGGAAATAAATAGCAGCACAAGAGTAAGTCTCAAAAAGTAGAGACAATGATAAAGAGATATTATAAGAATAAAGTAACTATAACTATAAATAAAGTTTTAAAGTGACAGTGAAGTGTATGGTTGAGTCCTTATTCAGTGGAGAAAGGAGGTGTTGGGAGCTGTGCTGGTGGTGGTGTAGTGTAGTCTGATCGCTGATGGTATGAAAGAGTCCCCGAAGCAGCTCCGGCGTAAAACCGCACGATGCCTCGGGCGCGACGTGTTACACAACAGAGTCAGCGTCTCGTGTGACTTAAAAGGAATGCACCGGGCAGCTACTTCCAAACAACAATGGCTGAACTCAGTGTTATGTGTGGTGGGGTAGACTCCCCTTAGTAAAGAGCAAGGGTAGTGCTGGTGAATGCAGCCTTGGCCCAACTCCTCCCCCAACAAGTTCACTAGACTGCCAAGCACCAAGCTACAAGGCTATAAACCTGTGTGCCATTGTTTTACCTCTGCTGTGGTTGGCAGTGTTGGTGTCCCAGTGGCTGTCCATGTGAGGAATCCCTGTTTGCCCTTACAGAGCATTTTCTGTGTTTAGCTGGTGCATGAGGGGTGAGTAGGCTTAGTTTTAAAATGTATTTTAACTGCAGTAAACCTAGCCAATTTCCCCCTTTTCAGGTTCACCTGCACCATAACACTGCTGTTTTGTCCACATTTTTACATTTAGTTTGTGTTCTGCAATAGTTTTGCCTTTACTTTTGTGTTTTAGACCAACTGGGTTACCTTACTTTACTTTGTTGTTCCTTAACTTGGTTATTTGCTTAAATACATGTTTTTTTCCCTGACCATTTGTTTAGTTATTGTTATATCACCCATGTTGAGGTGCACAGATACGCAGGACTTCTATTTCAGCGGATGCAGGAGAACGACGCAGCAATTCAGCTGAATTCAGCACATAGCAGACAGGAAGTCATGCACCAAAACAACAATATAACATCCGGTTACTTTTCTTTTTACTTTCCGTGTTGATGCCAGCACACAAATCTATAAAAATAGACAAATACAAGATCTTATACTAATCCTTTGGTCGGGAACACTTCCTGTTGTTGTCAGATACCAGATACCTATAACTGCGGTTCGCGAGTGATTATGTGATTATCGCGGGAACTCCTTGGTCTGTTGACAGTAGCTACTGCGCCGTGGCAGACTCAAAACGCAACCGGTAAGGAACCGAGCCGTAACGCACCAGACATGTATCTGGTGGAATCTCTGGGTTATTTCCTCCCCGATAAGCCCTGTAGTGTGCCCTAACTCAGAGGATGAGTCTGAGTCTGAAGACACAAGTGTGGCAAAAAAGGCAGAAAATACTGTTTTCGTGAAGAATGGCTGCGCAAATTTGACTGCTTAAGGTCTCAGAGAGGGAAACATGAAATTTGCAGAATGCTGGCACTACACAGTTAAAACATAACATATAGGTCAAACACAGTGCTAGTCTAAGGCATAAAATATGCTGTGACCTGTACTCCAATGAAAATGCGACTCCACTGTCAGCTGCATATTGATTTACAGTGTGCACCCCTTACTTTTGTGATTGTGCTCCTAAATTTTTCAGTTAGGGGCCACTGTGCTCCTAGTAAATAAAGTTAGTCTGGAGCCCTGAAGTGACATGCAATACTTTCAATTGTGCAAAAAAAGGATAAAGAAATCACCATATACAAAACAGCATGCAAATAAAAACAAAAGGGCAACATAAGGTGCAAGTTAAGAGTCCATCAGCAACTACGCTCAGTCCAGCTGTTGTAGAAAGAACAAGGAAGTGGCTGGGTTGAAATAATCAAATTCCTCCATCATGTGGTGGTGGTACTGCGGTGTGGAGAACAGAACTGTCTCTGGAGGGCAGGAGCAGGGTAGTGTCTGGCTGGGGTCTGGAAAAGCGAGGCCTGGCTCTGCATCTCCCGCTGGATGTCCCGGAACATCGCACCGAACATGTTACGTTTACGGGGAAAACTAGATGAGGACCCAAATGCACACAAGAGTCTGGATAGGGGAAACAAAAGGCGAGCTTTAATTAAACAAAGATGAATATACAAAAACCAAGGAATCCAGATAAACAAATAGCAAGTAACCAAGACAAAAAACAAAGTAGCAACGAAAGTAAAATACAAATCAAAGACCAAACAAGAGGAACGAAAAACAGAAACCTACCAGGGCAAAACAAGAGGAGCAGGCAGGAACAGATACAAAAATAAAGAAGTACAAAAAAGCAATGAACACGGGGAAGACGGAACAACAAGGAACGCAGACAGAGTAACACTGAGGAAGACAGAGGCTGACGGAACTAACTGACAAGGACTTGAGGGAGAACAAAGACTATATACACAGACAGACTAACAAGGGGATCAGGAACAGGTGGAGGGAGGAGGGAAAGGACAGGTGATGGAAGGAACGGAAAAACACTGAGAGGGAAAAACACACAGGAGAAACTGAAAAGCAAGAAGTGACACATGAGGGCATAATATCAACATAAAACATAAAACACAAGAACAAGACACTGAATCATGACAGAACATGTTCATCTGTTCCGTCCTCTCCTGTCTGTCTGTTTCACCTGCTTTGTCATGAAAGGGATCCCCTTCTTTACTGGCGTCGGTGTCGAGGCCGCTAACTTCCTCGGTGGCTGTGCTGCTGCTGCAGGTGTGAGACGTCTCACTAACGTCCTCAGCCGCTTCGTCCATGTTGCTAACCAGGGACGCCGGATTAGCAGAGTGGCTTGTCCCCCAGGTGGACTGGCACAGGTCAAAATATGGCCACTCTAGCCGTCTTCGACCAATCCCTGCCGTATTTTCTCCTTAGAGCCTTCAGCTTGGATGTGACCTGCAATTTGTCTCTTGCGTAGCCGTGCTCATTGAATCTTTTTTGCCAGCCTTTCCAGCAACAGGCCATCCTTTACCATCCCCGAGAAGTGGTGGTTAATTTCTGCCTCTGCAGGCAGAGTAAGGAGCTCGTGGACCTCGTTGTCTCCCCAGTTTCCAGCCATCATCTTCTTTGTTGTTCTTAAAAGGCCGTAGGCAGGTTATGTTACCCGTTTATTGCTGCCAGCTGATTTTAAAGTCCCCTGGCTGTGGGTCGACCACTTAACACGTCATCAAATCGACACGCCCCTGCTCCGCGCCGCCGGCTTATCTATTCACACAGATGCTGGTTAGCCTCTGTTGCACCTCTGATACTACCTCTGGAGGTGCATCAGAGTCGCAGCGAAATTTCACTCACACAGAGGAGCATGAAGAGAATTGGCGCAGGATCCCCTCACTCAAAGGGTGTGAATGAGGCTCCTGTTTCTCCTGTGATATGCGTTTGGTTTTTTGTTCGTCATGTTTTATGCTCATTTGTAGTTTGCTTTTGGTTGTACTTTTTTAAAGCTTTTTGTGTTGCTACTTTCTTTTTACACTTTGCGGATTTTGGATTATATGTTTTTTTGGATTTCAGCTTTTGTTAATTAAAGCTCGCCCTTTGTTCCTTATGCTACTAACCCCCTCTGTGTTTCTGCATTTGGGTCCTCACAACCTTTTTACCAAATTGTGACATTAATGTTTTTTCTTTGGAAAGACTGAACATGTTATATTATCAGTGGTCAAGGTAAGTTACACTGGCTACAAGTGTCTGAAACTGTTTTTCAGATTTGGATTTTCAGTAGAGTTTTATGGTCTATATCAGTTGTCTCAAACTGCTTTGACCAAAAGTCCTCCACTATCGTCTTGTCATGATAAAGTTTAAAGCCTGGTTTAAGGCTGGCATCCTCCCAAAGACTCTCTGGCCCTCTTGGTTGACTAGGTCCCAATCTCAACAGTGGAGAGCTTTAAAAGGAGGATCATCTCTCAGGGTTGCTGGGACTATAGCGTTTCACTCTATTGGTGTAACAACAAGCTTTCCATCAGCAGCATGTGAATGAAGAATTGTTGTGGCCCACACGAGGAAGGTGCTGCAATACTTTGAGTCCTGTGATCTTAAAGTCTCACAGGCTGACATCACGGTCAGAACAGGACCAAGGTGGAGGAAGGCAAACGCAATGGCAGCTGTTAAGTCTCAGCTAAGGCAAAAGCATGCTGGTAAGCACAGACAGACTTGGTTGTACAGGATGGCAACAGAACACCATTATGACATGTGCAGACAAAAGACAGGAGGGTGCTAATCCTAGAGAAGGTACATGCATCAGATGAGGAGGAGCTAGCACACATGATGGCTGAAATGCAGCAATAGCCTGGACAAACTGTGGAAAGCTAAGCCCAAACCCGCCCAACTTGCTTTGCTGGAAAATGGAGTCACCAATGGCGTTTTCCACTAGCACTTGCCCATGGCAAGGGGCGGTACCCTTGCCGTAATGACCAAGTCCTTAAGTCCATATTGGTCACCGTCTACAATAGGATCTGCCACTGCAAGCGCCTCTGCCCAACAAGGACCATCGCTTTCATCAGGGCTTGGGAGAATCAACATTTGGCTGTGGATTAGGTGGCACCAAAACCCATTTTGGGCCATTGAGCATCTCGGTTTACTCTGGCAATTTATATTCCAAGGGTTGAAGATCAGGCAGATTACCTTCTGTCTAGAACTGGTCTGTTCTCGGGAGAGTGAACGCTTCAACTTGGTGTGGTAATCCTCTTATGGACTCAGTTCGGCAAGGTTCTGATGGACCTCTTTGTGTCAGCAGAGACAAACAATTGTAAGATGGGGCTCTCCTTTTAGGGTCAGGAAGGTCCCCAGTGTTTGGATAAGTTGTCGTTAGAGTGGCTGGAAGCATTGTTGTATGTTTTTTCCCTGGTGTCCAAAGAGGCATTAGTTCCTAAGGCTCCTCTGCTTGGTTCATGGCCAACCTTGGGCCATGCCAGTCAGGGTGGACCACCTCTCCCAGGTAGCGGTTCAGATATGGCACACCAAACCAGCCATCCCCCAGCTCTTGGTTTGGCCCCTTCTTACTCCCTCTTTCAAGGGTTAGTTGAGATTCTCCTGAAGACCATAGGCAATGCCAGGGCTGTTGTTGTCACAATAGGCAGGACAATCCAGCCATTTGCCCCATCAATCAGGTGCGCCACTTTTTTTCAGTAACTCTTGGACTCACAAAGGGCAACTTGCCCCATTAAGGTTTACACTGCCACTGTATCTCTTTTGTTAACACTATCTCTGAGGTCAATTTTATGCAGATGCATCCAAGTCTGGGGTAATCTGGTGCAACTCCCTGGGCTGTTGTTTGAAAAGAAGTTCCCCTTTCAGAAATCTGCAGCAGCAAGATGGTGTTATACCATTTTCCAGATTTTGCAGAATCATTGTGATATCCCTTGTACCATTGGGTTCCACTAATCTGCTCTCAGCCTTGAGGCAAAGATGTGAGGGAGTGGAGTCCTAGGGTCCTTGCGACACTGATTGGTCGTTGTCATCAAATGTAAAGACAGTGGTGACAGTCTGAGTGAGGTCGAAACAAGAAAAGTTATAACTAAAACTATAGATCTATGATACTGAACGATCATGTCACCATCTCTTGTCTCTCAGATGGTTCAGGCTACAAGGCGTGTTGACCTGGTTGGATGGTTATTGGTCTCATAGATTCCCGGGTTTAGGATATTGATTTTGCCTTATGATGATGTAATCACATTGCTGGAACAGGCCTGACCCATATGTAAGTCTCAGAGGCTGTATGTTTCTGAATTTGTACATTCCAGGTAAAAAAAAAAAAAAATGGGAGCAAGGTGTCCTTTCATTTACAAAAAATAACACTACCATTTTTCCTGAGAACTGGGGTAGCAAACTGGAAGGTTAAATGACATGAAATTATATTTTCAGCTGGTATGTCAAATCTTGGATGTTTAAGATGTCAAAACTGCCACCTCTCAAAGCTCAGAATCTTTGATTGTTGATTCATATGAATTGTACAGAAAACAATGCAGTTGGGGTGCTGTTTAGCTCACTTGGTAGAGCGGGCGTCCCATGTACAGAGGCTAAGTCCTCGCTGCAGCGGACCTGGGTTCGACTCCCGGCCCGGAACCCTTTGCTGCATGTCACTCCCCCTCTCTCTCACCCTGTTTCCTGTCATATCTTCAGCTATATACTATCAATAAAGCCATAAAAGGCCCAAAAAATATTTAAAAAAAAAAAGAAAACAATGCAGTTATGCAGATGTAAGAGAGCGGCATTCAATACAAAACCTCTGAATACCATTGCAGTTATTTTTTCCCCCTGTGTGCCAGTATTTACACACACACACACACACACACACACACACACACACACACACACACACACACACACACACACACACACACACACACACACACACACACACACACACACACACACACACACACACACAGTGTAATTCGGGCCTGGTTTGTGTAGCCTGGGCTGAAAATGACATCTTTCATTGTTGGCCATTCATATGTGATTTTTATGAACTCTAATCCCCTCCACCTCCCATTACCCCTGTTGCCTCTCCGTCAAAGGCACACTGAGGCTGTTCTCTAATCTAAAGCGACAGCCATCTACTTTCACTCACACATTACAGTGTAGCCTTGGGCAACCAAGCCTGCTCCTTTCAAAATGTTGGAACCAGGTTATTTCAATTGAAGTATTAAAGTAATACTTCAGTTTAAGCTATTATTTCAGGATTTGTTATTTTTTACTAACTGCAGGGCTGAGTGGGGATTGATTGATTGTGAATGAGGGAAAGAGAGGACGCACTGTAGAGATTTAAATGTGTTGAAAGAAAATAAAAGTGGTGGCTAATTTATGTCCTATTTGAATGTTTGATATAGATGTGTGTTTTGCTCTTGACTCGCTAGAAGAAGATGTGTGCAGGGGTAACAACAACAACAACAACTGACTTACTTTCTTACTGTGGAGTTTTCAACTGCACCTCTCTTTCTTCTTCAGTAATTGAGAGTTTGATTAGTCATATACTGCATACAACAAAACTGTGATGTACGTACTAAGGTCACATGATGACTGTGCAATCCTCATTACATCAGAGTAAACTCCGTCTGATGAAGAAGACCTGAGATGTGGATGAAAGCTATGAAAAAGCTGGTAAATATTTTTCATTTTGATTAAAGTTTAGTATTAGTCCTATGTATGGATCCAGCTCAAACCAGAAACTTTCTGTAATAAATTTGTAGTTGCCAACCCCACACTGTGATCACTCTACATTACATCATCATGGCTGTCTCCTCACTTCACGATGCTGTTCCATTGCCAGACAAAACATTATTTAACTGTATTCAAAGGCTGTGTTGTACTCTCATGAAACAAACATGTTAATTCTTAATGGATAATAGTGTATATTAAGAAAAAGACAGGAGTAAAATGAAGTAAACTAAGCTTCTCAGTGCTTGAAATCTTGAAGATCTCTCTACAACATTAATCGTTCATTAACAAAAAGAGTCAGATACTATTTATCTTAAAAACAGCAATCTATGATTTCAGGACTGTGCAGGTGCAGTTTCATCAGATTTGATTGACAACCTGCCAAAGAAACAACCCCACAACTGTCATCATATTGAAATATTGTTAAATTGTCATTGGTAAGTGATGACAATTGATATATCTGAGTAATGAAAGAATGTCCATAGATCTCTTTAATGAATGATAAGAAGCTGATTGGGACCATAGGCCTTTTCATCTAAATTTGTGAGAAACTGAGCAGACTTTGCAAATGAGCTGTGTTTTACATACTGTAAATGCAGTAATCATGCATTTGAACCCTGCACCCACTTAATTTTAGCTGAAATATGGTACAGTTTACAGATATGGAAAAGCTTTGTTTTTCTTGTGCTGTTGTGCTGAGGTGTAAAACGTTTGACTCCATAATCCATATGAATATGAAATCTCATTGTGAATAGTCAGACCATTTCATCATCTAAGGAAATACAGCTGTCAGACTTACTTCAAAAAAAAGTTAAAGAGACAAAATAGTAATTTGTCCTGTCTTTACCTGCATCAGTTTTACAGGATTTACTTCCCTTATGTTGTTCCAAAGAGTACCACATGGTGGCACTAGTGACCTTCTGGCCAATGGGAGATGTATAACAGGAAAGACAGAGGGATACAGAATCAGGCACAAGAGGAGAATTTGAATTGAACCAAACCGTTATTGAAGGTTTTTATATAACTGCTTTTTTTAAAAAAATATATATATCAAACATATGTTTAAAAACTTTGAAAGATGTCCTTTGTTAACATTGGTTTCTTTTCTAAACATAGCAGTGAAACACATTAGAAATATACCAAATTGAAGCAAAAAGTAACATTAAATTTAGAGAAAAAAAATACACGATATGGTCAAAAACAGAGCAAAGTAAAAAAAGAAAAAAATGGGGCAAGTTACTGAAGCAGATTTTTATCAATACTTAATTTGTAAATTGTGTTGTGTAGAGATATGAGGAACAGAATATGAAAGGAAAAAAGGAAAACTGAGGAAAAAAAGAGGGCATTTTACAACAAATAATGACAGAGTTATAAGGAAAGTGTGCAGAGTCAGTGAAAAGAGTAGCCGAGGGAGAAAAGGTGAGGACGGGGGGGTGAAGAGGGAGGTCAGGCTGTGGATTTGGTTCCTCTCTTATATTATGTGATGATGGACTGAGAGCTTAGAGAAGGTAGAGAAAGAGGGAGAAAGAAGGAAGAATATATCGGGGGGGGGGGCATATTGTTTTTGTGGCAAATTGATGCGATCCATCTGAACCATGTGACTCCTGCAGCACACTCCCTGAGTGACCAGCACTGCGCCACACCCAAGGGCAACTGGAATTGCATTGTGAGCCCCCCCTTTTTTTTCTACTCTTTCTTTTTTTTTAGGCAATAAGAGACGATGTATGTCCTCCATTTTGCCACGGGAGTGAGCAAACAAAACGACAGCCTGTAGTTATATGTATCGTAGTCCTTCTTCCCCTAAAAATATATTCCACTAACACACACGCACACACACTCTCTGAGAGTTGGGCATGTGGCTTGCTTCCCAGGTCATTTTCTTTGGAGTTCCTGCTTTATTGTGTTCGCTGATCCGATTTCCCTTCCTCTCTGGTGTGATTTCTCTTTCTGTTGCCCCGGCCAATCTTACAGCCATGGTTCACCTGGAAAAGAAAAATAGCGTGACCTCTACGCCAACACACCAGCGCTAACAACAGCAGCAACAACAACATGGCATAATAATGCTTTCACTTGAGGAATGGGATATAATGTGTCTTCATGATCTATCTGGGCCATATCAAATATATGAATCATGTTATTACGGAGGAATTGGAGGGAATCGGGCCCTGCCGGGAGAAGTGCCAGTGTGTTAGCCAAGGTGTTTTGCCCATGAATGGTGGTGTTACTACAGCATGTGAATGTTTTCTTTCTGCTGCTCTCTATTTGGTTCACTTTGTTGAAGATACGCAGAAATAAACAAAAAAATTATTAACCGAATTCTGTATTTTTTCCAACAAATCCTATGAGAGCATGATCAAAACCAAACAATAAACATTTTTTTGTGTAACCAAAGATGGTGATATCTTATTCCACTGTGCTACAGAGCACGACGTTGCAAAGAAGACGAACACTGTAGCAGCACCTTGGTAACATTTAATTTTACAGGTCTGTAAATGTCATGGTAACTACCAAGTAATGTTTTTTTTTTTTTAATTTACCCTCAAATCACCACAGCTTCCTTTAAATTTACTGAAAATGATTGATTATATTCTGCTATTTTCAAATAGTAAATAGATTTGGATTAGATTCTGCTTAACTTCTGCTGATCATAACAGCTTACCTTCCATCTACTCTCTGTAGTATTGTCACAAAATGTAAAAATAGTGACATTAAACTTGACATGTTGACATTATAGGCATACAATGAGACTCAATGAGACTGGATTCTTAGTTATGAAGTTGTTCTTGTTGGTAATTAGCTTTTTTTGTTGCCTTACATTTATACAAATGTGACATTTAGGAAAATTGCTACAAAGTGGGCAGAAACTGGTTGGAAAGTAAACTGTAACAACTGATTTTAATTTACTGGGCCGCTGAACAGAAGTGAGACAGACACTACTGGGAGGATAAGCAGAAACAAGTTTGAAGTCTCCAGCAGATGTATTAAACAAATTAGCAGCTGTTTATTATTACGTGTGATGTAAACGTTGGTGTAATTTGGGAGGAATTTCAAATAACTTACTTGGTAATAACACCTACTCTCCATGAAATTTGCAGACCCGTGAAATGAGGTGTTATCAAGCACTTGATTTTGAGTTAATACCACAAACACTATCCCGCTGCTGGAAATACTCATCAGAGCACCGAATGTGTTGAAATCTGCAGATGAAAAAAGGTCACTAACCAATAAATTATCTACTCTTCCTTAAAATCTACAGTGACCAGCTGTAGGACTGTGCCATATGACCAAAATCTCATATCCCTGTATAGCTTGTTTCGTGCCCAGATAACAATACATATGCATATGGCACATTAAGGTGGTAAAAGAGGTCAGTGATGTCTAATCTAGCTGTTGGGACGGGACTTTGGCACGATCGGCAAAGTACAGGTTTCGGGTCCATGTTAGACTTTTCCTACCAAAACCACATCCATGTGATAGAAGTACAAGCTCCACGTTTTGTCTACGCTGGTTGGAGTCCCTCTCCTAATTGGATTTACCCCGTTCTACGTCAAGTTCACTCTTCATGTTTGTCTGTGTTGCCTTCATGCAAATTTCCTGCTGGCATCTGTGACGTCCGGAAGAGCAAAAAGCATTGTCCAAATGACAAAACATGTGGCTTCAAATGATTTTTGACATTAAATCAACAATAGAGCATAATATGAAACGATGGTCATTTTTCTATTTTCACGCAGCCCTAACCACAGTTTCAAATTACTGAGCATTTTAGAAATATTTAAACTTTATATTTGTGAGACATTTTTAAATACTTTGAGTTAAATGTGTGAAGTCGACCTGAGCCTGAATGCCCATGAAAGAAAAAGAAAAAAAAAAGTTGGAAGAGCAGAAATTGAGTAGAAGGAGAAAAAAGGCCTCTACCTTAACAGTAACTTAACTGTACAGTAACTCAATTCAAAGTTGCTCTCCCACTCCTCCGTCCGTGGCTCCCTGCCAACGAAACAAATGCAATGTTATCACGAGATGTTGTCTGCTATCAGTAAGGAAGAACACAGCCCGAGAAACACTCATTACCTTCCCCAAGTAATCGAGGCGAGAGACATATTTATCGCCTTTCCCCTCTTGCTTCTAATTTAAATTTGAAGTTTTCAAAAATGAAAAAAAAAGAAAAAGAAAAGAAAAGAAAAGTCAGAGTCTGGAGCGACATTAGCGACATTATAGGGCCTGTTATCCCTCAGCCAGGGAAATTAATTACTTATTGATCAAGAGCGCGGGTGAATAAAATGAAGTGAATTAATAAATAAGTGAATAGATAGCAGGGAGCGGGCCATAGGTGGGCTACTTGTTCACATTTGCAAACATCATGGTTGGCAGATTCCATTCGTTTTCCATTTCATTACTACCAAAACAGGGCCGCGTACACGGCGGACCTAAAGAGTTCATTTGTTAAAATGTGTGGGGGGGGAGCTGGCGATTTGAGGACAGCTCCTAATATGAAACACTCCTTATTAATATGTGAAGTTTTGAGAATATATAATCAAAATGTGGACATCTGAAAAACTCTACAGCGCCACATTACAGCCCGCATTTAAAGGTGCAATTAAAACTTCCCCCGTTTCATGATTAGTTGTTTTGAATTATACGGACAGTTAGATGGTGATCATTTTATCTCCCCTTTTAATAAACGTCCCTGCTGCTGGAAAGTTGTGCGCTGATTGGAACCTCGCCTAAAACTTGCTAAATACATATCATTAGGCCTCAGTACAGGATGGTCCGGCTAATAAACAATTATTTACAGCAAATTATGGCCTAATGTATCAAATTAACAACATGCGGCGTGTGAGATTTACACACCGCGCTTGCCACATTTATTACGTTTACTTAAGGTATTCAGCGACGCACATTTGGTGTAAAACACATCTTTTTTTATAGACGGTGCTTTACGGCGGGATACGTGAGATTAACAGTGTGAAGTGTGTTTTTGTTTCTTGATTTACGGACGCCGTAAAGTCGTGTTTATTGGGCCGGTGCAAATAATTAAATGGTGGACTTTTAAGTGCAATATTCACCTAATGTAAAAACAGAAACGGGGGGGAAATATTGCCTCGTAAAGTCAGAGTTATCTCCAAAGTCAAGGAGTCAAAATATTTACATCGATAAATCCGTCCTTAACACCTCGCAGCTAACAGGGGTGGACGGCCCGACCAGTTGGCTTCTGCGGCAGCAGGACGGAGATGAATGTTGGCGGGCGACGCTGCTGTTGTTTTTCACCGCTTCTAATTGCCTTTTTACCCTCCAGTATTGAGAGTTCAGGACAAAGAGGAGGGAAAGTTCTCTAACTACACAAACGCACATACAGAGATGCACAAAAGTCCCCTGATTCAATTTGTATGAGCTACACAACCTCCCGGCCACAAGCTCGCATGCACACAATTCCACACACGAATATGTACATGCACACACAGATACTGTATGTATGTGCGCACTCGAACAAACATGCGCCCAACTAGGTCAAAGCTGCAAAAGACTGAACAGAGTCAGATTGATTCCTTAAGATATTCATAGTAATCTTAAAATTCCTGCTTGTTGGGTAATAAGACACTTTATCATCACATGTGGTGACAAGGTACATTAGTCTTGACCTGCCACAGGGGGAGAAAAACGGATGCAGTTTGATCACCATAACAACCGGCTTATTGATTATAACAATGTGTGGCTGGGTCATGTATCCGCCGCCGATACTGCTTCTGGAGAGAGGAGGAGAAACAGGGGCCCCCAAAAAAGAGGACAGCTGTGTGTGAATGTGTGTGTTTGCAGGTGAAGGTTTGTCTTTTTTCTCTGTCTCTGTCGCTGTCGGGATGCTCTCAGGGGAAGATGAATGTGTGCTTTGCGGAAATACGCACATTCAGATGCATTCAACGGACAAACCAGACAAACTTTATATTTCAACGTCAGACTCAAATCAAGTCAAATTTTATTTATATAGCCCAAAATCACAATCACACAGCCTCAGTGGGCTTTTAGACCCTTGATCCCAGTGAGAAAAAAATGTCCACGTCCACATATTTACATGTTTCCTGTGAAAATGGTCGGGCTTCCAATAGTGTTCGCTGAGTGTTTGTGTCGATTATGAGTTTTTCATTTCAGATAGAAGTCAAGTGAACGCAGGGAAAGTGATTGGGGGATTTCATTAATGAGATCAGTGACACTGAAGTCATCCGTGTGTCTCCAGCGAATAACTCGGATGATAAAGCAGACCTCCAGCATGTGAGTGAACTGAACCATTAAGTGTGATGCAAAATGTAATGTCGGTCCTGCCGCTTTCGGCTGCATCGCATTAATCGAGGAATACATTCTTTGATTGGAATTGCAGAATTTATCGTTGAATACACGTCACAGATTTTTGTCATGTTTTCCAGGAAAATCATACAGAATGTACAAAACGATCACGGCGCTGGCCACTGGTACTGCTTGAACTGGCAGGGACTGCTTCTCCTGTGATTGCAGAAGCACAACATCCTCATACCTTAAGTAGCTTACATCACGTTATATATGTCATGCCAGTTTGATGTTTAGCACTGGACAATGACAGCGGACTCTTGAATGTCAACCCAAGTGTCCATCGCTGACCACATCCCTATACAGACTTTTTGCTCTTTATACTACCTGGTTTTCAGCTGTAATAACTACAACAGCCACTACAGGTCGCTGCCTGACAATTAACATACATATGGGTCGTAATAAGCTGTTTTCATTTTCAACCTACATGGTCGTTTTTCTAAAAAAGGACAATCTCAAGGAAATTGAATCGAACGCAACTGGATTTGGTTTTTGTCTTGAAGACGTTTCACCTCTCATCCAAGAGGCTTCATCAATGGATGAGAGGTGAAACGTCTTCAAGACAAAAACCAAATCCAGTTGCGTTCGATTCAATTTCTTTGAGATTACTATGACCTGGATGAATGAGAATATTCACAGGCTAAAAAAGGACAGGCTGGCAGAAGTGGTGGTAGCCCTGATATAGTCCAATCATGTCTAACAGAACCCAGGCAATTAGTCACTTTGCTGTTAGTCATCATGTTCCAGCAGAAATGTTGCTATTGAACTCAACGAGTGGAAGGCAATCCTGTTACAGATGATGCACATGTGAGAAAGTAACAGAAAATACGATTGATTGCCAACAGATTCAGATTTCTTCAATTAAAGTCAAGTCACACCAGGTGAAATCAGACTGTTGTTGCTGTCTCAGCAGCAGTGTGCTCAGTGCTGCCACTGGTGTCAGAAAATATATGAATAAAACTACGGTTTTAACTGGGTTCAGGGCTGTGGTGGTGGGTGAGACTGGCCAACTCTGTCGGACAAGAACAATAATATTGGACATGCAGCATTTTTAAAATGTTTTTCTATCGTATCTGTATATGGCTATCATGATGTGGTTAGAGAGAGACTGTAGTTCGGATTGACCAAAATGAGAACAACTGTGAGCGAGCTCAAACTTCTGCCGAAAATCAGAGATGCCCATCCACCACTCCAACCCCCCACACCCCCTTACTCTTCTCCTCCAGTACACGAGGACAAACTCTTTCCTACATTGACGCTCAGTGTTGGCGCTGGATGATGATCAATAATGACATGTGGAATCTTCCGCTATGGACATAATTGCAAGGATACTGGGCCAAGACGGCAGATGGATACGCTGAAAAAGAAAAAAGTTGAGAAAACTTAAAATTCCAAGGACTTCTGTTAACTTGTTCTAAGTCCTAGTAACTCAAGGCTGTACACTGTGCCACTTGGAATTTTGCAGGTTACGTTCGCTGTTGAATTTTAATGATGTTTGTTCCAACATTCATGAGACTGTGTGTACAATTTAAGAATGCGAGTTAACCAAACTGAGTTATTAAGAGGCGCTCCCTCTTGTTGTTTGTACATCTTCAGTTTCTTCTTTGAATGCTGGTATTTTATATGTCTTGGTCTGAAAAAAAAATGTGTAATCCATATTTGAGTTAAGGGATATAAATTGGTGTTGTTGGTGCATCTTCAGTCTAGTAAAATTAACACAGGCAGGTCATTAAGTAGATAAATCACCAGCAGATTAAGTATGAGATAATACAAATCTTATCTTATAATGTGAAACAGTTGGTGTGTAGGCTCATCACTGTTCTTCTTATCAAAATATGAATTTTACTATTTTATTTCCTCCTTTCAGTTAGCTGTAATTTCATTGATGGTACTTTATTGTGTGTTGGAGCTATCGATAATGCCTTGCCATAGGAACCTTCAACCTTTGAAGACCATACTTGAACATAGCCTTGGCTCTTTTTGTTGTAGTTATCCCAGCTGGCACCGGACGTCAATAGACGTTGGTCTTTGGTTGGATTCAAGTCATGATGTCAGGTGACCAAAACCCAACGTCCATTCACATCTACTGTCAACATCTTTTGACAGAGGAATACTGACGTCAAATGACGCTAATATTTTGTTGTTTTTATGTTGTGGTGTCTGGCAACCAAAACCCAACGTGTGTCAGACGTCTTGTACTCACACAACTTTGACGTTGAATAATGACCTTTTTGATGACAAAATTCTAATGTCTGGACAACATCTATCAACAACGTTGATTTGACTTAAGATAGCCTACATAACTGATATCCAACGTCGGACCAACGTTAAGTTCAGACGTTAACCCGATTTTCATTTTCAACTAAATACTAACGTCTATTCAATGTCGGAGGCGTCTCAATTAGACGTCTCTATGACGTCTAATTGACGTCTAGTGCCAGCTGGGATTGTTCTTGTAGATTAGTGTCTGCTCTTTATCTCCCTTCTCACAAAATAAAATAAACAATAGAATATTTTTTTTATATGCAAAATCATTATTTAACTATTTTTTAATTGGTAAAGATTACAGTGAATTACAGGCTAACAATATACAACACAAGAACATAAAATATACTATAATATTACTCATAATGTAGAAGATTACATTCTTTAAAAACAAATAAAATGGCACTGTAAAAACAACAAAACCAAAGAGTGTGTCACCCATGTTGGGGACCGACTGATGGCACCTTCACTGTCACCACCTGATGAAAGGTGAAAAGAACAGGCAGATGTCCTTGGGTCCTGCTATATTCCTTATTCTCACTGAGAGACATAAAGAAAAACGATGATAGGCTCGGCAGATTGACAGTAATGTGGGACCAGTCGAAGAACGAGATGTGATTTATATTATTCATAACATATACTGCGTTAAAGCTAACTGACCCAACAACAGCAGGCAACTGGCAATATGAGAATTTCTGAGAGAGTGTGTGTGTGTGTGTGTGTGTGTGTGCGCGTCCGTCCATGCTCACACACACAGACACATTCTTATGTACGTGCATCTGTTTACACACACCAGCCGCAGTGCCTGAGCTATGGTCTAATAGGATAATGAATTCAGTGTGTAGAGGCAGTGTAAGGGCCGACGGTGTGTGTTTGCGTGTGTGTGTGTGTGTGTGTGCAGGGCAGCAGTGGGGGTTAATACAACATGATAAATATTTGATTTCTGCTGGGGCCAGTCCCCACCTACAGAATGGGAAATGGCTGTAATGCGATTCAGAACAGATTGTCCTCTGGGAGGGCCTTTGTGTGTTTTCCTCGCTATGTGTGTGTGTGTGTGTGTGTGTGTGTGTGTGCGTGTGTGTGTTTGTGAGTATAAAGGCCCTGTGACTGCATGTGTATGGCCAGGGGAAATAAAGGAACAAATCGGCTTACAAATCACCACAGCACCACGGCACCCCAACAAGCAATGGCCCCTGTCTGACTATCACCAGCACCACCAGCACCACCAGCAGCAGCAGCAGCAATGACCCTGAACACAACGCTCAAGTTGATACGGGCTCTGACGTGACATTATGTACAGGTTCAGGAAGAGCGAGCTCCACGCTGCTGACTGCGACCCCTAGTCGCACCAAATGATTTGTGTTCACGTGAGGAAAGGAAATCACATAGCACCATCATGTAGCGCCAAAACGCGAGATAAGTTATAGATTCATTTGGATCATAAAGCTAATCAGACTTGGAACATACTGCATAGGATCCAAACATGAGCTCAAATGTGTACAACCTGATCTAATAATATTTTGAAATACAATATAAAAAATGACCATGTTAAGATGTGTATCGATTATATTATTATCATTATCGATTTTAGCATTTTCTCTCATTTTTTGAAGTGTATTATTATAAACAAGTGTCCTATGTGCTAACTTCATTACTTATCTGATGGAATTACACAATGATTTTAATATTTGCAAAAGCAAGTATGCTGCCAAAGAGATGTGATGTAATTTAGATCATGTTTATTTAATTTAATTAATCAATCTGTTTTTGTATTGCATAAGTACATTCCTAAAATATGAATCTGAATCAAGTCTGTAAACATTCTACAATTCATTTTTATTTTATTTTCCAACAATATCCACTTGTGGCACACTGTACGACATGTCGTTGTCATGGTTATCTTTTAGGTCTTAAAGGGGCACAACGTAGTTTTGGAGAAGAAATCCAAACTCAGAATTTTGTACAATATTAATGAGGTAATAATACACATTCAGAAATATATATATATATTTTTCATAACTGAAATAAGCAAGCTGTTCTGAAAATAAGCCCTCCAGAACACTGTTTGAAGCTAGAAATGTGGCAGAGTCCACCAAATATAAACAAAGTAAAACAGTATGGATTTGTGTTGTCCTTTAAGGTCAGTTTGTTTGTTCAGTTTATTCAGTCACGGAAATTAAGAGTTTGTAAAATAAAAAAATCTGTCAATGAAGATCATTCTCTTCTGTTTAAAATATCTTCCCCAGAACTACACAGTGCACCTTCAGCCATTTAGAGGATGACAGGATGCATGGACATTTTATGACTAAAACCACAGTCATTTCCTAAAACCTTGACCAAACCACTGTCTCTCCCTCGCCTTAGACTCAACTGTTTTGGCCACATAACAAGCTGGAAACACAAGTTTGATGTGCAAACACCTTCAAAAGTTGATAGGATGAGTGTATTAGCTAACAATTTTTTTCTGATGGATTGAATGTGTTCTCGTTGATAGCGGTGACTGAGGAAAGTGGAAACCATTCAGTTTATCTCTGTGACAGTGGCGACAACAGTAGTACCACTTGAAACTGCAGGGGGGGCGAAAGTTGTCTTCTTCTGCTTTAACTATTCATTCATTTAAAGTTTTCTTCCTCTTATACACCACCTACTGCTGCTGTTCACCAGTCTTTGCCCCACTTTATTTTACGGAGATTTTCCTTAATGGACTGAGAGACAAACCTCTATTCTTTGGCTTTAGAAATTAAACAAAATGCATCGTATTAATGAAATACCATTCAAGTCTCAAGTCTTGAGATGTAGGTATTGATCAGCGTGTGTTTATAATAGTTAATGTGCTGAACATGTTTTGCTCTTCTGGCCAGTGAAAGCCTCGCTGCATTCAGGTCACTGATCTGTCTGTGGAAAGGCTGAAACCGATGTTTACTCTTTAAAGAACCCTGGACACACACTCCAAACAAACACATTTACAGAAAGGTAACCCCCCACCCCAACCTCCGACACACACACACACACACACCCTCAAACTCAATACTGCAGGGGGCGACTGCTCTGTCTGATATATTTATAGACAAGTCTGCCACACAATCAAGAAACATTTTGTCCTCAAGTGGGGGAAATATGGTTTTGGTGATATTGGGTGGCACGGGAGAGAGGGTAATGATTGATTATAGCCAGACAGAACTCTTGTTGCTAATTTAATCATTGCTGAGAAATGACAAGAGCAGTTTCGCAACAACACACACACACACACACACACACACACACACACTCGAGCCGAGGCACACTCCCACTCCCTTGTCTTTTCTTTTCCTGTTGTGCAATTGTCAGAGCAAATTAATGCAATTAACGTGGCCTTGGGCGGAAAGCGAAGGGTTTTGAGTTTGTCACACTGCAATTCTGTTATCTAGAGATGAAAAAAGAAAACACACACACACACACACTTACACACACAATCTTGTTTCTTCAGCTTGGACTATTTTTTCCCGTCTTTCAAAGGAGCTATCCCTCTCTCGTGTGTGTGCGCGCTGTCATTGCGTCCCTTCTCATTTGGGATGAGACGGAGACGTTGGCGTCAGCCCCAATGAAATCACTGTTAATGTGTCCTAATGAGTCAGGCACACTGACGCACATGCTGGCCACTTGGATTCATGTCTAGACACACTACACGAGCAGGAGGAAGACGTACGTGCACACTCCGCACACGTACAGCGCGTGCACGCACACAGTTAATTGCAACAAGCTTGATGACAGAGCAAGAAAGGCGGTATCTGCGATGCCTCGCTAAACTTCATTCCTCGAATATGAAATGGAGATATTTCTCACATAGTTTGGATAATTATGACCTTTGAAAGTGAACGGTGAATGCGTTTACTCTTCTCCTTTTTTTTTACCAGCCTAGAGGCTTCACGCCTGTGTATCCAATGGCAACCTGAACCTTGACCTTGAATGTTATTGCAGTGCGACACTTGTAAGAAATATCCGTGCCTCTATTCTCATAATTGTCCTTGTAAATGTCAATATTTGACATTTACCAGGTGACATACAGTCAATATTCTCCACTTCACAGTTTATATTATGCCTGATATACGATATGTACATAGCCTAAACTGAGGACACTAAGTGCATAAGCTCCGAGGTGGTGAAGATTTTATCACACTAAGCAGTGATTCTCCTCCTCGCCCGCTCTCGCTGATGTTGGCACTGACCCCAGACATGCAGAGCTGACCCTATTAGCGTTGTTTATGACATGTTTAAGACGAGTAAACATAGCAGCAAACACTCCATTAGGGTTCAGAAAAAAAAAAACCTCAGCACCTCTGCAGCCACCACGGACCGGCTTTTTAACCAGAGTTGTGGGTGTGTGTGTGTTCTGAGACGATGTATTCTTGCTTGTGTTGCCTGTTTGTCGAGCGTTGAAAGATTCCCTTCGCCCATATTGGCTCATCTTGGTTGGACCAATTTGTCTGCACAGCCGTCTGTGATTTAGTATCAGCAATAACAGCTTCAGATGGATTGTGCTGTTTTTTAGATGGTCATTGTGCAGAAATGTGAAATATGCATTTGATATTTCGAGGTGCAGTGAAAGCTGGGGATGGAGCCATAGGTGGGCAGGTCAGGGGCCTGGGCTTTTATGTTGCAGGCCAGATGACAATGTTTGAATGAATGGTCCAATAAGACTGTATGATTATGTGTCGCAGGTTCAAAAGCTGAGGAAATATGGGGCCCATATTCAGACCAGGTCTGGACTGTTTATCAGACCTCAGTGACCACCCCAGCAACTGTTGTCTGCTGGAGGACAAAACATAGCAGATAATTTTAAGGACAGAAATGAATGGTGATTTCAGGAGCATATGTTTGAATCCTGTGTATTCAATGCTAAAGTGAAAAATATTATATTTAGACAGTGGGGATGGCAGTATTGGTTGGCTGAATGGCCAAACTATTGAATGGGTGGCCATGACATTTGATACATATATCTGTGGTGGTCTGAAGATGAAGCCTCTTGGCTTTGGTGATCCATGATATTTCATCTGCAGCCACAAGCAGGTCAAAGCTTTCACTTATCCATGGAAATATCTCAATATCTACTGTACTCAGTGGATTGTCACCAAGTTTACAGATATTCGTGTCCCTTTCAGGATGAATTGTTATGAACTAAACTTAGTGCCATCATCAGGTCAAAATTTCAATTTGTCCAAAACTTAAAGCCACTATAAAGAACTTTCATTTTTTGTGGATTCTAGCGATCTCTGTGGACAATAAATGACGCTAGTGTAACAAGTCGAACTTTTTTTAGTGCCGTACCACCAAACTACATAATTCATCCTCAACACTCCACCATAAAAACTAGGATCTAACCCGGTGACAGGCATTAAGAATAGCTGTTATAATTATACAGAAATAGTCTTCCTGCTGAATGATGCTTTTGCTTGTGTAGTTCATATAGAAGGATCAGTTTTACATTTAGACTGCTTGATAACCAGTTGAAAGTACGTTTAAGTTTATAACCAAATATCTAATTACATCCCCATCATCTTCCGTTGTGGTTTGTGTTTCGTGCTAATTAGCAATTGTTAGCCTCCTTACATGCCAAACAAAGACGTGTTAGCATTTAGCTCCGAGCCCCACTGTACCTAAGTATAGCCTCACACATTTCTTTTAATGTGGACTGGAGATATTTTCCACATTTGGTGTCATTGGAACTGGTGAAGATGTAAAGGAAATGCAGTTGCGATATGTACAAACATTATCATTGAAATTATTGCGGATTGGCATGATAGTTAATATGCACCTGCTGGCCACAAGGGGTCAGTCACAGGCTGGAGAGGGAGAGGTTGTATGTGAGGCGGACATAAGACCTGGATGGTGGAGGCCAAAACGGCACCATTGGGTAAAGGAGAAAGGGGATGCTATTCACTTCACCACTGACAAATAACTTCAATAACACTGATCATCTTGTTACGATGAACTGTTCTGCCGGAAAAAAAGAGTCCTGGCATTCAACAGCGATGCCACTTGACATGCGCCACCCATCCAAACACTCTTGCAGACAGAGAACATCCCCTTCATTGGCAATGGCTCTCCCCAAAGGCAGTGCCCCCCTCCCAGCAGGACAACGCACCCTGACACACCACAAAAACTGGGAATGGCCCGAGGAACACGACAAAATGCTCAAGGCGGCAACCTGGCCTCCAAATCTCCCAGATCACAATCTGATCGAGCATCCATGGGATGTGCCGAACCAAGTACAATCCATGGAGACGGCAGGCACCATGGGACACCCTCAGAGGTCCTGTGTCCATGTCTTGGTGGATTAAGGCCAAGTCCAATCCCTAGTAGGGCCCAAGGATTTAGTGTTCAGTTTAGATGAGTATTTGTTTGGGAAATGTAGAAAGCAGCTTTCATTATCATATTAAGGCTGTGATACTGATATCTTTTTGCTAAAACAGTAGAAAATCTGTCTCTTTTGGAGGGGAGCCACCGTTCTGCTTCTGCGCTGAATGCCTGAGGCGGATGGAGCTTCCAGGCGGCAGAATATCAGTGCTGGGTTGAGAGCCTCCAGGAGAAGAACAGGACATCATCTGAGCTTCTAACAGTAGGAAGGGTAATGTGAATGTTGGCCAGTGATGGTGATCTGACACGAACGACAGCTGACAGCCAGAACAGTCTTCGGGTTTGATATCAACAAAATGATTGGCTTGCGGATATCGTGGCAAATTCTGGTTGATTTAACCAAAACATTGAAATAACTGTTAAGTTAACTGACTGAGCTGGATGAGGGAAAAGGAAGAGAGACAAAGAAATGTGTCAGTAAATGATATAAATATATACAGTAAGCATAGCGATTGTCTTTGTGACTGAACTTTAGCAAGTGCATTCATATGTAGATAGAGTATAAGCTCATCCTACTGTAACACACCTTCATAATGTCATTCAGGGTTTTCATGATAAGATAAGACATCGCTTCACTGTTATTGAGCCTAAAATCTGTTTTTTTTTAGAGAATACACCCTGCAAATATGTAAAGGCAGCAGAGCTGAATGTCACCCAGGTGATAATACAGACAAATTGGCCTCAACCAAATCAGTCTGGAGATTCAACCCTGCTGCTAATTAGAGGGGTTATTGCTGACTGGAAGAACAGTTAGAAGAAAGAGGGAGGGAGAGAGAGAGAGAGAGAGAGAGAGAGAGAGAGAGAGAGAGAGAGAGAGAGAGAGAGGTTCTTTTAATTCAATCTTTAGCTTTAATAGTAATGTTTCATTTGTCATGAGGAGGGTGATGTTTCAGAGGGTACCCAGAGCTCGTGTTTAATTGGGGTGCACAGGGAAGCTGGTAATAAGTGGTGTTATTATTTACAGTGAAGCAGGAAGTCATCAGGTATGAATCTGAGTCATAACAGGAGGAGAGCAGACGAAACACTGGTTTGCCTTATATTGAGTTAAACACCGAGAAAAGTTGAACGCGAGTGGTAAAATTGATTGCAGTGATTGCCTTGGCATCATCATAACTGTTTTTGAAATAATAAAAAAAAATATGTCATAGGAATAATTAAACAAAATAGGCATAACAAGAGAACATGGCACATGTTTGCTGTAATAGCGCAGTCACTCTTGATAAACCTCCTCGCCAAAGAAAATGAAAAGGAAAAGAAGAAACTTTCTTCAACATGCCTGTGGACACACATTTCAGTTGCATTTCACCGTTTGCAGCACTCTAAGAGTTTGCTTTGCTAATGGAAAATATCAAAATGGCTGATGAACAGAAAGGTCAGCCAGGATAAAGTGTGAACAAAGTATTGTTCAGGTCTTTAGTGAGGAGGCCGATGCTCACTGGAAACGCTTGACACATCTGTTCCAGCTTCCTGATGCTCTTCGTCTACTGTATCCTGTCAAATTAAGCCACGAAAAGGCCAATACATGTTTTTCAAATGCATAAATGTTTACAGTCTAAATCAATTAAGAGGCAGAACATGACAGCAATAATCATAAATAGATTATTGTTTTAGATAAGCATTCAATCATTTAGAGTGTATTGTAGATTATAAAGCATGGCAGACTGGTCCATGGAGATATGTGTCTAGAACAATAAAAGTGAATTTGGGTAGTTTTAAATTTTTGTTGTTGTCATTTATCTTGATATTATTTATTTGGTATAAAAATATGTTTTGGTACTGAAAAAAGAAACACAACCATTAAAAATACTTTTATTTGAAAGCCGAGCATCCAGCTTTCATAATTTCACATGAACCTCCCAAGTACGTTGAGTCTGTTGTCTTTTCCACATAGAACCACATTAGCTAATATCATCTATCATAGCTAATGTCAGCTGGTGTCATAATGTCAAGGTTGCAAAATCCACTTTCCGGCCCCCCACCAGCTCCCTAATTACCATGTTGAATCTTGTTTGTGTGATCAGTACAAAAAACTGAAGTGTACAAATTACTTTTTATGAATTAGTGATGTGAACAAACTGTTTCTGCGAATATGTGTATCTCCCAAAAAATTCAAACCTTCCCTTGAAGCTCCAACTGCCCGAGAGGCTGGAGAGTTTGGGGGTTGAAGTAGGGCATCGCTGAAAAACAATGAATCTACCCAAAATCAAAGAAACACTAGCACCACTGATTTTTTTAAAAATAATTTCATCAAATTTCCACAGTTCTATAAATGTTTGACAGAAAGCAATAAAAAAAAAAAAAAGCAGCTAAATCGAGGGAGATTTGTTTCACCGCCGATCTATAGAACCATGCGGATCAGATGGCGAACAACAAACACGCTGCTGTGTATGATCATCCATACTGATGGAATCACCGCTCATTTGTGTGATTCACAGGAAATACGTTGGCCTATATTCCAAACAAACACACAAACATGTCCATACGTATCCGCGCGCTGCTCATTAAACTCGGCGTGTTAGCGGGATCGGGATCCTGCGTGTGTGTGTGTGCCCGCTGTGAGTGTGTGTGTGTGTGTTTTGAATCAGGGGGGTTGGCTTGTTGGCTGCCTGAGGCTACAGCTCTAAAGTGTGTGAAATGAGGGAGTAGCCAACGGTGGGCCCTTGGCTATGAAGTAGCATTGAAGGGTGTGTGTGTGTGAGTGTTCGTGTGTGTGTGTGTCACATACATATCAGACATATGTCAAATCCACTGACACATCTGCTGATGTGAGTGACGGCGAGCCTGCAGGCCGCCTCCGTCCGTTCCCTCCTCTCCGTATTCCCCCTGACACGGAACAGTCCTCCGTTTGGTCTGTGAGGTAATGAGGCAAACCGATGAGACAGAGGGGGGCTCGCCAGGTTCAGTCAGGTGTCAGACTCACTGCGGTCCTTAACTACAGGACACGAGGTGATAACACAGCAAATACAGTTCATTGTGTGTGTGTGTTTTAAACAAACAAGGATTTCCAGATGATCATGGACGTGGAAACAGATTTTCTCTAAAATTGCTGTTATCTGAATCCTTCCTTCTTGTCTTCCTTAATCGCTCCTTTTCTCCTATATGTTCTTCACAACATATTATATCATATTGTATTGTGTATTCTATTTGAAGATTTAAAAACGTTTCTATCTTATCGTGTTATTTTTTCATATAACTTTCCTTCTTTTCCTCAGACTCTCTCTCCTCACGTCCTACCTTTCCTCTAAAACTTCCCCATTTAAATAACATCCCTCGCTCCCTTCTTCCTGCTCTTCATTTCCTTCCATAACATCTTCCTTCCTCTTCCTCTACTTTCCCGTCTTCGTTTCTTCTTTGCGTTTTCTGAGCATTTGGTTGAAATTCCTTTGTTTGTCTTTTCCTCGCCTCGTGACTCAGTTTCTTCCCTCAATCCTCTTTCCTGTCTTTCTTCTTCTCTCCCTTCCTCCCTTTTTTTTCTTTCATTATCTCCCTACATTTTTTCCCCTTGTACTATCTCTCCCTCTCTACTTTCTTTTGTTAACTGCTTTTCTTTATTTCCCCCCTTTTTTTTATCTCATTATCCCATGCTTCCTCTGTTTCTCGCCCATTCGTCCTCTTTTACACAATGAGGTATCTTTAATGATCGTGGAATGTGTGATTTTGATTCATTTCATTCTTTGGTGCTTTCTCAAACGTCCAATAGATGGCGCTGTTGCCCATGACTGAAAGTCCTCAGCAATATCTCCAGCCCTGTTTCTCTTTTGTTGAAGGCAAAATCTCTATCTCCCATTCTCTTCTTTTACAGTAGGTCTGATTGTTCGATGTGCCTCAAACAAGGACTGAACTAATGATTTAACATTGGTCGTTCTTTTTCTCTCAAAAGCCCTTCTCCATAAAAAAACTACAAAAACACCACTCGGTATGAAAAGGTTTATTCATGATCGGCTCTGCATCTGCCGTTATAGTGAACTGACGATCCAAAGAAATACCTTTGCCAGACAACAGAAAGACATTACACCTCTGTGCTTGAAACTATTTTTTGTCTTCTCCCTTTATCTGTTTTTTATTCGGAAGAGTTTCATTTTAAAGCAATTATATGAAGTCATAAGTGCAGTCACAACTTCAAGTTTCTTAAATCAAGAGGTCTAAATGCATCTTTTGACTTTATTCTGCCTTTTCCTTCTGCCGGGATTACGACTGAATTAACAACACACTTTGTATTGTGTTACTGTACATCGAGCGCTCCCATTATTGTGTCTCGCTCTCAGCCCATGAGCGCGCATCATGTGACTAAAAGAAATGCTCACACGAGAAACCAGCAAAAAACCTGCGCGTAAAGCACCTGTGAAAAAAAGTGAGAAAAAAACACAATGAGTGAAATGGAACAGATGGCACATCCTCAAATATGGTGGAAACTGGAAACACTGTTTCTCTTTCGAGTTTTTCTTTCGGTTTGAGCCGCGCCGGAAAGCGCCTTCATGTTGGGTGAACGCAGATCATACACTGTCACAAAGCTGGTGACATGGCTGCTTTTATTAGTATATGATGAACTGATACATTCACGGTTTTCACAGGACAGCGATGCACTTTTAGTATAAAAAATATCCACTGACAAAAAGTGAAAGTAAGTCCAATGAAATACAGATTTCTGTAAATCAAGACAAAATAATGATAATTACAATTATATTTTTTTTACAAAATAATCACTATGTAAATGTCACAACCCGACATGTCTTACCTGTGAGTTACAGATGCGTCCAGAATCTAAGAGACTCAGAACAAAAAGAAAGAACACAGAGGATGATATCATCAGCCACAGGGCCACTGTCCATTGTACTGCCATAAGAGAATGAAATAAACTCTGACCACAGGAAGTATCACTGCGTAACACAGATGAAGGGATCGACCGAACAAAGGTTTTTCCTGTCCGCGCCACGTCACCATCCAAACCCTGAACACAAAGTCATTTCTATGCTGCGCGCGGAGTTCCGGTAACCGTTTTACCCAACGCTTGGCGAACGAGTAAGAGGCGCTTGCATATTCATAAGCGCAGATAAGAGCTACCCGTGCAGCTCCCCTTTAATTGAGAATGATGGAGAGGGATGGAGGGATGGAAGGACGTTGGAGTGCAGGAGAGGAGGGTGGAGGAGGATGGGGAACGATAACCCGGTGCTTGCCTTGATGCATTAATTGAGGGTATTAGAGGGAGGGATGGATGGACCGGGAGGTGGTGGTGGTGGGCGGGTGGCGGCGGCGGCGGCGGCGTACCACGGAAATGCCAGCAGTGCCAATAAATCACTTCCCGCTGGTGATTGACTCTGCAAATGTAGTCTAGAAAAGGGCTGGGGAAGTTGGAAGGAATCAATCAAGGCACTCCCAAAAACTTTTCAACCCTCTCAGTGCTGAGGCAGTCCGGCGGATTAAAGGTTATCATCCTAAGTGAGCGGGACGGGTCGCGACCTGCAGACACGCAGCCTTTATAGAGCCTTTCATGGACGATTTATCTCCACAGCTGAAGCGTTGTAGGGACCCGTAGGGAGTCCGTTTTAAGGAAGTTTTGAAGTATCGGGAAATATTGTTTTCGAGAGTGCAAAACACTTTTGGTCAGCAGTATTTGGAGTAAACTTTTATCACCGTCGTGGGGACAGTGAGGCATTTAAGCAGCTGATAGTAACAGGATGCAGCGACTAACCGAAGGATGCCATGACAAGGAAAAATGGGAGTGTCGCACATGATTTTACCATTTTACCCCCCCCCCGCAAGAAAAGGACCGTAATAAACAACAGAGTTCTCATAACCATCGCTTTGGATCTCCGTTCAGAGGGTCATGCAGGCCTAACACTTCACTCTTCCCCTCTAACCCTACAACAATCGCCTTCCCTGCCCCGAGCTGTGAATGCGCAAATCAGAGAGTTAGAGCTAACTGGTCGGGGCAAGGGGCGTGTTGCCTTCGTCTCAAGTATGGGCCAAGACCTGAAATCATTGGATCCTGCGTTTCCCATAATGCAACACAACAGCATCTTTAATTACACCCTTGCGCCACAGCACAAGTGTATAAACATAATGTTACTGAGACAAAGAGGTCATGTAAACAGTCAAAGTAAGAATATTGTCACTTTTGAGCATTTACGCTCTGAAGAGTCTCTTCAGGTCGCACACACACACACACACACACACACACACACACACACACACACACACAGTCGGTCCTGTTGCGTCTCTGGCAGAAGGTCGGAGGGCTGCAGCGATGATGCTGTTACGGGACGTTGGGAAAGGAACTCCGTCTCTTTGACCTGCTTTACCAGAGGTGGCCTCCATGTCTCCCCAACTCTGTCACCACCACCACCAGCACCCTGCTTCACCCAGCGTGTGTTTGTGTCTGATTGTGTTTTCAGTGCTAGTGGTGTGTGTGCTCCAGCGCTCCTCGGTTGTGTACGAGCACGAGTCTGCGAGGGAGTTCATGCGTGAGCTTTTCCTGGTGCTGTGTTTCCGTCCGTGTACTGTTTGCTCACTACAGTTTCTGTACGTGTTTGAGTTTGTGGTGATGCGAATATGCTTGGATGTTTGTGTGTATTTGTGTGTGAGCAAGCACATGTGTGTACATCCACCAGGGTGTGTGTGTGTAACTTTGTCCATCTCTAATACTGTTTGTCTACTAGTGTGCATGTGAGAATACCTACATATGGAGTCTGCTTTTGTGGGAGTGCGTGACTGCGTGTGTGTGTGTGTGTGTGTGTCAGAGATGCCATTGTTTGGCCTCTGGAGGTTTCATTAAGGCCCAGTGTCCAGAGGTAAAAAGTCATTCATCTCCCCTGTTGTGAAGTGGCAGCTCTGGGCTCCGTCCCTCACTCCTCCACCTCCTCCTCCTCCTCCTCCACCTCCATCTCTCCCTCTTCTCTATCCTCCCATCTCCGCTTCCTCTCCTCTCCTTGCATTTTTCTCACATCCTCGGCCGCTCTTCCTCCGTCTCTCTTTTCATCTCCTCCTTTTTTTTTTGTCCATTTTCTTCCATCACTTTCTTGCAAAAATACCAAGTCTTATGAGTCTAGAGAAAAGACTGGGGAAAAAAAAAGAAAAGAAACAAAAAACAAGTAGAGAGGAGGGGGCGAGACGAGTGTTTGATGTCTTTTAGACAGACCGGCCTGTCTAATGAATCCTTCACCAGTCTGCTATGAGATGAGCTCATCTTCTTCTGTTTCTTTCTTTTTTTTGTGTGCTCTTTTTTTGCCTCCGTGCACATTAATTAGAGCTGTCAAAACTTAAGTCTCTCCCTCTTTCTCTCTCTTTCCCTTTTTATTTTGTTCCTTCAAGTGGCTGAATGGGATACCGTTAATTAAAAAGATATCAGATCATAGAGGCCCCCTGAGCGCTGGAACCGTCTGGGCCCTCGCGTCCTGACAAGTCGAGACATCATGTTTTTTTTCTTTTTTTTTTTTTTCCTTGTCCGTACACACTCCAAAGAAATTCTGGTCCCTTTTGTCCGCAAGTTACAGCGACGTATTGAAGTTCACAGGATAGGAGACTGGAGGGTGTGTGTGTGTGTGAGTGTGAGTGTGTTGAAGTGCTGTGTTGATAAAAGTATCTTTTTTGTATTTAATTGCGTCTCGGCTTTATGAAAGTGTGGATATCTCGTCTGATGAGGACTTCAGAAGGTTCACTGTTTTAAGTGGCATATCTTTACTGACAGAGAAGAGTACTGAACGAAAGACACTGAGAGCACTCTCTTCTCCTTTGTGTGGGTATGTGTGTGTGTGCATGTTCAATAAGAGAGTGTGAGAATCGTTTGTGTTAACGTGCGTGCATACATGTGTCGACATCTGTTTAAGAAAAGTTTATGTCGGTGACTGAGATAAAGTGGCTGGCGAGCTGGCAATATGCTAACCCTATAGCCACCACAATGAACTTTTAAAGTAACTGCCTTGCTAACAACAAGCTAGCTAGCTTTGTCTTCGGCAAAGCTAGCTAGACTAGAGACAAAGACAAAGCAACCAAAATTATATATATCACTGTTCACAAAGCAACGTGACGGTTACGGTGGTCAGGTTGAGGTGAGAAAACTACTTGTTTAGGAAAACGTTGCGGTATCGTTTAAAATAACTACATTTGTCACTTCAGTCACGAATACTCTGTAATGAAACTAAGTTCAAATAACTCCCCTTTGACTTTGCTGTCACACTTGACATAAACAGCAGTATCCGGGATGAAGTCCTGAGCTTGTTTAACCCGACCATCCATGCTGTGTGCTAGTAGATAAAGGAGTTATAATAACACAGTAAATGCTTTGAATTCCTTAGATGTAGTTGTGCAGAGCTGTAAGCTAGCTAGCTTTGTCTTCGGGAAAGCTAGCTAGCTAGCTAGCTTGTTGTTAGCAAGCTTTGTCTTCAGCGAATAATAATAATAAAAAAAAATACATAAAGGTACCCTGAGCTTTCTTGTAGACAGACCTAGGTATACATACATTGTTTTGCACCAAATGCATTGTGGGTATCCGTGTTTTTACCTAGTTTGCTAGCTGCCAAAATTGTTCATATAGGTCGACTGTGAAAGCAGCTTCTTATGAACCGTATTCACATTTCTTGTTAGATGGCAACTTTTGGTGGCCGTAGTAATAATTGTGGCAGTCAGGTGAAGCGGTATAAACAGCAACAAAGCAGAGAAGCTCTTCTTTTGCAAGTCCAAGTCAAGTCCTCAAGTCTTTTATGGCTGTAATGAGTATTTGCTGTGTGCCATCCGGTCTGCTTACAGCTCTGCACAACTATATCTAAGGAATTCAAAGCATTTACTGTGTTATTATATCTCCTTTATCTACAAGCATACAGCATGGATGGTTGGGTTAAACAAGCTCAGGACTTCACCCCGGATATTGTTGTTTATGTCAAGTGTGACAGCAAAGTCAAAGGGGAGTTATTTGAACTTAGTTTCATTACAGAGTATTCGTGACTGAAGTGACAAAGTTAACGTAGTTATTTGAAACGATACTGCAACGTTTTCCTAAACAAGTAGTTTTCTCACCTCAACCTGACCACACTGCGAGCGTACAGTGTAGAATCAGTGTGCCTGTCACTGGTGTGTAACCGTCACGTTGCTTTGTGAACGGTGATATTTGTCATTTTGGTTGCTACACATTTGATGATGCTACCCAGCTCATTTGAGCCACTTCCACTTCTTTTGACTCTCTGCTCTTGTTCCCTTAAAGGTCAGAAACAATACAAATTCATGTGTATATATGTTGCATTCATGTGTTCCTCGGATGGTCCCACTTCCCAAGTGTGAAAGTCGTTCTTCTGCCTTTGGCTTGTGCGAGCAACATGGATGGTGTTTTGCATTTTATCGCTACAGCTGTTTCCTTTGATTCGAATGATAAGGAAAGGAAACGGATCATGTACGCCAGGAAATATATTTCACAAATATATGCATGTTACCATCAACCCCATAGACATAATATACGTAGATGCCTCATAGACTGACGCTGCCTGTTGGAGATGACGTATTGGCGCGGCTGCCATCTTGGATGGGTCCCCAATGCAGCCCCCCTGCATTTATTTCTACTGAGGAAGGTGTATCCCCAACTACAATAATCATCATAACTACCCAAATTTTTACTGGACTTTCACACGGTTTGGTTTGTTACAAACGGCAGATACAGGACGCTGTCATAAAAATTATTTTTAAAAATTATTGTTCAATCTTACTTGTGAAAGGTAATCCCACGTGATCTGGTAACAATACTGTGCTGGTTATTGCAAGTGTAAACTGCACAAAATATGGGTAGAGTTGCTCGCTCTCCGTTGACTCCAATTGACTCTGGTGCTAGCCTAGAGTGAGGAGACCCATCCAATATGGCGGCAATGTGGGATTACGTTCCAGCACGTCATGAGACATCTACGTATATCATGTCTCTGATCAACCCAATGTTTGCTTTCGTCCTCCATGTTTCACCGCCATATGATGCCAATTCAGGCACGTAAATGTTCCCAGTCGGAAAATATGTTTTCAGGATTATTCCAACCCTACATGGATGCACTATTACTTCGTGTTTGTGCCTGAACCCAATTATCAGACCCATTCCACAGAAACAAACCGATTTCAGTCAGAAATGTGCTATTCCAAACGTTGACGTGCCCGGGCCTTTATCGTACACGTATGTATGTCTGTAGCTGTCTTTATCTGTGCATATGACTAATACACGAGTGAGTAACTCATCTTTGGTAGCCACGGTTATTGATATTGATGTATGATTCTCGTACGCACATTCACTCACATACACAGACAGTGTTGTGCTGCGAGATCAGTAATTTGTAGTTAATCATTTGGGCTGAAGAGGGATGAGGTGGGGTGAGAGGGAGGGCTTAACCCCCCCCTCCGCTCCCTGCCATCTCAGGCAGCAGAGTGGCAGTGGTGAGGCACAGAGACAAATGATGCGCACACACACACACACACACACACACACACACACACACATCTCTCTCTCTCTCTCCCTCTCTCCATGCAGAAACCTAATTAATTTTGTGCAGTGTTTCAGAATTGATTGTGGTCATTCCTAGTTCTAATTTTTCATCTGGTTTTCAAGGGCTTCCTTCTGTCTGTCATTGTTAATGTGAGTGTGTGTGTTACTGTATCAAAATGTACTTGTGGTCATTGCAGGGTGTTGAATTTGATTGAATAAGTTTCATTTTGTGATGATTACCTGAGTGTGTGCATGCCTCTCCTGAAAAAAACAAAAAACCTCTCAGACTAAATAAAATTTTTGAGCAAGCCAAAAACACACAAGTTTTTTCAAGACATCAAGAAATCCTCCCTGTTACCGCATTTATGTCCATTGCAAAAGCAAAGATCTTAATAATCTGGGATAAGCAGCAGAGCAGAATATGTTGAGCAGGAGAGACTGTGAAATAAAAACGGTGATCTGTAAAGGTATAGACAAACTGAAGCAGCATTTCACATATCATTAATTCACATGAAATAAGCACTGCATGTGATGCATTCGATGCACATGCTTTTTTCTGATGTTGTGTGATTTTCAAATGTTAAGTTCCCACATTAAATCAAAATTTACTTTGACTTTTTCACATTTAAAAGTGTTACGAATGGACAGCTGAGAAACATGTCCTTAAAACGCCTAAAATCACCACGCCACATGGGAAATGTCTCAGTTTTCATGTGAAATAAACATCTAAAGATTGGTGAGACCACGAAGTGGAAAAGGTGTAGCCTTCTATCAGGTGAATTTTCAGGAACACACATCTAAGTGTGAGTAGGCCTTACTGTCGAAACCTTCTGGATACAGCACTCTTTTTATATTTACAATTCATTTTCACGTGAGAAATGTTTCAGTTCACAAATGGAATTTTTTTTTATCACATTTGTAAAATAACCTTCCAGATGTGCCCTTCTCCCCTAGCAAATGAAAGCAATGCAGCAATGCAAAAAAAAAGTCAAAAGTCCAATTTGACTGCACGTTCTCATTTCAAACCATCCAAGTACATTGAACACTGCTGGTCTTATGTGTATATATATATATATATATATATATATATATATATATATATATATATATATATATATATATATACATATATATATATATATATATGAGTGCTTCAAGTTCTGCAATTTTGGTCATTAAGACATTTTAATACTTTAAATAATTAGCAGTGTACCCTAATGGAACTGTATGAAAGCTATAATATTTACATAATTGCCGTACTGAACTGAGCTGAGACTCACGTCATCAGATAGATCAGCAATTTGCTCTATTGCCATGCTGTGTAATCAGTGTTGAAGAAATCGTATGAGTTGGTGCACATTTCCGGAATGCGTCTCTATCTTGAAGCCGTGTCACTTTAAGAAAATCCACTAGCCCTTAGAAATGAAGGAAATTAATGAATCTGATTATGGCTTTGTCTAATAGTTTATGCATCACAATTTCCTGTTTTTAATCACTACAGTAGGACTGTGCAGCCCAAGGGCACTGTTTTAATTCTTTTGTGTTACCAGCAAAAGCAGGAAAAAAAAAATTATAAGATTAATAATTGTTTTGCCAGGATCTAATAACAAGCAATAAAAAGCAGCCAACCAGAATGCTGCCCCCATACCCAATCTGGGTGCTATTATTAGAAACCATCTTTTCCATGTGTTTTCTTCTTTCTTCCTGTTTAATCTTTTTGGTCCATTTTACATTGACACTCATAATATTGAATGGTTTTTCAATTCCGATAAATATTTGAGTCTGCTTATGAAAGAGCCTAATGTTGTCACATGAATAGAGAATGATCTTTTCTTCATGCTTCATTATGATTTCACACTTCCGGCCAGTGACAGGCAGGTTGATAGAATATTTACAGTCTTCCGAGGGGACATTTAGCAGAAACACATCGCAGCTGATGTTCACCTGCTCTTTAAGACCTTATGCATGAGTGTACGAGTGAGTCTGCAGGTGTGTGTGTGTGTGTGAAGGCCTGACCTACCTGTGTGTGAGTGTCTAAGTGTGATCTGTTTCATGTAGCAGAAAGACAGAGAGTGACAAGAGTGTCTTGCTCACTTGGCACCATAATGGAAGTGACATTCTGTCAGTAACACAGCCGTAAATGCTCTCTTACTTCCTCTTTCTCTTGTGCCCCCTCTCTCCACTCTAACTACACCCGCACCATCTCCCTCCCCTTTCCTTTGTCTTTGCCTTCATTTAAAATAGGACACTTACAGCACCTGTTTACCGGTGGACTTCCCCACTGCAGCTATGTATTGTTAAAACTATGAAAAATAGGGCCAATTTTACGTTGTAAGTCTGCATGTTTGTGCATTAGCTAGGTAGCATTAGCAAATTAAAAATGTTGGATTACACAGGTGGGGCTATCCTAACTAGCTCACGGAGCAGGAAAGTCTTGACAGCACCAACAGGGAAGGAAAACTGGAGGCAACTGCACAGCAGACAACAACATTCAACACCAAGGTGAACAACAATGCTGCTTTTAATGTCCGAGAGGAAACTGAGAGGTGTTACATCTAAATTGACTGATTATTTTGTCGGGTTTTTCTACCTAATGTGCCCGTGGTGCTAAAGTTTATCGAACCAAAGACATGTTTGAGCAGGAAAAGACCTTGTTAGGCTGAAAAGATGCAAGTGTTGCCTTGATTTCACATTGTGTCTGCAACACGGTGTTGTTCTGTCTTCCGCACGGGACTGTAGGATGTCAGTAGGATGAATGTCAAGAAATTTTTAGCGGGGACATACAATGAAAAACTCACGTTTTCAGTGCTTGTGCACATACATTTGGTTGTTGCCCTCCAAGCCAACTGTAAACTAAGACATCTTGTCGTAGTCTAGTCTTAGTTTTTTGTGGGCTGCCTCGGTCAGAAAACAGATTTTGGTCTTTTTCCTGTGTCAAATGGAGGATAATCATCATTTGAATAACACTGCCCCATCTCCACCCATGGCTTGAGAACCTTGCAATGATCTGGTACGAGTTAAACGCAGCTGCACTGTTGTTGGCTGCAAAGAAAAAGCACAAATCACTACATCGGCCCTAAACCCCAGAGGACAGTAGAGCTGAGTGGAGTAACTTTATTTTTGATGGAAATATCCCCATGTGCAAACAATTCTACTTCAGAGGGCCAGTACAGGGCTCCGAGCAAAGCACAGGAGCTGCTCTGAATCATCATCTACTCCCATCAGAGGACGTCAAGACCCAGTAGACTGACTTTATTTATTTAAGGATGTGTGAATTTTACTCCTGACTGCCTCATCAATAACAGCCAGTAACAGTACAAGCCCAAGTCTGAGAGACAGTCAAGAGAAACTTGAGTGTTACCTCATTTGAAACCTTTGAATTTGATGCCAGGAACTGTTTGGCATGATGCTTTTTACCGTGTGTGTTTATATTGCATCGCTAGCTTGGCTAGTGTTAGCCTTGTTGTTACGCGAAGCTCGTTTTGCTCCAGGTGTGTGCGTGTTGCTGCTGTGTGTAAATTCAGCCTTCTTGATAGACATGCCCTGATAATATTTTTAACAAAAGTACATGTGAAAAAAGAATTCATTTTTTGGCAACTTTGATTAACACCCAGCTGTCTTCCTACCACCATACAAAGATTGTTACATACCTGTAATGTTATTGTCCTGCTGGGCAGTGAGGCTGAGGTCAATACGGATCATATTCCTTCTCTGACATGTGCGGTGTTGGGAGTTTTTGGTTTAGAAGCATTTTTTTGTGGTGGTATTCACGATATATTTCAGCCCAACTCGAAGCTAAAACCACCAGCGGAACTGACTGGGGACGCAGCAAGCAGCGCTGGCTATTGCCTGCGTGGCTAACCAATCAGAGCATGCTGGGCTTATTGGGAGGAGGGCCCTCAGGAGGTCTGAACGAAATCAAAGTTCCTCAGATAGAGGATGAATATAGGGCTGGAATAATGGATAGTATACACCTAAAATAAAAATATGACCTTGAAAATGAGCATAATATGTCTCCCCTCTGGACCAATGTGGTGGACTGACTGACAGTTTTTCTAATCTGACACGTCTTTTGTTGAGGTTAGGAAGGTTGAGTCTTATAAGGGTGCTTTCTCACCCGTAGTTTGGTTCTTTGGGTCCAGAAGAAGGGATATACTTATCAGCTGCTGCACTGTTACTCCTGGTCTGTTTCGTGTTCACCCTGGTGTTTCACAAGCTACTTGCTTCAAATCCATTATGTACCATTTAATCTTTTCGGCAACAACATGTTGCCGTGGCAATATTACTCATTTCACAGATAAGAACTCCGAACAAAATGTCTTCCAGAGGGTACGAATACCTGAAAAACCTCCCCGTTCCTCCTGCTTTCCACAGTGTGGTGGGTGTTCTCGCTTGGTGGTGTTGAAGTCCATCTGGAAATGCTCAGAGTGTCCTGTCTCAAAGCTGCTGCCATCACCTCTCACCGTATTTCACTTTTTATGGACACAACCAGCTCTGGAGCTCTCTGTCTCCCTTTGGAGCTTCTTTGGAAACATCAGCCAGCATTTTATTTACAACCTCAGAGACATGCCTGTTCCCTACAGTGGGAGGTTGGTGCATAGTGAATATGTTACGATTCAGGCATATCAGCTCACAGATTTCAAGGAAAGAAGGAATGCATGTGTGGTTTCTGCGTCCACGGATCTGTGTGCACAGCTTACTTGTGTCAGAGGGCCCAGTGTACATTTACATTTTTAAAAGTTTAGTTTTCTAGAGTTTCTTAAAGCTTTATACAATATATCAGAATGATATGTTCAGTGTTGTCTTGGTAGCATTATACCATTCCAGTAGAAAGGCTTCAAAGATCACATCTACAGGAAAGTAGTCTGGAAAACCTGATGATAAATTCCTTTTTGTGGTGTTATTTATCTATTCTATGGTTTGAGCCTATTTTCCCTTACGGTTAATTCAGAATCTTAAGGTATAATGTATTGGGTTATTTGGTGTGGATGGCCTGCTTATCCTAATTAAAATCATGCAAAGTTTTGTACCTTTAATGCTTCCACATAGTCACTTTACTATCCTGCAAATTGTATGAACTTTGAATCGGATGTATAGGTTCAAGAAGAGGACTGATTCCAACACCATTAGCCCACATGGCTACCACACAAACTACAGCTAGCCTAAAGGTCCCTCTTCCGTGATGTTACAGAGCCAGTTTAGACAAGGTCATGTGCTTGTTGTTAACCTGCGTTTTAACCTTGAAAATGTATATTCCGTTTTCTTTATGTTTTCCTTATGGTGATGGATGTCATAGCTTTAACATGTTCTATCATAAGAATGAAGTTTTGCATACTTTTTTTTTTTTACTTCTCTTAAAATCCTAAATTGGGTTTATTCAGTATTTATTGGCCCCAAACAGCCAAATAACTTCACTGTACACTAGCCATAAGATAACGTCAATGAACACGGGACCACTCTAAGAGTGTGTGCATCTGTTTGTTTAAATACAGGTCAACTCTGAGTGAATTCAGCACTCATCAGAGACTCTGGTTCCCTCTCTTCTTTTCCCCTCTCCTCTCTGTAACATAATGTGAGGTAAAGTGCATTTCCCCTCCAGTCAGCAGTCAACATTACGGAACATAAACACCCAACAATGGAGGTCACCTCTGCCGATCACTGCTGCAGTCAGGCTGATAAACAGGAGTGAAGATAAATCCACTCTTCAATCCCAAAAGTTAAAGGGTCACATCTGAGCCCTCCCCCTGTTGGTAAAGAGCTTCGGATCACAGCAGAATCAGATCTGACTCCAGGTGTTTATTCTCCTGAGGGTCTGGCTCTACAACCAACTCTCTAGCTGGCTCTGAGCAGCTGCAGAGGCTATACCTCCCCCCTCCGCCTGTCACTAACGAAACAACACTTGGCAAATGTCTTTTGTTTTGATAGAAAGTCCCTTAACTGCAGAAATTACCTAGTAATTATATGTTTAGTTTTTCGTTTCTATGTTAATTCTAATCTCTGGTTAAAAAAATGTACTCTCAGATGTGCAGATTGGTGTTTTCATGTTTGTATTTTGACTTACAGTATCAGGAACATTTGGAGTAATTCTTTGATGTTCTAATCTTCTTCCGTATTCCCATCATTTCACACCTTTTGTTTTTGGTTAATGCAGCCTTTAGCAACAGCATAAAATGCTGCTTATTGGACTGTTGCTACGTCCTGTGCTGACTGTGTAGGAGTAGGTTTCTTAAAATCAGATTTAATACTCATTCACTCCAGTCTTACTGGTTTAGATGATCTACTTTTGTGCACCTTGAAGAGAAAATCTGAGGATAAACATTATAATTGTTATACTTTTAAATGACAGCACAGTTATTGAAGGGAAGGTAATTTGAAAAAACACACCCTCGTAAAACTTCCAATAAGTTTACTCATTTGAGATTGCTGACTGTAAAATCATATAATATTGATATATATATCTGACTTACCTGAGAAATACATAGTTTTTATTTTTCAGAATACACCTGTATGAGGTCTGTCACATTCCAGAAATCTACCAATGAGTGACCTATTGGATCCCTGATGGTAGGACACTGTGTGTGTATGTGTTTGTGTGTGTGCATTAATATCTACATAAAAAAAAAAAAAAAAAAATCTACCTACATACATTCATGTGGCTGTGTTGGGTCCACATTGTGCAGAATGTAGCATGTGAAATGATGTTGTGTTTGTGTGTATTTGTTTGCATGTTGTTTGTGTGGTTAAGTGCGTGCACCTCTCAGTCAGCGACACTTGGTTGTATGTGTGTGTGTGTGTGACATGCTAGCAGCCCCACTTGGCCAGCTGACAGGCCACTGTCTGATTATAAAGGCACTTTACTGGTATTAATATTAATGCCACTCCATTTTATTCAGGATGTCTGCCTGCCACTCCGATGAGACTGCACTTTACTGCTTTAAATGGTGTGTGTGTTTGACAGGAGGTGTGTGTTTGAGTGTGACTGCATATGTGTGTGTACATGCATACTGATTCATGTGTGTTTGGCTGTGTCTCTCCAGCATAAATGCAGTTGTCAGAAAGAAAGAATCCTTCTAATCCATTAGCACCGGGGTAGTTTTAAACCTGACCCCTCCTTTTTATAGAATTATCTTTATTTCCACTCTGCATGTTTTCTTCTGTAGTGTATGACTTTGTACTAAAACTGATTTAAAAGAAAATACTATTCCTAACAAAGGGTCCCTGTCCCTGTACAAAGATTTCCAAAGTGTGTAGGTGGATCAGAATTGTTTTAGGTCCAAGATGCAGGGTCAAACTGTGGGAGCACTTCCACCATTCACTTCCTTCTCTCTATGATCACTGTTATTGTCTTTAAAGGCCATTTCACACCTATCTTGTTGGTCTTGACTTTAGGACTTTTTAGTTTGATCCAAACTGAAATTACAGATGTGAAACCTACCCTGGACCATGCTTTGGTCTGATCCTAGTCTAGATCAAACTGCGCCCTGGTTTGGTTTGTTTCATGTGTGAAGAAATTGATCTTTTTTTGACAGTTCCGACCTCCGCACCAATCATGCGGAGCTCCGGCAGGCCAACACTTCAAGAGGAAAAACATGAAACAATGCATCTTGAGCTGCTGTACCACATGTAATCAGAATCAGATTCAGAAATATTTTACTTTGATTTATTGATCTGTGTGGGGGAAATTTTGTACGGTACAGCTGCCCCTTCTAGTAAAGAAAATATCACTGTAAATAAGTAAATATTAAGTAAATAAAGTACTAAAATATATAAAATAATTAAACAAACATGGACATAAAACTATAATATGTGACCACAGAAATAGCTATACAGTGAACCCTCGCTATAACGCGGTTCACTTTTCACGGTCTCGCTGCTTCACGGATTTGCATCATGCATTGTGTTCTGCATTCTGATTGGCTAAACAGTCTCTCCGCGTCTTCTCTACCTGTGTGTCAATGACGTTATGGTTTAATATGTACACGTACGTAAAACAGCGACAACAACTACCGATAACTATGTTCTTCTCTCCAAAAAACACACCTGCACCGCAGGCTTTAGAAGAAAAAACGCCACAGAGCGGAGTCAGGATGCAGCGGCTCAGTCAGAAGAGCAGTGAAATACTGTACTGTACACGTGAGTCACTATTTGTCCTACTGTACTTTGTATTTTTTTTCATAATCATTTTTCATTTTCTCCCGTTCCAATCCGTCACGGTGGGGCGGTGCTGATCCCCGCAATATTAACCCTTCAGTTTGTATTGATGATTAAAATTATTATTTATTTATCTATAACTATATTATTTTAAAGTACAGTACAGTAGTTATTTGTAAAAAAAAACAAAACAAACGTTTATACAGTACTTTTATTTGTTAAACAAATGCTTGGGCCTGTAAAAAGGTTTTGTTCCTTGCTTTCAATGTTTTATGGAGTATTTCATTGTATAATAACTGTAAAAAAAATAAAGGTTTCTACTTCACGGATTTCGCCTATCGCGGGTTCTTTTTGGAACGTAACCCCGCGATAAACGAGGGTTCACTGTATACCCAAATACTGTGTATATAAACTCAACTTAAAGTAGAAGTACTAATGGAAATGGAGATGTAAAGATATGTGCCTTGTAACGCACTATAACTACAGTATAGATATTAAATGAGTAACAATGACATGTGTAGTAACTGACAATCATTAGCCGTTTTTATACTGGGCAATAAGCCACCAATTTGCCACCTTTTTGGTGGCTCGCTCCGCGGATTTAGACAGGAGGCGGCAAATTGATGGTCTGTTTTGTTCCACCAATTTTGCGCCTCGGAGGGTACACTTATTTGCGCCTCCGCTGCAGTCTAAAACCGAGGCGGCAATGTGGTGGCATATCCTGAGGTGGGCGGAGGTGTGGATGACGTGCACTGCTGCGCACCCACAGCCTGGGAGTTTTAAAACCAGTAAACAGCTGATCACAGCAGTCAGTTCGTCACTTCATCCACGAAGATGAGCAGCTGGAAAGCCGCTGAGATCCGGGAGATGCTAGCGTCTCCTCGGTCTCTGTAGCTGTCTTTGTCGCCCGCTTGTTGTTGTAGCGGCAAGCTAGTAGCGGCAAGCTAATAGCGGCCGCTACTTTCAAATTAAAAGCCCCCGCTAAGAACCCAGTTCTAAACTCCGATGGGGTGCAATGTAAAGCTCTTATTTTGAAGACAAATTCGACCTGCTCTTCTTCATGCCCAACTTCGTGCTTCACGTCACGTCACATGTTTACGCCTACCCCAGAGGTAGAAATGTGGTGGCTTATTTGAAAAGGTGGAATATTACACCTCCGTTTTAGATAGAAAAGGTGGCACATTGCAGCCTTTACCTTGCTGCAAATGTGCCACCTTTTCTATCTAAAAGGGGCTAGAGATAGTATAAATAAATGCTTTATTAATGCTACAACAAGAACAGTAGAATATTGGATGATGTTGGACAGGTAATTGAAACAAAAGTGGGTGAGTAAATGTTGCACAAAAATGTGCTAATATTGTGTTTACAGGTACAAGGGCCAGTCACTTGACTCAGAGAGTATGACACTCTGATGGACCAGTTAAAAAGTCTCATGGCACCAGGCAGGAATGGCGTCCTGTGGCGCTCCGTTGAGCACCTCAGTGGAATCGACCAACACTGGATTTGGTTTCAGTTGATAAATGCTACCTAAACATTAACATAAATGCATGGCACCGTTTCTTAATTCATGTTGCTCCAGGTATCATTACAACTGACTTTGTTATATCACAGCTTTGCGACTTGGGAAAAAAGACGGTCAAAAAAACACACATCAGAGAAGTTATCCTTTGCAAAACTTCTTAAACATTGTGAAAAGATCCATTGTTTTTTTCCTTAACGTAACCAAACTGTGACAGAAAACTTAAAAGAAATGGAAAATAATAAGAAGAAAAATGTTCTTATCAGGGTTCAAACCCTAGTCTCTTGAGTGAGAGTCCTGTACTCAACCCAAGAAGCCACAATGGCTTGTTCAAAAAGTTACCTTTGTCGCTTTTTTCGTGGTTAAAAATGATGGTCTGGAACATCACCGTAACGAGTCGCAAAGCTTTGACATCACAACAGCATGATCATGGTCATGGTCATTTGCAATGATGGTCCTGGAACAACATGGCATTATAGACCAACATAAATACAGGCCAATGACAATGCCTGTGTTGTGCAAGCGACTGGTAGCCAAAATTAATGATTGCAGTGTTGTGGTGATGACAGAAATTTGTTTTCCCCCGTCAAGAATTTTAAGATTTTTCCACTCCAGGGAGTTTTACTAAAAGGAGGAGAAATGTTGGCGAGGAAAAGTCAGCTTAGTGCTGATGGAAGAAGAACACAGAGCAAAGTCCAAACAACTATGGTGGTGGTTTTTCAGTCGTAGCTTGTTTAGTGTGTAGTTTCAAAAGTCGAATAGTTTGAACAAACAGACAGAGTTTATCTATTAGACAGAGAGCAGAGAGACACACAAACACAGACCTCCCCCACGTGTATCTATCTCGTTTCTCTCTTGTTGGTTGCTGTGTAGGTCGTCCCCTCCTCTGCCTGCCATCTGGGAAGTCTCTCTCTCCATCCATTATGGCCATCCTGGGACAGAAACCCTTCACCACCGGCATTCCCCCATAATCCCCACACACATTAACATGTAGACGCACACTTGCACACACACCCGTGTGTACCCGTAAACACTTAAATCCAAACAAACACAAACTGATGGTAGCGCACTTGAACTCTAACATGTACAGGCCGGCACAATGACACAAAGAAAAATACAGCCAGGCTAACAACATACAAACAACACAAACACAGATGCTTACACATAAATGTATTATATTGCAGTCATTATTGCTGCTTTGTCAATTGTATTTATTTTATGGTGGTCTAGCTCTCTCTTATTACTGTGGATACCTGTCCTAAACATTTGTAAAGCAAGCTTTTAAGTCCAAAAATCCAAAAGCGAAAAAAAAGCAAGCTAGAATAGGCAGGCAAAGGAAAACCCAAGAAGAAAAAAACAGGGAAATACAAAACTGAGGTCAAAAACCAGGAGAACAACGAGGGAACACAGAGGACACAGGCCCAGAAACACAAGAGATGCAGCAGACACAGGATGAAAACAGACAAACTGACAAACAGTGAAGGAAGAACACAGGCTGAAATACACAGGAACGATAAACACTCATAAAACAGGTGAACAGGAAAAAGACAAAGACAGGATGTAGAAAGTCACAACAAGACACACAAGGACAAAACTATAAAATGAAACAGGATATAACTAAAACACAAAACCCAGACCATGACACATGCAGTAAGGATGCTCCGATCTGCCACATCTGTGTCAGGACAATACTGACCTGGTTAACTGAATCAGGTGTAATCCAGATGTGACCTAGTGATATTAAAATGTGTCTGTGTCATAATGAAAGTATGTCTGTTATTAGATATTCAGCCTCCAACTCAGTCTTTAGTACCATAGCAAATCCTAGCGTCATTTCACCTTACAATTAAATGAACCAATGCGTTCTTTGCAATGTGTTACTCTTCAGAGGTTGTTGAATGGAATTCTGGGAAATATAGGAAATCAGGAACTGAAAAAGAAGATAGGGCAAAGTTTGAACGAATTTACAAAAACAATGAATCGTTAAGACTTGACCACAAGTGATGTCTTTAATGCTCAGAACAGAACAGAAGGATCACATTTGTCTGTGCACTAATAACTCTGTCAGGTATACAAAAACAGGACCCTAATGCAGACATGGAAGCAGACAGATCAACAAGAAAAAGTCTAAAAACCAAAATCCAAAATGAGACGAAACAGTAGGGCAGGTAACAAAACCTGGCAATGAAGAGAATCCAGATAACCGTAAAACAAAAACGGAGAAGAACCATAAATCCAAAGGGGAACAAATGCAGAACATGGGGAGCACACGAGGACCGGGGAGAGACGTAGGAACGCAGGATGATGGAAAGATGGCAACAGGAGTGATGTGAGGACTAGAACTGAACAGACAAACTAACAGAGGGTGAGAGAAAGACACAGGCAAATATCCAAAGTAAACTAATGAGAGGGGATGAGGCGCAGGTGGAGAGACGCTGGAAACCAGGCGGTGCTAACGAGACTGATGGGAGACAGGTGTGGGGGACCAATCAGTGTGGGGAGGAGCAAAGTAACACAGGTGGGAGCACAGGTGAGAAGGAAATAGAAAGTAACAAGACACAAGAGGATCAACCAACAAACTAAAACAGGAAAAAACAAACTAAAACAGAATCACGACAGACTTGAGCGCTAACGCTATCAGAACGTGTTGCTGTCTGGACCAACCTAATGTCCTCACTTTGAAGGACTTCCCTCGAACGCATCCACCTACCGATGACCACCTCTCCATTGTGTTCCCCTCCCATCGGCGGTGGCGAGCTTCAGACGGAGAGAGAAAGAGAGAGGCGAGGCGAGGCTGATGACGATGCCGGGCTGAAGCTCAGCGCAAAGCTCCGGGTTATCAAACTCATTAATCTACATGCCATAGTCCCCGGATGAATAATTGTGCGTTGAATTTATCTGCCAGTGTGATAGCTACAGCTCAGCTCTCCCCGCGCCGCAACCGACACCGCATTGTGTCTCAGCCTTGTAATTATTACACGCTTTGTCTTTGCTTGGGGTAGGAGGAGGGTGGAAGGTGGGTGGCTGGGGTTGGAAAACAGAAACACACTCCCACCTCTTCTGCCGCTGCTTTTCATGAGGAATAATCTTGCAACCCCTCAGTGTGATGCTAAATATTACAGGGAGTCCCCCCCCCCTTCCCACCCTCACCCAAACCATCTCACATAGGAAACATGACAGGAAACAAAACCCGAGCACAAGTTATAGCTCGAAAAAATAGGCATTTTACATTGTTTCCATGTATGAACAGAGGTATTTAATGACCTGACAAGACATTTGTACAACTTCTTCACATGATTTAAGATGTAATCAACATATTTAAATATGTTTTTAGCCCCTGAAAAGAGAGAGAGCGAGAGGAAAAACTGAAATATAAACTATAAACTGAAGAAAAGACAATCTCAATTTTAACACAGCTGTCAGGACACTAAAGGATTAACGGCTGGGTAGGAACAAATAAAAAATATTCTGTTACATAAAAAGAAATTGATTTAGACTTTTTTATAACCACATTTCCTTGTGAAATACAAATTTTTCAAATTGTTTTCCTCAGGCTTTTAAAATTATTCAAATCTAGTAATCTGAAAATCTAATTCTTACTACTTAGTGGTTAGTACTGTACAAACTAAATTAATGAAAAGGGTCACAAGTACACTGCTGCGTTTTAAGTGGACAGTGTAAAACATGTTGGGAAACACTGACTTACCACATAAAATGTCAGCAATGACAACCCTCCTAAGCAGACAATCTTGGTATTGACGTAGTGGATAGACAGATGTAGGTGCACTGTATCAAACTCTAACCTTAACTTATGAGACCAGAATGACAATGGATGAATTTATAACAGTCTTCGTGTCACAAGGAGTCCAGACTTACCACAAATCACTTACCGGAAACTGGTCCACATTAAGAACCACCAGTGGGCGAAACCTTACTGAACATCATGGACTCTGTACAACAGACTGAATGCACATTGGAAACTGTGGGGTTGTCACCCAAGCAACCCTTTTACATGCAAGTTGTCATGTGATCCATTCTTTAAATAAATATACTGATTATACCGTCTTTGTGTGACAGCTCAAGAATGGTCTATGGTATCAGATCATCCATTGACCCCTTGTCGGTGACCTCTGACCTCTTTCCAGATCCACACTTTTCTGATAAGTTGGTGGGGACCTAAAACAGAGTTACAAGATAATTTATTTAAGATATGTATGTATATATATATATATATATATATATATATATATATATATATATATATATATATATATATATATATGTGTGTGTGTGTGTGTGTGTGTGTGTGTAATTTCATTTGGTCTGGTTGCTATAATTTCCAGGAAAACACCCACTGATACGTCAGAAGGTGAGGAAGAAGGCCTGCAATCTTGATTTACGTAACATACTGTAAATAAAACTTTAATACATGACTTCATCTGTGAACACAGTGTGCGAGTCAGATGTTCATCATTGTAAACAATTATGTCTGTTTGACAATGTGTCATGGTTTGGGTTTTTTGTTTAGTCATATCCTATTTTATTTTGTTGTTAGATCCTCATGTGGCTTTTTTGTTACACCCGTTTTTCATTTGTTAATCGTTCCTGTGTATTTAAGCCTGTGTTTTCCCCTCGCTCTTCGTCAGTTTGTCTCTTTTCATTCTGCGCCTCCTGTGTTCCTGTGGCTGTTCCACAATCTTTGTTGCTTTCTTTACCGTAGCTTCTGGTTTGTCCTCTGTCTAGTTTTTTCTTGGGCTTTCCTTTGCCTGCCTTTTGTTGCTTTCTTTTTGGATTTTGAATGTTTTGAGTTTTGATTTCAGTTTATCAGTAGAGCTTGCTTTTTCTATCTATCACCTTCCTGCCTTGTTGTGTCTGCATTGGTCACTCAGCTCCCACCTTCCTTCCGCTATCAGCCACCTGGCAATCTGAAACCAAGGCCTTTGTGTTAAATCTGGACACAGCCATGGAGGCGAAACCCCATTCATTACTATAAAAGCTGCTCAGTAGTGTTTTGAAGCCAAAATCCACCAGCTATTTTTATTAGCTATTTTAATGCCAGAGTTCACCTGACCTACCAAGTTTCCCCCCAACACTACTTTGGTGAACCGTCGCTGCATCTTTGGTGAAATGCCACCTCAGATGATTCTGATTGGTTTAAAGAAATACAAACAAGTTTTTGTGTGTGTGTTTTTTCCCCCCTCAAACCAAAATGAGAATAGATGCAGCCAGACCTTTCTTCAGTGCTCACACAGTGCTGTGGAGAGGTCTAGCTTTAACGCAATGTAGGCAAATACTCCCATGATCCTTAACGTCTTTTGTTTTGTTTGATTATGAGACAGAACATTTAAATGTTAGACTTAGACTTGTTCAGGTGGACAGGAACAAACTAACGGTCCTCTGTGTCTGCTCAATGTATCTTTTGGCAACTGTTCACATGTTTGTCATGAGGTCTTACTATCCTCACAGCTTATGTTAACAGTTTGTTGCAGCTGCCACCAAGTGGCCAAAAAACACATTATTCCCTTGGTTTGTTTGATTGTTCATGCATGTGACTGACGTGCATGTATGCTAATTGAGAGTGTTCAGACATGCCTCACAGTTTCACCACAAATACACCCCCACACAGCAGCAACATGTGTAAATATCTCAGCGCTGCTTGTTGGTTCTTTTGTGTTTTTGATCCGAGGTGTAGTTTTCCAGATGAAATTAGAGCAGGAAACATGAAAGAAGGAATAACAATGGTGGTGAACGTGGCAACGTAAACAGACTGTGTATTTCCAGCTCTTCGTGCTATTTATCTTCAAACCACTCTTTGCCACCCTGTTGGAGTATGTGCATGTGTGTGTGTGTGTGTGTGTGTGTGCAATCCTCAGTTCCGCTGGTTGTCACACATTAGGATTTTGGAATGTTTATGTGTAACCCAGAGCATAATCAGCATCGTCAGAACTAGAAAACTAATAAAATCATTGGCCAGATTTGGACCCGAAATGCAGTGAAATGTACCTTTACCCTGCTGAATTAATAAGGTGCCTCTGACAGAGGTTTTCACCATCAACACAAGCTGACATTTCCATCTGTCAAATGAATTTTAAGCTTCGTTTGCCATGTGTCACCAAAAAACTGCCAGTTTTTAGTGTGTGTCGATTGGCAGAGATTAAAATAAATCGGTGTAGGTTGTAGCTACATCAGAAAGTGGAACTGTTAAGTGTAAGGTATTGGGTTCATGTTGGATATGTTTCATGAAAAACAAAGAAATGCATTGCAATGCAAATGTGTCAGCTGATGGCATCACAGCTACAGTGGTTCCATGTGAGATATTCAGCAGACTTCCTAGCTGATCCGTGATGAGACTTTGATCAGGCCCCCTTTTGTTAAGCTAACGTAATTCTTTGACATTCATTATGAGAATATGATTACCAGAGAAATCAGTCCAAATGGTTTCTTAACAACAGGCCCCCTGTGCTTATGTGAACGACTGTTCCCTCTCAAAAGCAACAGTGGATGTGTGATGTTGTTACAGCACCACAAAACATGTACTTCCTTCAAAGATACAGATTCAAAGAGGCAGGTCGTCTCTCAAGACGGCAGTTTGGAAATGCCCAGTCGTGTCTTTTTTCAGAAATGCCAGCAAAGACAAATGGCGTATAAGGGTCTTGAAGGGTTGTCCCATCTCACAGTGGGACATTTTAATCACTACACCTTGTAGTTACTCTGAGGGGCAAGGTAGCACTCAACAATGATGGGAAGGAGGTAGGGGTTGGATATTTTAAAGTTATTTTTGTGATCTGACATGTGTTTACTTTCTGACTGAAATGATAAAAAGTTTGCCCCTTGGCAATGCCAATGCTAAAACCAAATTTTCCCAAAGACTGTGCCACCTTGCTCTTATATTGATCTGGAATGTAAGTAAGTACTGTACTTCTGTCCCATGCAAACATTGTATTTTTTCGGGGGTTGGTAAAGGAAAGCTGGGGGATCATGAAAATACAACATGCTGCTGCACCATGGGCAAAACACAAGGCGGCAAAATAAATCACGCTTTTAGTGGGTAATATTATTCAATAAAATCCCGGAGCAACTGCTGGAGTCACCAAAGGGACTTGCCTCCCATGAGCCTAAAGCTAAAGATAGCTTATTTGTGTTGAGCATGTAGTTTACATTCTACTATTTAATCCCAGTTAGGCAGCAGTTTCCCAGGTGATGTGATCGCATGCTGGAGTAGAAACTCATTTTCACAAGCGAATCAAGGCAGACATGACTGTCTTTACCAGGTTGTTGCTCGCATCCGTCAAAGAATACTGGGATGAAGTTGAACCTTTTGGCCTCATGTTGTGCCGCTGTTCATGGTTCTTTAAGTTTTTGGGGTTTTCAGTTCGCATCTTCACATGATACCTGGTGAATTTGCGATTTATTTCAAACAAGCCACATGTGATTGTGGAAAGACAAACCAACACTGTTGAGTTTTAATTTATTAATGTGAAGTTTAAATGAAGTGTGTGTTAGCTTGAATTCAGAGAGTGTAGGGTCGTTTTCTTCTGTAAACAGAAAATAGATGTGAAAATGTTTAGTTTCTTGACAAGAGTGAATTTATTCTGTGTTACTTATGAGCGTAAGTAGCAAACTACAATGGCTATCAGACTATCGCCCCTTGCCGTACAAAGTAGTATTATATGACAGGATAGGCTGGGGCTAACTGCACGCAAACTGCGCGTTAGCACGCTAACCAGTAGACATCTCTGTCTTTGACGTGACGTCACACTGTTGTTTTTTCACACTCTAAGTTGAAGCGTCAGTTCAGAAATTGCAAATGTGTGGTTTTTGGAAAGGAAAATAATCTACTTTGCGTTCATTCCCACTGGGATTTTATTAGAATTAATTGGCCGCTTTAAACAGTTTTGCAGGTACCTGATTGCTTTCCAACTTGTTCGTGATCCAATATCGACACTGCTGCAGTTTCCATCAAATGTCCTTTTACAAGTCAGACAAAAAAAAAAAGCATGGAAACCAAGCTGTATTTTATTTTTTTTTGCCAAAGAATCTCAGGGGGTCATCACTGTGTGGCTTTGTAGGTGCACGTGTGTGTGTGTGTGTGTGTGTGCGTGTGTGTGTGTGTGTGTGTGTTCGTGCACCCTGAAGTCAGCTTGCCCTTGAGACAACCTCAGATTGCAGATCGGGCTCAAAGACAGCATTGTGCGTTTAATTTGTTTTTACCTGCTGGAAGGTCATCAAGCCCGGTTCGGTGGGAGGTTTGGCCGGGTGGAGACGGGCGAGCGTTTCCTCTGATTATAAAAAGCCTAAACAGATTCTCCCCCAATGTCACATTTATCATTTTCAACAGCTAATATCTTTGGATGAAACAGAAAAAAAAGGATGGCGACCCTACCCCTGCTGTTCCAGCGGTGGACGGGGCGGAGGGGTGGAGGGAGCGAGGGCGGACGAGGGTCAACCTTCAGATGCCCCCGGTTCTGTCCAGAGAGAGGAGGGGGGGGGGGAGAGAGAGAGAGAGAGAGAGAGAGAGAGAGAGAGAGAGAGAGAGAGAGAGAGAGAGAGGTGATGTATTTTAAAAAGCTCTCCTGACCTGTAGGCACCCGGTTGAATGTTTGCTTAAATGGACAAGCCGTAGTTTTAGAATGTGCTTTGTGTAGCAGATTTTGAAATGCACTATTACATTTCAAAGGACACACATGTTCATCACACACACACCTGCTCTCTCCCTCACACACACACACACACATGCCTAGGTCCGCACAGACACACACTTATTGAAGCTGCATAGGGCATTGGTGTCAGCCTGAAGGTTTCTGGCAAGGTCCTGTGGGTAATTCCCATTCACCTTGTCTGGGGTCTGTGTGATCACAGAAGAGTGTGTGTATTATGTATGTGTGTGTGTGTGTGTGGTTGTGTGTTTTGTTTGGACGCTTCTTTTGCTGTATCTGTGTGTGATCTGACTCATTTTTTATGAGACAGAAGTAAGGAAAACAGAGGAAGTTTTGGAGGTCACAAACAAATCAGTCCCCATCTTGTAATGTGTGTGTGTTTGCGTTACTGCGTCTGTGTTTGTTTGCTTGTGTGTGTGTGTGCGCGCATGTGTGTGTACTCCAATATAGTGGCAAATTGAGGAGAGCGTGCTGTTGTGACTACAGGTATTTGTGGAGACTGTCTATATGCAAATGATAAAAGGATGTGAACATAATGACCCGGCATTGAGAAAAGACCATGGCGCTTGGGCAGAATAGATGGGAGCAGGAGGAAAAACCTCACGCAGTTGCTGTGGAGGATGCTGGGAAGTGAATGTCTAGCAAGTACAGTTGCATATTTTGTGTGAGGAAACATGTATGGCATAGAGAAGACAAGAGGAACACCTGGTCATGTATGAAAAACAAACTCAATAGGTTTAAAAGTTTAAGTTTTATAACTGCGGGACAGTTCATGTCAATGATGTCTATAAAATACAAAGAATTAGAGATTAGTCATTTGACATACAAGTTGACACAGCTTGTTTGAAATACCATGTGAATTTGGTAATTAAAGGGATATTCCGGTGTAAGTTTAATCCATGGTCTAACACACCTTGACATCGAGTAAGACTTCCTCTCGAGGGATCAAGTTAGCTGGCCGCTAGCTAAGCTAGTTTTAGCAACCTCAGAAAAGACCGCATTATAACAATACACTGCAGATTATGTCTCCAACTAGAAACCGCCATCAAAAAGCCACAATTAATGGTCAGAACAGCACCAAACTTCAGCAGCAGTACATGTACAGTCCCAGCACACAGTACGAAGCATCAAACATCTGCTAGCTTTGCTGGATTTGTGTTGAAACGACAACACAACTCGCCCTCTCCTCCAGCAGCCTGCTCGTTGTGGGGAAGCCCTGACGAGTCGATTACCGAGTGCAGGAGATTTCCGCAGCTCAAGGATGAAAATGTATGATTATTACTCCATGGAATGCTCAGTTCTTATTATCGAGAGCTGACAGGGAAAAGAACGGAAGTAATGGAGTAATAATCATACATTATATCCCTTTATGCACATTAAAACTGTTGCTGCTGTGTAGCAGCCAAGCAAAGTTTCCACAAAGGAAAACTCCACTTTGTGTAAACTTCTTTTGCATTTTGATCAAGAGAGACTAATAAAAAGAGTGACACATTATCAATGTTGTCATACAGTAACCCCCAGTGAATTGCAGTCACTGGAACTGGTGAAAATCGGATGTTTGGGCCTGATACAAAATCTTTTATTTTCTTATCCATATCTGTCTTATATATGAGTGTTCTAAGTCACATCCAGTTAACATCTCATGAATTGCTTGTTATAACTTGACGATGTGTTGTGAGACTGTATGTGATGTTACAGGCGTGCTCGTCTGTACACTCTCATTTATCATACGTGCATATCACTCACACGCATAAACATACAAACAAAACAACAACAACAAAAATCATGTATGTTTTTGCCACTTGAGGGCAGCTGCAACAAACTGTCAATACAGGCTGTGAGAAGGTTAACACCTTATGACAAACATGTTCATGAGCAGGTGCACAATTAATCAGTGCCCCTAAAAATGTCTAAATAAGGCTACCTGTTCAGTTCCATTTGTGGGCGGGTTGGTCATAAGAATGTTGCCTTGGACTAGGTTAAAATGGAGGCACAAGTTTCCCCCCTATAGCATTTCCAAATGGTATTATGGTTGACTTTCTGGTTGCAAAGGCAACCAGATCGCTTTTTGCTTCCCTCAGAGTCCCAACTACCAACATCACAGGACAAAATGTGAGTTTACTTTCTCATTATTCACTAAAATCTATAATGGAGATTTAAAAGCAGAAAAAATGGTGCCAGGCCGCCAGCCTGACTGGATCACCGTTCAGAATTCATTTTCCCAGGAGATTTCGTGCCTGTTGGTAGACTAAATAGCTTAGTGAAAGCAAAGTTAACAGGAAACCAATCTAAACACTATAGATCAACATTCACTTTACGATACGTCGGCGTGCCAGTGCAGTGGTTAGCAACCCTAGGCTGCTGCAGTGAGGACAAATCCTCTGTACATGGGACGCCTGCTTTACCAACTGAGCTACAAGGGCACCCCAAAGCAAAAAGAATCTTTAGCTTGGCCAAGGCTTCGATCACAATGAGCTGTAGAGAAAGAAAAGCTATCTGTACCTGACTCATACAACAGTCCTGGGAATTTTGTTCTTGCCTAAGAGGAAATTCTAAATACACTAAAAAGTGGTAATTGCACGTAGATCTCTTAAATCATGCGGGCTTGCCACTTTAGAATTAATCTGTTCAGACAAGATGTTCTTGCATGAGGCCTACTAATCCTCCAGCTGAACATGTAGATGGATATGACCTGCAGCAGAACTCCATATGAGCTCATTAGATGGACCTGAAGCTGGACAAACTGTGTTGCTAGCTATGAAGGTGGAAAGGTGCGGGAGGGGTTGCATGGGTCGATCAAACACTGAAAGAAGAGCTGCTCAGAAGGGAACAGTTTTGAATTTTCACAGCAAGAAAATGTATATAAATGTATAATTTGGAAAAAAAAAATATGGATAATATTTTCATGCTCGTATCAAGTCTTATATTGTTGTTATTTTTATACTGTACTGATGTGATAATGGCTGCATTGAAGGTAAGAAATCATTCTATAAATGTATTGCGCCATATGCCAGGGACAATGATTGACAGCAGTGTATATGGAATTGGAGGTTAAAGGACTAAACTGTGTGGACAGAGGTATTTTTAACTTAAGCGATGATCATCTGGATCAATTCACTTAAACAGCCAACGCTGCAGAATAGTCGTCAGAACAACTACTGAATAGACGGTTGCCTGTTACAATACAGTTATACCAGCATGTGTATTTATTAGCTCAACACATTTGGTCTAGTTGAAAGAAACAATCTTTCTCCAAATGTCTGCCCATCTGGATGTATGATTCACACTGGTGTTCGTGTGCTCTGGGCTCCTCATGCAGGTTATATACATTGGCCCTACTTACACCTGGCCTCCATATGGCCATTAATAACAGCCTGCTTTGAAACTGTTGATGTTTTAAATTCAACACTACTGCTCAGATACATAATGAGGATGGGGATCTTTGTCTCAATTTGATTCAGAATAGATTTTGATTCAACACTGATTGTAGATTCAGGCTCTTAGTCCAGTGCACTTTGTGCTAAAGTGTTCGTGTCTTTACTCAACTGAATTGCAATATGAGAACATAGCTGGCAATTAACTGGTCTTGCTGAATATCACTGTTTGATGAACAGCAAAAAAGCCGTGAAAAGTGGAAATATTCCATGTTCTTTACAAACAGCTAATTAGCCTTTGTAAAACAGAAGATCATTGTGCTATTATGCATCGCTCCGTCTGCAGTGAACCTGATGGCGAGCACATTGCAAAGTGCATTGTGTGAATGGCTGAGTTATTTTCTGTCTTTCTGTTTCTTTCTCATCAATATACAGCCGCTGAAAAGTTTTGTGTATTAATTGGTGTTTGCTAGAACGGGAGCTTGAACTGGTCAGTCGTTTGGTGATGGCGTGTAAAATATTCGCAAAATGCTTCACCTTCGTCTTGCAAAGCTTATTATAGAGTTATTATATCTGGAGTGAGACTTTAAATGTGACATCATCCACACTCCATTTTCCAAAATAGATGTAGCAGTACTCAAAGGACTCAAACATTGAGAAGTTTTTTAAACCTTTGTGATTTAAAAAAATGACAATACATTTACCTCTACCTTTTAGATAACTAGTTGTTGCACCCACAGTACACTTTCTAGGTGAAACAATGTGCTCTTGTTGCTTGGTTTTGGTCTTATTTTCTTTAAACAAATCACTGTTCAAATCATCTGTAGTTCTGGTAATCACACAACACATGCCTCTTGTAGGCAGAGCCATGGTGATGTCAGCCATAAGTTTCTGAAGAGTCAGGTTTGACCTCAAAGCGGGTGATTCCTGTTTGCATTTTGGCAGTACCTGACTTCATTTGAGTCCTGCCTAATCAAAAATGGGCAAGGAGGTGGAGCATGGGTGGAGCTGAAGCGAGCCCAGTTAGTTGAACAAGGCCACCTGATTGGAAGCTATTATGCTAGCTAAGGCTAGCAAGCTATAGCTAACGAGTTCCCACATAAGAGGAAGGGAGAATTTCGTGAGTTTGACTACAGTATAATTTAATGCTAATTCAAGTTGGTCATGATGAGTTTGATCGTGGAAAACAGAGAATATTTAAATGTGCAGCAGCAACAACAGGCACTTAGGGTTTGTGTGTCTGTGTTTGTGATTAGTTTTGTCTCGACCAAAGTTGGCACTCACCAAAGTCAAGTCAAGACAGTCGCTTGTTAACACCTAAAACACTGGTCTGATACTCAAATTAACTGCGCAGCAAGGAATATTGTTTGTCCGATATTTTCAATGTATCCTGCCATACAGTTGTCATGAGCGGGGTAATTAGCAATAGAGACCGAACTGGTTTTTCTGGACCAGGTTGTAAACATGTTAGTTTCTGCTGTGAAGTGGCCAGTTTTATCATGGGGGTCTTATGAGGACTGACTCACTTTTGGAGCCATTCGAGGAACTCCATTGCCTTGGCTCTATTTTTCAGCCACACAGGTCGCTGCTTGGTTTTGCCACTTGGTTTGCAAGCATAGGTACAGAGGCCTTATACAGATTGAAGGTCTGAGGCAGTAGGTGTCAAGGCAAACTAACTTTTTTCATGGTGAAAGCTGAGATTTTGCAAAAGAAGTAGCTACAGGCTATGTATGTCTGTGATTAGGACTTCTGCATTGGACATACAAACCATGCGCTTCAATATGTTTCAGGTATTTTGTCCACTTCTTGCTCATACACATGCGTACTTCTTTCTGTAAATTGGATTTTATGTTTGTCTACTACTTCTGGTGTGCTTGTGTCCACATCCACTGTTTTTACTGTCTCATTTGTCCTCTGTTGTGTATTTTACACAGTGTGTGTGCATGTCTTGTGATTCATTGCATCAGCGTGAAGCTCTGGAAACAGGCTGATCATTGCTGGGGAAGAGGACATGTTAGTGGTGAGCGCTGACAGAAGGTGGGGCAGGGCAGGGGGAACAGGGGATGTGGAATCTTAAGTGTTAGTGATGGACTAGACAATGGAAGGTGATGTAGGATTTAAATCAACTCTTTCCTCTGTGCAGCACTGGAGGCTGATGGAAGAGGAAATGGCTCTGTGATGCCATCCGCTGTAATCCTGCTAGTTGTGAAGCTACTTGTGTCTCTCCGGTTTGCTTTTTCCCTCTTGTCTAACTTTGTGCTGTAGGTGGGAGACTACAGTTCAGCAAGTTTTAACAAGAAGCTTTACAGTTGGAACCTCTCACAGACTGAATGAGTGATGCTCTCGCCTTTGCAAACCAAGGAATCAAGGTGCTTTAGAGCAACTTAATTCCCACTGGGTAACAGTGGCTGGCATTCCACTAGTTGGAATGTGACACAGTGTGGATGTGAAAGAGGAATGTGTTGCTAGTCTCCATTGCTGTCCTTACCACTAAACTGTCTGTATCTAAGTCATTTTTTATATATGTCTGCAAACTGTGCTCTAAATAAAGGTAATCTTTGTAAAAACCCTTCCTTCAACTTTACCCCCCTCTCTCTTTGCTGTCTTTCTTTCCCTCTCTTGCAGACACTTACATCCTAAAGTAAAATCTCTACTCTCCAATTATGCATCATCCAGCTGGACACAGAATTGGAACTGTATATAATGGTTCAACAGGAGCTGATATCTTCATACAGCTCAACCTATTTTTTGAAAAGAAAATCTCAACCACATTCTGAGCTAACTGTATGACACTTATTTTTCCTTTCTCATTCCCAGGTTGTCAGGTATGGATGTTTTTTGTCATATCCTTCAGCACCTCATAAAGACTCACCGGGTACCCTTTAGTATCTATGTGAGACACATCAGGCTTCACTCAAACCAATCCGTGGCAATAGGGCACTCAAAGCAAGTCAGGTAACCTAGTGAAGAGTGACAAAGTCCATGTGGGGGGACGACTAAAAGTCGACCAAAAGTCAGTGTTGTAACTCAACCCAACCCCATAATCTTTTTCTACACCTAACCAAGTACTTTCTTGCCAAAACCTAACCAAATTGCAACTGTTTCACTACAGTAATCACGTAAGAGAGGGTTTCTGAAAGATGTACATGGTTTCAGCTTCATGTCTGTATGAACTCCAAAATGCCAAGAGACTGGTTGGGTTTGAGTGGTGGATCATGCACAGGACCTTAATTGAGGAGACCAGGGTGGACATCCTGTGTGAAACCAAACCACAATCTTTTCCTAAACCTAACCAAACTGTCTTTCTGGCAGGAAGGCTTTGCACAGTGTACCCTTTAGCCTTTACAAAGGTACCTCATGCCCTCTGTATGAGACCCAGAGGGGCGTAACAAAGTTGTATTGGTATTTGATGACCTAAGATCAGAATGATTTGCCAGTTTCAGGCATTGTGAGCAATGCAAAATACTCTCGAGAGATCGCCACGACATGTAAGGTGGGGTCATGTGACACATGGAGACGGAGACAGAAACATGCTTTTCAAGAAGCTATGTAGCACTAGTGCTAGCTCAGCCATGCCCCTCAGTTCCTTGACCCTTGTCTTGCACACCATAGTTGTCCCTTGAGAATCTTTTGATAGTGATGATGCTTCATAGGCACCACTTATTTTTCTTTACTGAAAAAGGTAGCTTGAATAGGTGTTTTTTTATTTACTGGATGAAATGGGCGAAAACTTGATTCCACCCAGACCACCTCCAGATGTATTTGTACTTCAATGTGCATTTACATCTCGTGTTAGTGTTTGTCTTTTGTTGACCAGATAGGGAGTCCAGAGACAGATCAGATGTTAGCAGATGTAGTGTAAATGAGGTCCTTGTTTGAGAGCTACACGCATTTTACCATTGGCTTCTGGAGTGAAGGCAAACAGTCACATTGATTGCCAATGTGATATCAAGCTCTGTCCCTCGTCTTTTGTGTATTATGATATATGTTGGGTCTTACATAAAAATGTGCCTGAACAATTTTCAGCAAGGAAAAAGTGAGATCAAAACAAAGGACCTTCACTGTGATTTGGGTCTCTGCTCTGCTAAGAAAGAACAGATTTAAACTGAGTGAAACATATTGTATATTTTGTATGAGAATAGATCTTGAAATAGGGAGAAATCTTCTCGCTGTCAGTTATTGATTATTTTACAAGTGGGTGATAAGATTCCTTAAACACTGAAAACATTTGTAAACTTTTCCCGTGAGCTGTGTGAGCATGTGTGTGTGTGTGTGTGTGTGTGTGTGTGTGTGTGTGTGTGAGTGTGGGAGAAAGATGGTTCCATGATATGTTTATAATTAAACGCTGTGCTGCAGCAGTGAGTGCTGACCAGGAGGATCACACGGTATGAATGTACGAGTGGGGGCAGGGGAGAACAGAAAGAGTATGATAGATGACTTGGTAATATCTTCATACCAGAGGGAGCTATGTAACATTAAATATGGTCACATATGATTATCAATGTAGGACGTATTAATATCCAGGAATATGCAAGAAATACAGATGAAGGTGCAGACACATATACCGACACCAAACAAATATACACAATGAGTCACAAATGAAACATCACTCCAGATGTTTTTACCTACAATGAGCAATTGTTTAGTATTTGTGTATAATATGTCAATGACCATTAGCTCAACAAATTGTTATCTATAAAATATACATGTTGGACTCATATTTTGACTTGTATTTTCGTGTATTCGCAAAGACAGGAATCACAAACTCCAATTGCAAAATCAAGGTTAAAAAGATTTAAATAAAGATGTTAAAGTAATTGTGGTCATTAAAGAATGTGAGGAATTTTTTTAAAAATCCAACTCTGGCGCCCCTAATGGTTCTATCAACCAGTTCCATATCTGCAAGTGTGCATGATGTGTAGGTCCTATTTGTTATGAAAATAGCACTACAAAAAGCCAAGATTATGTCTGCGCATGTGCAGAACTTGTCCTCCAAATAAAAAAAAAGACTTGATTGATCCACACATTAAACTGAAGGCACTGTTATTGATGCCTTAGAAAACATAATGTGGATTACATTATATCTAAATTATTGCCTTCGAATACAATGAAATGCAAAAGACAAAATCTGGATATTAATGTTATTAGTAGTAGAAGTATCGTTACTGCCTCTGTTCATGTATTGGCAGTTATTATCAGATCATACCAGGTCATGTTGACTGGTGCTCTTTTGTCAGGGGGGCCCCGATATTTTTGTTGGAGGCCTGCATATAGCTCATGCAACACTACAATTATTTCCTTTTACTAATATAATCTGTTGATCTCACTTGTCAAAACTTAAAAAAAGAAACTTACCAACAGAGCAATTTAAAAGCTGCTATAATCGCAACAAAAATCTACGCATAGTGTCTTTAGGTCAATTTAAAGCAACAAGACGTCAGTGAGGAGTGGTGCTGATGCTAATGCTGAGATGCCCTCGAGCAAGGTTTCCTCATTTGACACCAGAAGAAGAGCGGTTTGCTCCGCGGTGTCAGTGGTTCATGGATGTGGAGACAAAGATCTTTTCTAAGACTCGAGCAAAAATGACTAGTTTTTATGCAGAAGACAGAGACAGCGTGTCTTCATGTCTATGAGAACACACACACACACGAGCCAGTCGACACACAGCTGTATATACTGTAAGCACATAGATCTGAGTAACGCTCGCTGTGCCTTGATCCTCTCTCCCTCTAGGAACTTGTCTGGCTTTAGCCTCAGCCTGCCTGAGCTTCTCATGGAAAATGACACACATGGCTCAGAACTTGCTCTCTTTCTCCGACACACACACACACATACACACACACACAGACAGGAAGGTGCTTAAGCGTTTGTATGAGAGTGTGTGTGTGTGTGTGTGTGTGGCTGCTCAGAGTCGTGGCAGGGTAGGGTTGTGACAGCTGAGTCTCAGGAGAGGTTGTGCAGATCAGGGATGAGCTGAGAACCAGGGCCTGGCTGTATTAAAGGGAGAATTACACGACAGCAGCCCCACGTGAAAGACTTATCTTCTGGCTGCTGCCTCTCCCACAGCCCCTTCCCCCTGAAGCCCACGGGGGAGGATACATGTCTGTCTGACTTACCCGTGACTGTCTGTCTGACTTACCCACTGACTTTATGTCTGTTTGACTTACCTCCTGACTGTCTGTCTGCCTGACTTAACCACTGACTTACGGCTTCTTTACACTGTACAGTTTTGGCTAACATTGATGTAAGTTTACACTCTTGAGAGAAGCCTAGTTGTGGTCCTCAAATTGTACTGGGAAACTTGCGGACAAGACAAGTTTCGATCTAAACAGGAAACGTTGGAAAAGTCTGTTTACACATGTTCAACATACAGACTCGCTCAGTTCGTCTTTTCTTACAGAGGTGATTTACAGCGGCTCTGACCAGGACTCTGATCTGGATCCTAATTTACGGAGAAAATACCTTCTGGTTTTCTATCTGCTCTGCCTGGCTGCTGATTTACAGCACTTCCTGATAGACACGTAACTCTACGTGTTGCAAAACTAACCCCTAACTCCAGCTAATTGTATAAGTAGCTGTCACGAGCTAGTTAGCTCAGTTAGCAATGCAGTTAGCGGTTCCAATAATGTCAAATGTATTGTCAAAATAATCCAGTCATGTTGCCAAAATGTTCTGAGCTAGCTATGAACTGCTTGACAGCTCCATGGACCTATTACTACTGGACGCAGCCTTGGAGGCGGAGCCCCGTTCATTCTTATGAAAGCTGCTCAGTGGCGCCTGAAGCTGAAATGGTGCTTCAATGGCTCTGTGTTACCCTGTGTCCACCATAACATAAAAAACTGGGCCAGTCAATTCTGACAGTCACGCCCCCTTGGACTCCATGCTTCTTTTAATATACGTCATTTCGCATGTTTTCTTTAAAATCAGCTGGTAAGTGGCCGCACCTCTCTTCGCACTGTGGATCAAGGCAAGATTGACAGTGGAGGTGGGTCATTCCATGAAATCGGTGCCTTTTCAACTTTGAAAAGTTAAAATTTAAATTATATTTAATTGCTATTTTTTCAGTAGCCAGGAATTAATGACAAGAAATTATACTGTGCCATCTCAGGCTATGGAATTTCATATTTTATAACTGTTTTTCTCCTTAATGTTTTCATAATTTTGTCAACCCTGTTACCGATATAAGCATTACAACATACTATATTTCTAATTAGAAATATGGAATAGATGGTACATATATGGGCAGTACTTTTGTCCCTGTTTTCATTGAGATTATTTTTAGATGTGGATTTTTTTCTCCAATTTGACATTTTTCATTCAGATGATCAAATGCACCCTAATTTTGCATGGCGATCACATGGCAATTAAGAGAAAAAAAAAAAATTTAGAAGAGAAATGTTGAAAAAATGGCTCAGTCCAAAATATAATATAGTTTAAATTATAATGGAAAGAGTTGAAAGTCCATTTGAATTGTGTTTTTTTACATTTTTATCAAATGAATGACAACAACAGGGTTGACGTTATGGTAACAGGGCTGACAAGAGCAATAGATGACAGGACACACGTTCTACAGCCTACACTGCACATCTTTGTCTACACACCACTAGGAAGTTTTACCTCCCAAGCTACGTAATATTATTACTATAATATAATAATTATTATTATTACACTGTGTGTTCATGCGCTGATGCCATTGACTGAGTGACTAAATATATTACAGTCGTAAGTCATTTCTCACCTTCTCTGTTTGACTCTAGTACAGCTGTCTGCTCTGAGCTGGAAAACCACCACGAGACTTGAATTGACTACACTGACTCAGACACTCCATAGCTGAGTATTCATCGATACATTCACAGCAATGTATTCTGACTGTGATGAATAACAAGCTTATGCCACAGGATAATCTTCATAATTTTCAGGTTCCAGCTGGAAACCAAACCATTTCGAAACAACTGACTTGTCTAATGTTCAGTTAGGTTGAAGGAAACTTGAGCACTCAATCCTCACACAGTACAAGATGCAGCAACACGCGCCGACTGAGATCAGACCTCGTTTGCACAGATCACTGCAGACTTTTCACAATCTTGAAAATCATTCACCGTGGATAAACTGTATTTAAAATCTTGTAGTGTGATTAGGATACCTCTCTGTCTCGCGAGCTGGCGAACTCACTGACTCTCTTTCTGTCTGCTCCCCCATCTGTCTGTCTGCTGGGAGACTGACATAGCCGCGACGATAAGACTGAGCTGTTTACACCAGGGTTAACGGTGACGATAGGTGTGTGTGTGTGTGTGTGTGTGTGTGTGTGTGAGTGTCTGTGTGTGGAGCACCCACATACTTACACACTCGCAGCACTTGTGCTCCTATCACTCATTCATCCCACTAGAGTGCTTAGCGTTTCACCTCGTGCTAGCTGGCAGATGGTGATGCTATGGGCAATCACACTGCTTTATGAGAGAGAGAGAAACAGAGAGAGAGAGAGAGAGAGAGAGAGACTACTTCCACATAAGAGATCCTTGTACAACCAACCAGACAGACTAAGCTGTGGGATGACAAAGCATTCATTGTAGGAGCACGCCAGGAAAACAAATTGATATTCAAAATAAAATGCCTGAAGCAACCACTTAGGCTTATAAAACATCCGGCAGTCACAGAGCAACATTAGCATAAATTTGGAGTTGTGTTTGTGTCCAAGTGTACGTCCGATATTCACTTTCCTTTGGCTCTGTTTTGGCCCTCATCAACTCCTGTAGGGAAATACACATCCGGCTCTTTAGCTGCTAAATGCTCCACAATTCACTAACTTTGTTTTACTGCCGGTTCTGTGCTAACAGTGGGGTTGAGATTGTTCACTAAGGACAGCTTCTTGATGTGCTTGAAAACAGGGTTGATGAGAGTGTTGAGACAAAAAAACCTCACCAATTGACTTGTTTACAGGGTTCGAGTTTTAATCTGAGCTTTGTGGGGGTCTCTAAAAACTGTCTCTAACTGACGTTCGCGCGGAGATAGATGAATAGACTAACAGCCAAATGGGTGCATTCTGAGAGAGAGAGAAAGAGAACTTGTCAAATTAAACACGTCTCCACATGCGTGACCTCTTGTGATTGGATCTCACCTCCTTCCTCTCATAAGCGTAGAATTGCATATGGACGTGTCCATACCAATCTCAAACGATGGCTGAAATGTCCACACCAATACTAAGGTTGAAGGGAAAAAAAAGGCACCTCATAAGGCACACAAAGGGTTAAAACCTTCCCCACATCGGCACCGCCTCCCAAATACATCTTTGAGACAGGTCTGTTTTTTGATTGGCTTAGCTCCCTGTAGGCTGTCGAAGTTGTTTCACTTGCAGGCTTTGCCAGTGTTGATGAGAGGAGGTCGACACTGTTTTAGTGCAACACAAGAAAAGAAAGGTGGAAGACATTAGAAGCTATTTCACCAAACAAAGTGTAAGTCACCTGAGGTAAATAGTCCCCCTCATAGGCTACCACTAATGAATGCAAAACATTGTTTCCAACCGTTTTCTCACTCTTAATGGCGATTGATTTGTGAGCAGGTGACAGAGGAACCCGGCCAGGTTGTAGCTCATATAGGCAAGATTCAGGGCTACAGGTAAATGGTGCTATACTAAATGTTTTACTGCATATGTTTGACTGCTTATGCACAGTAGGTAATGCATCGTACAAATTTAATGTCAGGCTGGTATCATGTGTAATTTCATTAGGGTGGTGAAGCAATCTTGCCTGGTTGTAGGCCTAGTTCAAACCTACAGCCTTGCCTCCTCTATATGCAAATACACACCTACATACATACTGTGTTGTAGACAGCGTTTCAAAGTCAATACAGTTTCAAAAGTCACAAAATTAAGCTTTTTTTCAAGGGAGTCTGGTGACTCACTTCGCACACAGAAGCTGACAGGATGCACTTTAAACAGGCTTTCACAGCACTGCTGCGACAAACTAGATAGAAACATCTTTATGTATTGTATTAAATGCTGATTTTACAAGAATGCAACAATGGTTTAAAATTTGCTCTTGGCGTCTGACAAACTCTCTCCTCATGCAACAACTCTTAAAATGACTGGGGGCTCGATCAGAGTTGTTTGCAAGGCTTGGCTGGCTTAGCCATTAACGGGGTCGCGAGGATATATTGCTAAAGCTAAGCAAGCTAACCAATTTATCTCTAAACCTAACCAACCCTCCTTTTCCAATACCTAACCCTAACCAATGGGGCTGTAACCCTAACCTTAACCTTACCCTAATCCCAAACCTAACCCATTATATTTATTCCTAACCCTAACCAATTTGTCTCTAACCCTAACCAAGCCTCCTATTTCAAAACCTTACCCTAACCAATTACATAGGGCTGTGGGAACTTATGGCCTAATTTTCAGTGAAAAAAAAATTCTTAGAAATGTGGGAACATAGGGCTGACCCCCATAGAAGAATGACAGAGGAAGTGCAGCCAATAATTTACATACACTAACATGCTAGCTTGACACCAGAGAACATCACCCATGTCCATCATTGTTCACATTGATTGCGATAATGTTTGAAGTGTTTTTTTTACCCGTGAATGACGCCTGAGGTCGTTGACGGTTAGTGATGACAGTTGTCATTTTTCCTCCAGCACTTTTGGCAGCGACGAGCCACGCTAATTTGCTTTTCCGTCACCGGTTCACTGTGCCGAGATGAGCCGAGCCAAGTCCCAGTAGCTCCGCCTCCAAGTAGGCCATGGTGATGTCTTGCGCCCTCACAAGCACCTTCTCCCCCTAAAATCGATACACAACTCATGTCTGTGCAGGAAACCTCAGAGGGAAATACGTTTTTCAGACTCTCAGTACTTTTGTAGCTAACTGAACCTCTTTAGTTTTTGTCTCGTCCTGTTTGTTTGTGTCTTTCAAACATCTGCTCTGTTTTACTGTTTCATCGTGTTCACTTTCAGCTATTTCAGGAGTCATGTTTAGCTACTGCTGCTGAAAACACGTTTCCTGTAATGCTGCTTCAAAATAAAAGCTTTTAAATGACTAAATAATGGGGGCTTTTATTGTGAAGAATTTATAGTAAATGAAATATGTCTGTAACTGAATTAGCGGAGCCACTTTGTTAGCAGTGATACTTCGATAGTACTTCATGTCATGGTTTTGTGTCTTGTTGTGTCTTGTGTTTTGATTTCCTGGCCCTCTTGTGTCTTGTCAGCGTCTCTTCTGTGTTTTTTCCTTCCCACCTTGTTGCAGGTTTGTCTCCCTCTGTCTGTCTGTGTTATTTCTCCTCTGTGCTTCCCCCTCGTTAGTTCACCTGCCCTCGTCCCTCCTCTCTCTCCTCACCTGCTCATCGTCCCCTCATCAGTGTGTCCTGTATTTAAGCCTTTGTTCTCCATGCACTCCTTGTCGGTTCGTTGGTCCTATTTGTGTTAGTGTGATGGTCTCCTTGAGTGTCCCTGTGTTTCCTCCTGTTTCCATGTTTTTGGACTTTGATTTCTGGTTTTCCTTTGTTTGATTTGTACTTTGCCTTTTTGTTGCACTTTGTTTAACTGTTTTATTTTGCTACTTTGTTTTTGGTTCCCTGGATGCTTGTTTCATTTTTGAGCGCCTGGTTTTTGTAGTGTTCAGCTTTGTTTTTAATAAAGCTCGCTTTTTGTTTCCCCCCATCCTGCCTCTTGTTCTGATCTGCAGTCCTTCAATTCCCCTCACCCCATTGTGACACTTAAGGTATTGGGACATTGGTTTAAGACACACCTTCAAGCAGGTAGCCCCGTTGTGAAGGAAAAGCAAAACCCCAGCCGCGCCGTGCTGCTGTGCCAAGTCAAACTGAGTAGGGCCAGGCTGGCAGATCTAATGGAAAATGGCAAGTGTCCCTGAGCTGACGACAGCCGCTGCGGCAGCAACAGACTCGTGTGGCCGCTAACCTGGTTAGCAGAATGCACACAACCACAGCAGTGACCACTAACTGCTGGGTTGGGTAGCCTTTTCAATCTGAGGTATGTTTGTGAGAGTTATTTTATTTGTGATTATATGACAGTGGTATTTAATAGGGTTGTTTATGTTTGCATTTATTAGACAAAAAAAAAAAAAGAAATTGGCTTGTTGAGCGTAGTGAACTAACCGTTAACACACATTTGCCAGCCAGCCAGTGAGAGCTACGGGGCTACGCTGCTGGTGGAGGCCTGAGGGAGGAGGGTGGGATGTTTTCGGTTGGATCATTTCAAAATGTACCTTGCTCTTACTGGTTTCTACAGTCTTATCAACCAAAGCTATAATAGTTTTGAAAGCATCTCACAATCAGTGGTTCGATTAAAATATTTATGAAATATGTTGAAAGACTGAAACTCCGGCATTCTCCATCTGCTAAGGAATGAATAATGCAGTTGAGAGCTTAACCTTAAATTAAGATTATAATGTAATATTCTAATGAACTAAAACTAAGGCTTGGCATTAAATCTTTTTCTATTTTCTATTCCTCTATCATTTTTAGTTTTCTATAAAAGGTTAACAAAACAAACAAAGAAACCTCAGCTAATCTGTTTTATCAAGAGTGTACAGCTGCAGACAATCAGATTCAGATTTGACAGAGAGAGACAAAAGACCTAGCAACTGTCATCAGATTTAAATGTGGCCAAATTCTGATTAAGGCTCAGACATGCATGACATCAACTTTTTTCTAACTGAACCTCAGCCACTGAGACAAGAGCCTAACGGGAAAGGGAAATAACAGACATCTTTCATGTTAAGTAACCAGAAGGGTTTGTCAGAAAAAAAACTGTGTTCACCATTGCTATGTGATTATTCAAAGAAAAAAACATTTTTTCAATGGACCTTATCTGTGTATGAACAAGTGTTGGTCTCTGTGTGAGAGTATAAACATATGATTACGTGTTTTTGAGTATATTTTGGTCCGGGATGAATGTTACTATCTCATGACGGGGGCGACAGATAAATTCACAGGTCCTGTGGGTCCTGTGCTTTACGAGCTGGCATACTTCCTGCTGCAACATGACAATGGAGCCTCAACGGACAGATCAGCATCTCTTCTGCCTGGAAACAGAAGCTCTGGAAAATGGCCCAGATTCTTCCACACAAGACCCTGATTGGTCCAGATCAGGTGCACTTTTATATCTCGCAGGTGCAACATCTTTTTATTCATCTGGAAGGACATACCTCTCTGAAACGCTGTGTACTGTTTATCAGACTACAGGGAATGAGACACACACGGGTGTTTGATTGGGCTTCTTAAACATAAAGATTCACCAGAATCTATTTAGTTTGTCTGTTCACTGGTGACCCTGGATGAGAGGCTGAATATTAAATCATATTCTCTTAAAACGTTATAATAAAATCCATATTCAATCTCCGTATGAACTCCCTGGAACTTTCAACATCAATTTTGTCACTGTGAACATGCTAGTCTTATGAGGAGATGATGTTGCAACGGACAAGGTTTTTCTGTAACCATGATGATGTTATTTCCCACAAAAAGTTAACCAAATAGGTTTACTTGCCTAAACGAAACAAGAAATGTAGAACAGTTCACCCAAAAATCAAAATCATTATCTACTCACCCCAATTCTAATGGAAAGTCAGGTGAAGTTTCTTCATCCACAAAACATTTCTGGAGCTTCACAACAAAGCAGCATAGCCGCTTTCTTCCAAACAACTGAAGTAGATTGAGACCAAAGCCACAATCCTTACTGTAGGTGTGAAGCTAAAAGCATTAGCGCACACCTCATCTGAAGGGGGTGCGTGAGCGCAACCTTCTACTGTGTGGAATCATTTAAATGTGTTTTATTTTTTCTCAACAAAGAGAAAGTTCAGTTGTTAAGGGAGATCGCTGCAACTATGTATCGCTGTGAAGCGCCATAAATGTCCAGAAACTCCGGAAACACCCACATTTCTCATTGGCATGATGGTGATGATAGATAACCGACCAAAGTTGTTTAGAAGTCTGTTTTTGTTATTTAAATCCTGCCCATCGAGGTCATTTTAAGACCTGTCAGCCTAGCTGAAGAGTCAATCAGGAAAATGATACCAGATACCCGAAATGATGTTTTCTTTGGGGTGATTGTAAAATCTGTTGCCTATTTGCTCAACTTGAGCAGCATCATTTTAAATAAATGAAGCTCCATCCAGCTGTCGGTGGCGGTGAGAAAACCTCATGCAAGCTGAGCGAAACACACTCCTTGACCCTCGTCATGTTCGCATTCGAAGCACATCGCATGACCAGCGTCTCACTGAGATATTGAACATCCCAAATTCATCAGTATTTTGCCAATATTCTGAGCAAAAAAGGTGCAAAAATCTAGTCACTATGGTCTTTGGAGCCCTCACTTGTACCGATTTACCATACGTCTCTATTTCCTAGGCAGAGGATGGCGTTGAGCATTATTCAATAGGCGGCTTCAATATCAACTGCGTTGTCTGGAGCTCAGGGTCAGGGATGATATGAGCCATCTCTGACATGATAAATGTGTTTTTCTCCCCCTGCTCACACCTTCTCAAAGAGAAACATAATAACAAAAGTTTTCTCCCAAACCTAGAAAAAAACTTTTCTGTCTTTCTCTGCTGTTTCCCGTCTTCAGCCCCCCACCAGCTCCTGTCCTCCTTCTCTTAAGACAGAGAGAGGGAAGACGGGGTGATTTGGGGGGGCGTCTGATTGCTATGCATTGTTTAGTTTCTTTCATTAATGCTGGGTGCCAGTTGAGGGCTACAGATGAACAATAGCTGGGGCCCCAGGCGTGGATCAATAGCAGATTGCTGATAGTGCCCCGTCCATTCTCCACACCAGATTACATGATAAATGGCTCGGTCCATACACAGTGACAGGCCCGGGGCTGGAAGGGCCCAGGTAAGGCCCTGCGTCTGGCGGATACCACATCCTCCACGTGTGTGCGTGCGAGGGTGTGTGTGTGTGTGTGTGTGTCGGAGAAGTTCGAGTGTGTGTAGAGAAGTGTGTATTTTCAATTATAGGGTGTTTACGTAAGAGCATTTGTGTTTACATGGGTGCTTAAAAAAAGGGGTTTTAGATTGGTGAGGATGACTGTGGTGACAGTTTTACACAAGAACTCATTATTTTACTAATGATTCATTTGAACTTATATTTTGACTTTTGTACGCTTCCGATGCGTTACGTCAGAGAGTACAAGAGTCAAAATATGAATTCAAATAAATACTTGAGTAAAATAATAAGTTCTCATACAAAATAACATGTTTTTTTTGATTGGCTGAACCATGTGGTAGCAGGTAAGAACAGGAGCAAAACCTACCCCTTGTATGTGTGTTGTTCCATTCAGGGAGATTTTTTTTACAATGACATATTACAATACTAAAGTCCTCCTAAATCACACAGTGTAATTTCCTCCTAAATATCTATTTGAAGTGACAGTTTGGGTCTTTTGATCTGGAGTTGAATGAGGTCCCTAGTCAGTGTATCACCTGCAGTAGATGACCGTCACCAACAGTTTTGGTGCTTTACATTGCTGACAGACAGTTGCTGAAAGACCGACCCAAACAGCTGATCTGCGGCATAATCTTTTTTTTTTTTAGATGGGCCTTCTTTTAAATTTGTCTTGCTGTCATTTAGCAGTATAATGCTCTGCTACCCTGTCGGTGCTACGCGCTGCTTCTCCACACTGGGGGAGAGCCTACTTTATTTTGATGTAACAATTTCGATTTAATGTTATCCAAAGTCCTCGCAAGTGGAGTTCAGTCTGAGGTAGTGTGTTTCGATGTCTGTCACATCATCTTATCAACATATTAAGTGATAATCTCAAGTGTGTTTAACTGCAGGTGATACACTGACTTGGGATGAGTTACAATGTAACTTATGACTCATTGGTTATACATTGTACTGTATGTGCTCTACACTCCACATGGTTCCACACTGAAAATCATGTCACATTTCTGTTGTCTGATACAGGAGGCACTCCATGTCTCTCTACTTCACCGATATCACCTGCACAGACGTCCGCTGCTGAGACTGTGAGAACTCTTTTGTTCAATATGTGTGTTTTCACTCTTTGTGCCTGTATGGTTTATGGTAACTATGATTGTGTTTGCTTGCGTGTGTGTGTGTATTTGTGAAAGTGGATGTATGTCCCTGCATGTATGTGTGTGTGACAGAGATGAGGCGCTGAACTGATGACTCTCCTGTAACGGACACAGAGAGGACCGGGGCAGACATAAGGTACCAAATTGGCAATTTACTGTAGATAGAGAAGGACACGGTGTCAGACGGGCCTCAGTCTAATAGGGGTTAAAAACCTTAAGTGGAGCAGAGAGCAGTGACTTTCTCTGCGTTGAACCGCAACGCGAGTTAAGGCAAACATACAAATTGATTCTGTGTCCTGCGAACTCCGTTTCCAATTATTTCCTGCCTTCCTGGCAAAAACACGTCAGTGCTCTGCCGTCTGTTTTTTTTTTATTTTTTATGCGGTCGCATGTTCAAAACAAATGCTCAAGTAGTTTCCCCTTAAGCCACGCATCAGTCATGGCATTTGTGATTTGTGTGATATTTTCCATAAAATTGATGGGAGCGAAACAAAGTGAAAGTTGCTATAATTCAAGGTCCTTTAGTAAAGCTGGGGAACACCGGTGGCTAGTTAATCTACTCATTGACACGTTGTCCTCTGGTGCGGCTGAAGGACGGTCTTTAGACTAATGACCACACATATGGCGCGTCGCCCATTTAAAAGAGAAACAAACACCTCCTGGCCATGGAAGTGTGCGAGGGCGTGGTGCAGCGATGTGTGGAGACATGAAACACACGCGTGCATACTAAAGCGCGTACGGATGCGAACACACTTCCCTGACGCCATGTCTTCTTCCAGACAAACATAAAGTCACGCACATACAAACAGGAAGTGATAAATGAAGGATGGATCGATGCTGAGATAATTACTGACATCAGCTTAGACTGATGAAACACAAAAATGACTAAATTTAAAGCTGGCTTGTTTTCTTCAGCTCTTCGCGACACCGGATCGGACGTTAAAGATCGCCTTTGGACTCAGTGTAAAGATGACTTTCACTCGCTGTACCAATCAAACACCCGAGGGAGCGCCTGACAGCACCCTAACCACCCACCCACCTTCCACTTCCTCATTTCTCTTTGTCCTGTTGTTCTCCGTTTCCTCTCCGTCCCCTTTTTATCGGGACAAAGCAAGCAGACAGGACAATACTTTAAAGGTGTGTGATTAGGTGTCTGCTGTACCCTTCTCTGACGCCGTGGACGGTGTAATTGATGGAGGGTGGAAGTTCGAGATGGATGGAGCGCTCGAGGGCTTTGGGATTTTGACAAAAATAAACTACATTTTTTAGGACAGCTGAAGTGACACAGTAAAGGATCACGCTGCCTGCTGTGTGTTCACGCTCTCGTCCTGTAAGGACAGTATGATCGCTGCTCCGTTCGAGAAGACTTTATTTTGATGTAACAATTTGGGTTTAATGTTATCCAAAGTCCTCGCGAGTGGAGTTCAGTCTGAGGCAGTGTGTCCCGATGTCTGTCACGTCACGGTAACATATTAAGCGATCATCTCAAGTGTGTTTAACAGGAGTGTACGTCCACTCCCCGCGGTGTGTGTGCTGCTAGGGATCAGTCACACAGCTTGACAGTCTCTCTATGCAGCTTCTATACACCTTCATCGCAATTACACAAACCCTCCCGTACAGCCGCTAAACCGGAACTCACAGCTGCTCCCTGAGCAGAAGTACTCATGATATCTCTACTGCTCTCTTTAAAGGAAAAGCCCTCTCCCCCCTGACATTATACACAAACCCAAGAACATACTGAAAGTAGAAGAGTCAGCATTACTGGGATGCATCTTCTCCACAACATCTGCATGTTTGAATGCAAACTGTCCTGAGAAGTGAACAATGTTCTTCTTTTGCCTTTACTGTCTTTGTAACATTACTTTTTACAAAAGGAACATAAGGAAGAGCCTGTGCTGCTCTCAGCTGCTCCAACAGTCATGGCAAACTTCAACTTTGGAAAAAAAAAGACTGAATGAGAAACACACAAACCCTCATGACGAGAGCCCGTTTCTGTGACCATACACTTCCCTCTCCAGGACCTACAGCAAGATGTGGATCACTCCCTCGAAATGTGGCAGATGGTCAAGTATTTTATTTTTTTTTACTTCTCCTTTACCTCCATCAGCAACTATGGGCCACAGGTCTAATGTCTTTAATCACATTACTGTTACTGCTCTCGCTATCAGCAGGCAGCGGCATACACCACAGTAGTAATGGTGGCAACGCTGGAGGGCGTATCCCACAGATCAGTTGCTTGATTCATCTTTACTGTTGTGTAATCTTGAAATTAAGCCTTTAGAAACTCAGCATCTATCAATTACTACACCTTCTTGGATATTGCATTCATAACATAATCAACAAGTTGATTGATTAGCCAGTCAGACTCAAGAATTGCGACAGGGTTAATCTTTTGGAATTGAATTGATTATTCAAACTTTTAAAAACATGTGTGACTTCGTAATAGAGATTCACAAAGTGTGCGTGGGGACGGGGTTGGGGTGGACGATGGGGTCAACAGATCTGGACAGGACACAGACAGACAGTCTATCACAGAGATAACACACATATTGACAGGCAGACGACAGGGTGTGTGAGATATTTTTATTATTGAAAATGTACACATTGGGACAAAATGTAAACACCACCCAAAAATGCTCCCTGGACCTGTTGCTGCGAGGCAGCGGTGCTAAACAAATGTCACTGAACAAATAAATATATATATATATATATATATATATATATATATATATATATATATATATATATATATATATGTATATATATATATATAGTATTCAAAAACAATGAATACCTCACGATATGAAACATAATGGTCACGTTTCTGTTTTGTCAAGTTTCTGTTTCATGTTGTGTTTAGTTTAAGTCACTTCCTGTTTTATTTTGTAGTTCTTGTGTTCCACGTCTTGTCTTCCCTGTCACTGTTCTGTTTGATTATCTGCACCTGTCCTCTTGTGTCTCACCTGTGCCTCGTTCCCTCGTTTGTCTCTTGGTATTTAAGTCCTGGGTTTTTGTTCCGTCTTTGTCGCCTCATTAGTTGTAGTTGTTGTTAGTGTTAAGTGATAGTTCATGTTCACGTTACCTTTTTTGATCCTCGACAATTAAACGCCTTTTTGAATCCCTTCAACCACGTTCTGTCGTTCGTGCATCTGGGTCCTTCGACCACGTCTTCTACCACCCATTCTGACAATAATGAAATATGAAGACAACTGTAAGCACTGGAGTAGGTTCGCACAAAGTCTCTGTAGTAAGTTTGAGTTGAGAAACAAACCCCACACTGCATCCTCTCCGAGTTTAACACTGATACTAATTCACACAACTCCACAGCATGTAGAGAGACTTAAGACATCTGCTGCCGATAGAGAGAGAGAGGGGGAGAGGGAGTAAGGGATCACTGGCACTGTAGGTGGAAGGCTTTGATCACCACTCTTCAACAAATGCAGCTCGCTGACACACACACACCACACACACACACACACAGGCATTCAGATACACCCACAACCTGAAGAGCCACGGAGTGGGGGGGGGGGGGGGGGGGAGTGAAGGAGTGGGAATGATGATGAGAGAAGGTGAAAGACTGCAGGCCACTGGAATAATCCTCTAGTCTTTAATTAAAACCTCCTAATGATCACAGGGAGAACGACAGACTGGAGGTGGGAGAGGGAGAGATAAAGAGCAAGGGAGAGATGAAAAGTCATTTTTTTCTTCCTTTTTTTAACTTCTCTCCGTACATCAAGACCCTTATCTATCCCCATCAGCTCTCATTTCTGCCACGCACACACTGGTTCAGCTAACATTTGTCTGTCATTTAATGGTAAGCACATAAAACGCCAGCACATACAGATGCTCAGAGACTGCGCTGCTCAAGCGTATCACAGGGCCTCAAACAGACCCACGGTGGGCTCCATGGACCCCCGTCTGAGAAGACTCTGGAGCCCGGATGAGCAACCTTTCACAGGGACATCATAGTCATAATGAAGTCCCTATGTTGTGCATTATTTACAGTTTCCTCACTTTTGAAAATCTCTTTTTAAACTGCTTTACTCATTTTATTCATTGACTGGCCATGCTAACTGTTTCATCAGTAAGGAGGTATCAGTTGAGGGAGTACATAAGGACAACCCTAGCTCAGGACCAAGTTAGCTGACCAATCAGAGTGGACTAGGTTTTTCAGACGGGGGCCCTTAAGGAGAATGTTTCAGGTTGGCTAAAAGGTTTAGGGGATTGGAGGCACTGCAGCAATGGACAAAAGTCATATAAATTAAAAGTATCAACCTGAAAATGTGCATAGAATGACCTCTTTGAAGTCCATATCTTCTTGCCCTGCACAACATATTTTTAATGACACGTTCTGAGATCTCAGCAATACAAGTTTATCATAACCAGCAGAATCAGTTGTGGAAGCAGAAGCATTCTGAGCAACATAAGAATGACAGGTAGGGACAGCAGGAATCAGTCACTATCAATAACTGAGTTGTGTTGTTAAAAAAGTGTCTTCTCCTCAATTGATATCATGGATTCCACTGCCTTCTATCTTCATTTGGAGGAATTCTTAAAGATGAAATTGCCTCCAACGTTGATAGCACAGGCCGAAATAAAATTTAAACAGGCATCTTCAAATTACATCCTGAACAGTAACTTTACAGTATCTTCTCAAAAGAAAATTAAAAGTGACGCTAGTTAGCAAGAAATGTCAAGATACGGGAAAACAATAATTGGTACAAATTTTATGTTTGCGTCCAAAGAGGATTTAGTTTGCAAATTATTTCATATTGTTTCAAAAATTACTGGGACTTTCTGGTTAATAACAATTTTGGTTTGTTTAATACAAAAATGCAATTTGTTTAAAATATAATGCAGTCTAACAACATTTTCAGTTAACTGTACTTCTTCAGCCACTAATTTGTTTAGATTTGGACATCATCTTTGTTTTTTTGTGATAAAATTATACAGCCACACAAATTCCCAGTTTTTCAATTGATGTCTTACTGGTGGAACATAGTAAGATGTGGTAGTGTTCTAACCCTCCCTTTTGGAATATTTCGAAGCTGTTTTGTATTGCCCTCACCTGCTTGGATCCACTGGCTGTTTGTTATGCTAGACATTCATTTTATTCTAAAATGTATTTATTTGCATTAGTCTCGCTTTCAGGTCAGACGCTGTCACTGCTACCAGCTGAATGATCCCATCAAGACTGTTTTATGTTCCTTCAAGGTACTGCTTACCATGTTTTAGCATAGTAAAGACTAATGTGGATTAACATGCTAGTCACAAGCGTGTGAACAGGTAAAAGAAGCTTGGGAGGCGCTTGGTTTGGATTTGAATGGATTACTGCCAGACAGAGCATCCAACAACAGATTAGTCCTAACCATGATGGACCCGTACACAATGTGGGTTTTTGCTGAGCCTCTGCAATTTAAGACAGCAGCTGAGGTGTCTGCAGTAAAAAAAAAAAACTTCGAAGTTGTACATGTTTGGCATGGAAAATCCTCACAGACCAAGGGAAGGAGCTTGTCAACAAGGTGAAGGTTTTGTGAAAGTTTTTTTTTAATATGATTTTGTCTGCATGTATGTCAGACCTGCATATTTACGTGGTCATTCCTCTGCAGCTCAATGTCAGCCATGTCAGAATGCTGAAAATCAAGCATGTGGTATGTAGTCCCTACCATCACTCAGACCAATGGACAGGTGACTCTTTATGTGTCTGCCCTCTAAGATCTGCTGGTGTTGAATCACTTATGCTTATTCATCAACTCCACAGAAAAATTGAAATGTACCGAATGAAAAGACAAACCAGACTATCAGGCGTCCTCTCAAGACAATGAATAGCTTTTTCGTATCTCCAAGCTAAGAAAGTTCATTTTTTATTTTTTTTACACTGTTAAAATTGAATCGATGAATTTTGAGATAATTAATATTCAGTTTAATGGGTTGATTTTCTTCCCCAGATGTAGGTGTTTATAGGAAGCTTCTTGTGATCAGAACTCTGCTGGGTACAGTCCCTACTTCCTCCTCCCCCACCTTTTTTTGTAAGTTCTTGCAATTGAGAGTACAGAACATGCAAGAAAAGACCTTCTTCACCAGAACCCCAAAAACGACGTGCTGGAGACAACAAGTCAGCGCCAAGAACCTTATACTGATAGCAGCATCACTTCTAAAGTGATGGCCGCCATTATGAAGGGTTCAGCTTGCCATAAGGTCAATAAAGACTGAGGTAACGCTGAGTGCTAAGTAAGTGTCTTTCAATAAAATGCTTGGTCTAAAAACACTACAAACATATTTGAAATTCTTACTGTCAGCAATTGTCACATAATTGTTCATCATCTGATGTACCAGCTGACACATTTTTCCAGTACCACTGTTGGCGAACACGGAAATGGCAGGTGGAGCATCCATATGCTTGGACAGGTCCAAAGTGGGGAGACCTGGGCCCCATTCAGGATGACCTGGTAAACATTCTTTCCAACAATTGACATTTGCAAATGCTCTCAACTTTTAGTTGAAGTACATGTTGGACAAAAATCCGATCAGAGCCGTTTGAGACAGTGCTTGTGGATAAGAATATTACAGAAATATTAGACAGGCATAATGCGCTGCTTTTGAAATGCTCACAGTGGGACATGAAGCCACATAGAGGGCAGAAAAAAACAGCATGTGTGAGTCCATTTTTCAGGATGGGCTTCACTTCAGACTCATTCCAGAACTGAACCGAGTGCTTCAGCTCTCCGTTCATCAGAAATTGCACAAAAAGACCTGTTGCTGATTTTGTATTAATACAGCTGCTGATAAAGTAAATCAGAGGCCGATTTCATGAAAATTGTGAGAGCGGACTGCATGAAAGATACATGTTCGAATATATGCTGGGCCTTTCAGGTCACCACGAGTCGAGCATGTTTGCCTAATCCACTTATTTGTAATTGTTCTAAATTAAGGCAAATCAGTTAGGGTCGACGTTCTTAACTGCAAATCACCTTCTCCACAGCGCTTCACAAAAGGAGGCAGTGTCACAAATGTTTTTTCACGGTTATTGTGGAAGTCTAGTCCAGAGGCTGCTTTAGAACCGGTAATGAGACTAATACACTGAGTGAACGTACACCTACAGCATATCTTAAGGCAACAGAGAGAGAGTTGAAACTGTGGGAACACTGTATGAGTCAAAGCTGAGAGTATTAAGTAGTTTTAGAGGTGGAGGAGGACTGGCTGGGAAACACAAAGCTCATATCCCACGGGGTAATTTATTAGAAGACCCAGGCCTCTTGTTCATTTTGTAAAGGCTTTTCCAGAGGCAAACATTACTTTCATTCTCCTGACACTAGCATAGGCATATAAGTGTGTGTGTGTGTGTGTGTCTGTGTGTGACAGAGAGAGAGAGGGAGAGACAGCAAGAATGTTCACACACTCAATATTCAGCCTACAGATGAGTTCTTTTTTTGCTCTCAGATTAAACATGGGGGAGTCCCAGGTCAGTTACTTATGACACACACTGTTCCATCCCTCACCATGCGCACACAAACACACACACACACACACCCTTGCATGAGAGGGAACAATGTCCAATCCCCCAATGCAACTATTCATAAATATCAAAACAGGGAAGTCGAGATTCTTGCTATCGAATCCACGATAGCATGCAAGGGTAATATGTTTCCAAACGGCAGATGAGAAATGTGCTTATGACAATGATGAAACAAGATAGGAGTGGTGATGGAACAGCCGCATCCCTGGTGACTTTTGTCTTGCTGCATTGTAATCGCACTTTGTGTAGGTGTGCGCTGATATCCGAACTTGTGGGGCGATACCGGATCAGTACTCCCTCAGAACTTTACAGACACACAGAGGAAATCAGAAACATACAGGTTACAGTAGTTTATGTGCTAAACACCTCATTTCTTTACCGCTCTTGGTAATTACTATAATTCTGCTCTTGACGCTTTCATCTCCATAGTCAGTTAAACTTGGCCTCTTTCAGTTTCTAAAATGACCTGGAAGCCATTTGCAAATGTTTTTGTATTCATGAATTAGATTGAAAACCATGATAAAAGATATAAACTGACACACGCCCGAACAGGACAACTGGCAAGCCAAAGGAGCCACATATGTTGGCTAGAGTTATGCTATCACACACCTGCTAAGCCCTGGGACAACTGACCAGATGACCTTCTATCCCTTAAGATAATGTGCAAGACTTAAGGCAACCTTGCCCAAATCAAAACTGATGCATATGGCAACATTTCCCCCTGATACTGTACATTGTGATGTCTTGACTAAGAAGCAAAGAGATTCAATCAGAAAGAAAGAAATTTTAAAAAAGTACGTGTCACACATCTAAATGTTGCTCGTTACTCTTTCAGTTCATTAGGATGAGCTACTGAACTGTTAATGATTGTGTATGTTGTGGACGTTGCTGTTTCTTGTAAACCAATTTAGTAACTCAAGCTCAGCTTAAGTCTTCATTAGAAGTCTACAAAGAATTTGGGTAGTCTTTTCTTGCCCCTGCTCATCTGTGCAGGAAACAGCTTTTGAACAGACATCGAAAAAAAAGTTACTTGAAGATAAGAGAAGATGAACACTAAAATACTTGATTACCTCATCACAAAACTGCTTGAGGTGAATTCGCAACTCTTTCCTGACTTCGGCATTAACACTGGAAGAAATTAAGAGACTTGTATAAGGACAAATAATGGAGACAATGATACTAGACTGATGTCTTTGGTGGACTCTCAGTTGGACAGGTTCTGAACAAGATACAGATGACAGGTAAAGACAGCAGTAGTAAGAAACTAACAATGGAGTATTTCATGTGTAAGGAGCCACTAGTAGTGACGGACCCACAGATAGCTCTGCAGTTTCCTTAAGCACATTAGAGAGTTTTAGCTTCTTTTAGAGAATTGTTTTAGTTTTCTAGTCTGCAGCTGTACTGTCGGCACATACCTCCGCCAATGCCCAACTCTTTTTTGTACTCACTAGATACCCTGGATTTCTTTCATAAGGAGCCCTGCATTACTCTGTGAGAAAGTAATGAAAATATAGAAAACGCCACTTTTCTATTGCGTCCATCGTGCAACTTTAAAGACAGTGAAAAATCTTGGATCTTTCATTTTATCTGGATCCAAGGCAAAAGTTAATGGGGTCTATTCTGAGGCCTATCCCTAATCCAAGTTTCACAGAAATCCATTTGGTAGTTTTTGTGTATTCCTGCTGATAAACCAACCAACCAACCAACCAACCAACCAACAACAAACCAACCAACCAACCAACTACTCGATAGACCGACCGACCAACCGACCAACCAACCAACCGACTGACCGACCGACGGACGGACCGACCGACCAAACAACCAACCAACCAACCAACCAACCAACCAACCAACAACTAACCAACCAACCAACCAATTACCCGACAGACCGACCGACCAACCAACCAACCAACCAACCAACCGACCTTGTCTCTAACTGCTTAATCTGTGTTACTGTTTATCCTTCCATAGAAGCGCTGCCATTGTTGGCTCTATTTTCAGATTGTGTATCAGGAGCAGAGTGTGTCTTTTCCTGCATGACAGTTGTGTTAGCTATTGTATTGTTTACTGAAGCCTCTCTCCTTACTCTGTCTCCGGCAGTCTTGGTTGACAGGTGACATTTAGTGTCAGGAGAAGACCTATGTGGCTGACCGTCTTATTCTCTGTATTGGTGTGTGTGTGTGTGTGTGTGTCTGTGACAAATTCGGTGTATTCCCAGCCAGTCGGGTCACTCAGAGTATTACATGTGGCCTGCAGGGGCAATGGGCAGAGGAAATGAAGGGCTATTAGAGGGAGAGAGGGAGAGAAAGAAAAGACTGGCAGAAGGGATAGACAGAGAGGAAGAGAGAGACATTTAAGCTAGAGGCTATGTGACAGTGGAGACTGTCCAATAATGATGATGTGTTCCTATCAATCTAACCATGGCTGCACGGTGGCACCGCAGCCCTCAGCTAGGCCTCGCAATGCTCAATATCATATTAAATATAGTGTTATACCCAAAACAAATAATAATAACAGTCACGGCAATAGTAAAGGGCGAGTTTACATTCACCAATAAAGAGTTGAATCACTCGGTTACGGGTAATCTTTCTTTGTAATGCTGCAAAAATAGTTCTCCCCGGAGAAGAGGGTGAGGGAGAGAGGTTTTTTCCCCGCACAGCCACATTTGCATGATGAGAAAGCGCCGCTCATATTCATCTTAGTAAAGTCACAGTAAATGACTCCAACAGCATTATCATCTGTTTTACGCAGGTGTGCGGCTGGGGAAAATCACTCACTTCAATCAAAAAAGCTGCAGCTCGCCGCGTAAGGAGCCTCATTTTTTACCATCACACTGGAGGACATAGGAATTAGAAGAGAGAGACATAGCGGCTGCGGGAGAGAGGGGCGTAATAACTTTATTTTCTCTGTGGTTTACAGAGGCCATTTTAACCCACGCGGCTGCGGGATGATTTGTGTTGCCGTGCGTGTGGATTTTACTGACGTTTGTGGCGTGGTAAACCACGCGGCTGTCTTCGTCGACCTGGAAGTGCCGTACGCTCGACATGGTGTAAAGGTTTTCACAAGTCTGATCCTAAATGTTATTGTGACGACGAAGAGGGGCGACACAACTGTCCCACTGACTGGCAGCATGTGGCGTGGCATGCTGGGTAGAGATCTGAAGATGCTTTGTGAGGGATCAGACACATCGCAGTAGATCCATAAATATAAATAAATGAATAGAGAGTGGTTGTATGTAATTATCCATGATTGTCTCCAGTTCCCTGCATCGGCTATGTTCGAATCAGTTGTCTTTAGTTACTTGCTAACCTAGCATTAGCTGCTAAACAGCGATTGAAGTTCAAGGAAACACACCGTGATGCAGATCCACAGTGATAAAAGATGAACGTATGGAACATATTTTTTCACTTTCCCATAGTTCAAATTGATTGTCTATCTATGGTGTACAAGCCTGTTTATTACTTATAGTCCTTAAGATCTGAGCAAACACTCCATGAGCAGCCAGCAGACAACACATTTTCACTTCCAGCTCGTCACCTATGGCAGCTTTGGTCAGTGGCCCGAAGCTTCAAACTATAATGCTTTAGGTCCGCCATCAGCATCACTTTGGCATGTGCAGAGCGCCGTGGTCAACTGAGCAGTAATATAAATGCAATGTGCTACTTCTGGACTCAGTTTGGTTAGGTTTAGGCAGCTAAACTATTTGGTCAAGTTCTGAAAACATCATGGTTTGGGTTAAAATGATTATGTAAGTTCAGTGAAATGTACAATATGTTGGGCGGAGCGGGGAAAGGCAAGAGCCACTGCTCAGCTGCTTAAGAGCCAGCTAGAGATTCTGGATAAGAGCCAGACCCTCTAGAGAACAGACACCTGGAGCCACTTTGGTTTCTGTTCTGATCCGGAACCATTTACCGACGAGAGGAAAGCTCTGGAGTTACGTTTCAACTTTCGGGATTGCAAAGTCGATTCATCTTCGCTTCTGTTTATCAATCCGACTGCAGCGGCGATCTGCGTCGCTGAACTCCGTTTCAAGTGTTCACCGCAATGTTGACTGCCAGAGGGGGGAAACTTACTTGACTTTCTGATTGACATCGCAGAAAGGAGAGGGAACAGGAGAGAGAGAGGCATAGAATTTGCTGAGTGGGCTCTGAATTCACCGAGAGCTGTCCTGAATTTCACCACAAAGCCATTGCTGGCTAACTTTAGCCTACTGCTGGTGTACGGTAAAATAATCTGGCTGTTTGGGGCGGATACACACAAATAAACACAAATGTTCCTGCCGTCAGACTCGCTTCACTGTCGACCACCACTGCTGGTGAAAATCTGTCCGATGTGACTCAGGCATGGATGTTCACGGATGTGGTAATGTTTTAACATTTGATTCACCATACTTAAGTTACATTATGGAAGTCACCTTGGATTTTTGGCCACATATGAGACATAAACTCCAGTCTCCTGGGTGAGAGTCCTGTGTGTGAGTCACCCAGCCACCCTTACGTCTTCCTGATGTGGACTTTTCTCACACATTGAACGACCACACGTGAGGGATGCCTCCAGAAAACGACACTAGAGGAGTGCTTACAGTGATTTGCCAGTGGAATACCTTTTAACGGGTCAGTATAGCTACAATTCAAGAACAGATAGTCATCTATCCTACCAATGTTACAACTGATCACACGTTTAAAACAAAGCATACAGTGAAAACAAAGTTTTTCAAGCAATATGGTTTTTACCTACAAGTTAGGAGAGTTTTTGGCGAGTGCGGGCCTTTTTTTCTCAGTGACTATTTATTTCCTGAATTTGTATTCATAAATGTTTTAGAGACCGCTGACACATTTTTTACAAAGCTTAAAATAATCCACATCTCATCACCCCCTTTGTCCTTTATACACCGGAGGAAACTCTGGGGGCGCCTCGAGCATATAAATTCATTAAATCCCGACTGTTTGCGTGCACACTTTGGATTGCTCTGTACATAGGTATGTGTATTCATTGGTGTGTGTGTGTGTGTGTGTGTGGCTGAGTGGTTGAAACTGTTTGAATTGGCAGGCCTCCCAGGAAGCTACTTTACGGGCGGACGTAACAGATGCACCTTTATACCCGCGCAGATACAGTGTTTCAGTTTAAGCTCTTGGTTATGCATTCCTCCGCCGCCGCTCTCGTGTGTGTGTGTACTCGTATGTGTGTGTGTGTGTGTGTGGTTTACAGCTAGCGGTTTGCGCGTGTCTCTATATCGCCCGGCCTTTTGTGGAGAGGGTGCGAAACAGAGAGAGACGGGGCCAAATCATGCTCACCTCTGCTTTAGCAAAAAAAAAGCCCAAGAATAATGCATTTCATAAATATTTATACCTTTTTTTTTCTGATTTCATATTCATCTACAGTACAGGAGGGAGGCACGGCTCGTGTGTGTGTGTGTGTGTGTGTGTGTCTCCGTGTGTGTGTTGGGCTGTTGGCTCGTAGATTGGGGTGAGCGTAAGACAGTCAACCTCGAGTCATGCTTTTCAATCTCAGCGGGACGTTTCTCCCATCCGCAGTGTTTGAAACATTCAGAGCAAGTTGGTGGTTGGATTCACACACACACACACACACACATTATCAAACTCAAAATGTGTTTTACAGATGGTTTCCGTTGCTGCAATCTCCATCGCTTGTCAAACATTTGCGTAGACGGATTTGAATATCTTCTTTTTCACTCGCAGTGCATCCTCCGTGCGTTCATATCACAAAATAATCACTATTTTAATCTCATCAGACATAAACAGACACATAAATACAGTACGTCTGTGATTTTTTTTATCAGCTGCAAGTTCTCCCTAAAAAAAAAAGCCGATTTTATTGTTCTCCTGACGTCCGTTGCATCGACACACCGTGAGGCGCCGCTTTCTTCACGACGCCGATCGTCACTTTCACAACCGAACCCAATGATTGTCACCTCGCGTCAGATTCCGAGAGCGCTAACCGAATATAAGGAATATCGCCCGGGAATATCTCTTCTAATCGCGCCCTCTGTTTTGGCTTCACTTTGCTCGACACTCCTCTTTTTCTTCCTTTTTTTTCGGGGGGTGGTTGGGGGAGCAAATACACAGAAACGTTGCACCGAGGCAAAGTACAAAGAGCAGTCTATTGCAAGTGTGCGGAGCAATCGCTCTGATGAAACATAATTGTGTTTTAACGTGATAGAACAATATCCCTGCCCATAACTCCCTTTAACTCTTACTTCTGACGTGCCACTGAAAACATATTACAGCATGAGATGCGAGCCGGTATCAATTCTGTCTTTACTCTTTTTTTTTTTTCTTTTTGCAATAAAACAGTTGAAGCTCTTACCCTCCTTCGATCTTTCTTTATGCTCTCCTCGTCCCTCCCCAGTTCTTTATTCTCTTCATTGCACCTCCTCCTCCTCCTCCTCCACCTCTCTGTGGCGGAGGGGAAGGAAAGGAAGAAGTGGTAACACGTAGCATGTCTTCATTAAAGTGTCACTCCCCATTATTTTCGTGCTATCTCAATTAGCAGCAGGTTTAATAAAGGGCCTCTTCTCTCTCTCTCTCTCTCTCTCTCTCTCTCTCTCTGTAACTCTCTCCATCTCCAACTCTTTCTCTTTAACTCCGCAGTCAGACTGAGTGACGGAGTCGCTGCTCGGGAAATGATGGGCAGCATGGGAGGAACTGAAAAAAGAAGGGGAAGAAAGAGGAAAAAAGGAGAGACAGAGATCGGCGAACACATGAGATGACGAGAAGAGAGGAGGTAGATCTGCACCAGTTTTCTTCCGAGCATCTCTTTCTCCTCTGAGAGCAATTAGACACTGCCGGCAGTGGCTAGTCCCCAGACTGATCTGCAGCTTCTGCTCCTGTGTGCGCGTGTGTGTGTGTGTGTGTGTGTGTTTCCACCACTATAATCACCACAGCATCTCAAAGAGCTCTCGGTGAGTTCAACAGAAATAAGGTAATGTGCCTACAGGTCAGATCAAGAGGAGAGCAGGCAGACACTCACACACACACACACACACACACACACACACACACACACTCACTCTGACAGAAACAGCCACATCATCAACACAGTGACTCCTGGCTGACTGATAGAACCCACCACATGTGTGAACATGATATGAACCTGCAGAGGTAATGAGCTTAAAACCAAACAATGTTTTTTTGTAATTGTTGCACGAATCTGGATCATATCTGGAGAAAATCTGGAGATTTTTTTGCTTTATGACAGCTCAAATGAGCCAGCATTTGCCTCGTATATTGTGTCTAAATACATTCATTGTTGCAAAAAATGCCTGTGTGCCACACTGAAATACACTATGTGGCAAGAATATGAACAAATCTGTGGCATATCTGAAGCATATATGCTGGACAGATACACTGATATTTTGATACGATGTGATATTTTGACTTCAGTGATATGTGGAGTATATCAGAAGTATGGATTGTTGGTCATGATGCACACTGTTCTAAGTCAGTATTTGTGGTAAACTACAGGGTCCAGGTACAACATGTGTTTCTATCTGAATCTGATCCCATCACATAAATATATCTGAGCTCAGTATTTTGACGTGAATATGACCAGCTGCATATCATAGAATATCAATATACATGTCAATTGTTTTATGCTATAAGTGTATTACGCTGAGCCGGTTTTTACCGTGTTTCTTGTAGAAGAATTGTTTTTTCTTTTCCAACTTGACTGAGACAGAATTTTAAGAGCGTAAACGAGCGCCATGTGGCTTTCTGACGTCCACGTAGACCACTAGCAAGCATGCAGCCTCTCTCCAAAAAAAAATCACATTTGAGATCATTTTTAAAAATTTTAATTTGATTGTTTTTGTCATTTATTTTTATTTTTTTTTACCATCCAGTCCCTGTGTAACACTGGCATGATCTGAACTGTGCAAACATGCTGCTAGTGAACTGCTGTAGGCAGCAAAGGTGTTTCATCACGAACATTTGGTGAAATAAATAAAAAGATAAAATGAATATATTTGTAAGAGACGATGTTGATATGAGGAAGAAAAAAGAAAATCTAGAACACACTAAAGCAGGGGTCGTTTCTTGCCAATTTCACAATGTTACACGCTGTTATTCTACAGTTGATCAACCAGGATCACCAGTGGAACACGGACAGTTAGCACCCCTCTGGTGTAATTGATGCATACAGTATAGAATACAGTTAATGTATACAGCACATATTGTCCAAAATTTCCTCTTGGATGAATAAAGTATCTATCTATCTATCTACTATAATTGTGTTCACACAAAAACATGCATGCACATACACATACACTTCAGTGCGCCCGAATTATGCATCCATACATATACTCACATAAAAAGTCATGCTAAGCTTTAGACGCTGCCTCAGATCAACACATAAACACACACACACACACACACACACACACACACACACACACACACACACACACACACACACACACACACACACACCTTTTCCTTGTAGTGGACTGATTACTATGGAGAGATATATCAGCGCTGCCATCTTACATTTAGGTTTCCATGGTTTGGTTTCAGCACGCTAACTGAGAGTGCATACATTTACACCTTCTATCCCCAAAGTTCTCTCTCTGACACACACACACACACACACACACACACGCACACGCTGTATGTGATGACCAGTGACAGGAGTGGGTGGTTGGTCAGGGGCTGATCTGTGTGTAATTGGGGGATATTACAGCAGCCATCTCACTTAGCCTCTGGGAGACTGATCTATATTCACTCTGCAACTCATATTCACATGGCTTCCCGCGCAGACACTCCCAACATACACAAACACACACTTTTACCACACACAGGCGCTCGAGTATTTTCTTCCGCACAGAATCCACAGACCAGGGACAGGCAGCATCTCAGCCAGGAACACAGCCACGCTGAGCTCCTCTGTGCTGCTGGCAAACACACACCACATGCAGGGACCGACTTCAGTGCTTCTGGATTGGGCCACAGTGTTTATCTTATCATCATAAAATGTAACAAAATATTATCAAAACTGTAATATGATCAAGTACTATATCAAAATCACAGAGGCTGCGATCTTAGGTAAAGAGTGTGACGAATCAGCATTATAATGAAATACTCTTATAAATCTTGTTCTGAAAACATGTTTGGTACAGAACCAACAAATGACACATCATCAGGATTTTAATATTGTTTTCAGTGAAAATGAAAATTGCGGTACAAAAATGATCATACCCTCTCACTGTGAATTAAACTGCAATTTTAACGACGGTCACCACTTTGTACAGCCCTAAAACAAACACACAGGACAAGAGTCGCTTCTGACCATTAATTAGCTTTCTTTTCTGACCAATTAAATCAAAGTCTGACTGTAAATTTAACTTATAAGGAAGTCCTGATTTTTCGATTTTTCGCTGCAACCATCGTACAGCCTCATGAGTAACATTCTGTAAAATATTGCAAAAATAAAAGATTTAAGGTTAACTTGGTGGTAGCAACAATAAATTAACAACTATTTTACAGTTGGGTAATTTATTTATAAGAATGCATCACGGTTATGAGTTACAGATATGTGTCAGATGATTATTGCAGAGTAAAAATAAATATTCCACTCTTAAATAGCTGAAAATGGAATGAACCTCCTGATAGTGCACTTTTAAACAGTATTATACACATGTAGAGCAGTGTACATTCACTTGAGGGGACTGCACACAAATTAAAATGTTCTCAGTAAGACTTAAACGTTTCACCTCAGTTGTCACCTCTTGCTTGGTGACAATTTTCTTGGTAAATCAGTTCAAACGACTCCATATTTTGCATTTTGCATCAACCCTCGCAATCACTTGGTAAATTCTGGTGTCACTGATTTAAAAATGGCAATGAGCTCCACTCTTTATATTTAATGAGAACAACAGTGGGGAGCAAGAAAGCAAGGTGATCTCCTCCGTGCCCCAGAGAGCGCCATGCTAATTTTTCCAGGGCATGGGCCCATTAACATAGGAAAGCTGACACCATTGCTTTAGGCTACATATAATACCCTAATGACCACTCTGCTGTTACTTTGAATCAAGGGTATTAGTTTTGTCTCTGATAAAAGACAGCCGTGATGGCTTAGCCTACTTCCACTGTTGGACAGCAAGTTTTTTTCTTCCGTTCTTTTCTTTTCAGCAGTCTTTTGTAGAAAGAAGAAACGTGTGATTTATCTCTGACTGCTGCCGAGAGTCAACATCTCATCTTCTCTCCTCCCATCTCGCCAGCTTTCTCATCTCATATCTCCTATTATGTCTCGTTGTTGCTCTCCTTTCTCCCCTCTCCTCTCGCACTTTTATTAAAAACTCATTTACTACATAAATCAGACGGAATCCAGTGGTGGTTATAGAATAATTACAATGAGCATGCAGCATTTTCCAGCCAGAGGCTTCGGAGCTTATTAAAAGCTGCAACTTGAGACGTGTTTGTCAATATATAACACTCCGTACAGGGAAGCTATACGTTATCACGCAGTCATTTCTCTCTGCGTAGGGACTGTGCATAAATATAGAAAACACATAGACTTACACACACAAACACACACACAAGACATTTTTCTAAACTTTTTTTTTCTTTTTTTACAATGTGTAGTCTCTCCTGGCTGGTAACTTCCCATGTAGTTTCTATTTGCCTCAGAATATCCCAAAAATACGTAATAAGGAAGTTCAACTCTCTGTTAGAAACGATTTACTGTGTCCCAAGAAAATCTCCGGTAGGTTGGTGACAACCTACTCACAAATCACTCCCTTATTTTGAGAAATATGTGAATTAAAGACGCGATACGTCATCAGTTGACTCCTGAACATTACGTTTCAAGAGGTTAAACAGTTCCGTCAAGCATCCCGACGTTAATTCGGCATTCTTAGAGTGCAACAGTTCACAGTCCCGCTTCCGCGTCGAGATGTTTCGCCTGTGATAAAGACTTCGCCGTCACTCACGCAGCACATTATTTAGAAATTTCGTTTGATTTCATGCAAATAATGGACGGGGATGGAGAGGATAAAAAATTAATGGGGGACTTTGGGAAGCACAATGAATTATTGAGCGCCGGCCTGATTAATTCTTAATAGCCATTGTCAAAAAATCACCGTCTTCGAGTGCCGTTAATTCTCATCAAACCTACTTTAGAGGAGCGTTTCTGCCTCTTGCTCCTACATCCAGTACGGTAGCACTTCCTCCTCCTCCTCCTCCTCCTCCTCTCCGCAGCCGCCTGCAGAGGAAATTCAACTTGTTTCTGACCTACTACAGCAGGGATATTTATGAAACACTGATGGTATGAAAAAAATCAAGAGGGTAGTTTTTTTTATTTTTTTGACGGTTTCTATTATTACCCCAATAAAACATGGCTTTACTTCTCAACTGGCACTCTTTAATTTCTTTTATATAAAAGATTTGAAAGCTTTGTAAGCTTTTCAACACAAATGCTTTGCTGTCTTTATTTCCTCTTGACTCAAATGGGATTTTTTTTTTTTTTTTGCCTCAGACTTCAAAGAGATTTTCATTTGGAGACGCGTGAAGCAAGGACACACTCTTGTACCCCCTCTCAACCTGATAGAAAACTGTCCTCTTCTTCCAGGAGGACTCATTTTAATAGCTCGTGAACAGATGCACCAGAGACAAAGACTGTGAGGAGTGTCTCTGTAAAGGTGATGTTGTTCTTTATTCCTCTGAACCCCATTCACTGTAAACTTAACTTTAATGAACAGGACCTAAAAAGGCTCATTGACTTTTGGTGATCCCTTCCATGTGAATGTCGGTTGAGTAGCACAAACCCAAAATGCAGAGCAGCCATTCAAATGTTCAAGCATTCAAAATAATGCTGCTCTTACTGTGCAAAGCGGTTAAACGGTTGAAATATCTGCTCCCTGCACGCCCGAGCCGAGTCAAAACACAGCGTCTTATTTTGAATATCAATTTCAAAACATGTTTCCATGAATTATAGATAACAGATATCAATATGTTAATGAATACACAACATATGGCCGACTGCAATGATTATGGATTTACACCAGTAGGGGGAAGAGTATGCAAGGAAACAGATCCTGGCGTTATGAAAACAATCTCGGCGAGGATCGAGCCTCTCATGTAATACAAGGGAAAGTTCCATGTTCTCGCTCACATTCACTGACATTTACCACCAAAGAATAAATTAGGACCGAGGACTCCCAAAGAACAGAGTATCAAACTTTTTTTTTGCTGAAGAAATCTTTCCTTTTTCAGTTAAGAAGACAAATTGTAGTGGCTGATATTTACATGAGATATAATGTGCAAAATAGATCATTAAAGATAAAACTAAGAGGTAGGCAAGCTTTAAGAAACAATCTCACAGCTGGGACGCTGTCATAGTGCTCAGACGTTTTTATTGGATGCTACTTTTTTTTTTATTTATGTATAAATAAACATTAAGTGCCTTTAGTTCCAATCAGAGATGTAGCCAGGGTTTCAGATACACGGAGGCACCTGCCACGATTTTCAAACAATTTCCACCAGAAGCCAAGATCTAAATTTAGTTCCAAACTGTTTGGATATTTCTAGGTTATTAACTCTGTTCCGTTAAACTTCCTGTGAATGTGTTGTAAGTGCATGTCTCCACACTGCCAGGGTAATTAACACGACGGCTCTATTTAGTACCTCTGTCCATGAGTTTGTTGGCTGGTTTGTGAGCAGGATTTCACGAAAACTACTGAATGTATTACCACCAAACTTGGATGAAGCAAATAATAATCTATATACGAGATCCCTCATTTCACTTTGACATTCCAAGAGGCATTTTTCTTTTTCTTTTTTTTTTTTTTTTACATGTCTTGTTACATTTTCAGGGAGTAATAATGCATGGATCTAGATCAGGCATATTAAGGTGGCTGGTTTCTATGAGTGAGTATAAAAGGGAACTCGGGGCCTTGGTGGAGGTGTGCCCTCTACTGAGCACCATTCTATGTTATTACTTTGGTGTTACTTTTTTTTAAAGCTAAAGCTGCATGTAATTAAATACCCTTATTCATAAAAAAACAAAACTTTACTAAAAACACTTTCAAACATTTAATGGAAATATTGTCAGTGTCCTCAGCTGTAACTGTGGCCCTGTCCCCAACCTATACACTGCAGCAGTAACTGATGATCACCTGTTTTCTGAATTGTTAGAATTATATATTTAAAAAACGCAACATGTGTGTCTCTGCAGGCTTGCTTAACTTATTTACAGTTCCCTCTTTAAACTATGAAAGGACACATTTAACTCATCGTGTCAGTTGATTAATGTGATCTACAAAAGGTGAATACTGTCGTCAACTAGAATGAGTGTGCACCATGTACCATCAGAACAATCAAATGTAAATACTCACCTCCATCAGCCGACACAGAAACCAGTTTGCAGACGGCGCCGTCTGTTAATGTACACAGAGTTTAACATTCACTTTGGCTGTAATTCACAGGAATCATTCGTGTAAAAAGTCTCACAGCGAGCTTTGGCCTTTTCCCCGAAAACCGACAACTGCAAGAAATTTCACATTTGGCGAATAAAGCTGCTGAGAGCTGGCGATTCCTTTCAGGCCAGCTGCGAAGCACGGGCGTCCGCGGATCTTTTATGCGCTCGCCTTTGACTCCGCTCGGCGTATCTGTAGTGTGTGTGTGGGCCTGCCGCTGACTGTTGACTGGCACGGCCTATCTTCCTCTGCATATTCAACAGCTCTTATGAATATCAGAGCTAGCTGATTGCGTTGTGATTATTCACAAACCTCGCTCGCTCGCTCTCTCTCTCTGTCTGCCCTCTGTACTCCATTACTAGTCAGAACACAGCCCCGGCGCTGTAGCATCGCCAGCCCGATCTGACACCATTCCTTTTTACGGGTTCAACAGCTTGCTTGTCGTACAGCAAAGTAATTAGTACTGCACGCTCATATTAATTAACAAAGAGCGTTATCACTTTATTAATCCATATTAGAGAGGTGGAGGGAGGGAGGGAGGGAGGCGCAGTCGCTGTTGGTGTAAGGAACTCTCTCGCTGGGAGTCTTTCCCCCGGCGTTGCTTTTGTAGCCCCATTGTCCGTGACCCCCGGTGCCGTCAGAACATCCCCACACCGGTGGCGTGCGGCTCCGACTGTTCATTAAACCTTTTAATGCAAATAACGGCGACGGAATAAACAAACAGGGGTGGCGGGATTGGGGGGAAAACAGGTGCCATGGTGTGAAAGCACGCTAAACGATGTGATAGTGGGGGAATTAATTACTACCACGGCGCTAATTGGAAGCAATAATTTGTGTGATTAGCGGGCCGCTTAAGAAGTGAGACACATCTACCGCCTGTATACACAAACACGGAGGCGACGGGCCTATCCAGGCTCTCTGTGAGCGCACACACACACACACTACGTAAGATGCCAGTCATCTGTAGCCCCTCCATGCACACATACAGATATCCCGAGCGAAATGTTGGACGCACACACATGATACACACACACTGTGAGAAGTTTTTCGCACTTCCATTTCTTCGTCCTCTTTCGCAAACAGACAGGATCTCTCCGTGATGAGGCGTATCCAAAAGGTTTCATTTAAAAAACGCTGAGGTGGCGTGGGCTAATTAACAAAGCAGGCTTTGTAGGTGCCGGGCTCTCCCCCCCTCTTCATTAACCCTACTTACTTTATCTCCCCCCCTCTCTCTTAATATTAGAGGATATGTGAACCTCAAAGCTCGGAGAGGATCTTTCCACACGCAGCACTTCTAAATGTAGACTACAATCAAAACAAGTCCCTGTATTATACCCCCCCCCTCATTATTTCCCTTTAATTCCTATTGGCCATAATGATCAAAGTGCATAATTAATTTCTGCCAATTCAGGATGTAATTTGATTTCATTTCTTGTTTTGGTCGAATACACAGTCGTTCTGAGTCCTACCTTGTTTTTCTTCTTCAGTGTTTTTTTTTAAGTGGAGGCCAGTCATCGCTCGTTTCCCAACCAGCACCGGATCAGTGAAAACTGTGAAACATTTTAGTCTACCCGCCTTGAATTTCTGCTTATTTAAATCTCCCTCCCTTTGATGACAGTACCGTTGATATTATGTTCCCATTAAGCGGCTAAACTGTAGATGCGACATGAAATTGCGTTGCGTTTCTCCCCGTAGCTATATAATTGTCCTGACTTTATTACTGCCCCAGCGGACTCGGATGGAACAATAACAATACGTATTGTCATGTTTCCGCGCGCCGCAGTCACACTGAGGGCTTATCGTCATACACTACCTGGCTTTCATTACACTGCACTGTCCAGCTTCACCACACTGATCACATTAGACTGTAATGCTGCTATATACAATTACACACTTGCCATTAGTATACTACAGTGTTATATTATTGTCAGTTCTCCAAAGGAAACCGCTGTAACATATCTTATTCACGTGAGGGCAGAAAACAAGTCACGCTGATCGACTGCTTTAGTAAAGAGTGAAGAGTGGAAAAATTCAACACCTACTAAAAGAACACTCGACCTGAACCTGTCAGGATCCAACTGATCCAACTGAGAACTTTTTCTGAAAAAAGGGTCCTAGGTTAGGGTTAGAGTTAGGTTAGGGTTAGCCCGTAGGCCTACATAGGCCTATTTACCATGGATTTTTTCAGTAATGGTGGAAAAAGTAACAGACATAGGACCCTTTTTTTTAAAAAGGGTCCTACTGTATGTCTCATACAAAGAGGGGAACATAGGAGCCGGGGAACATAGACACGCTCCCGCCAGGTTCTAATAAACATTTAGAAGAAGTACGGGTTTGTGTCACGTAGTAGTTCTGTATGGGTACGTGTGTTACCATGGATATAAAATATGTGTATACATATTTTTTTACATTTGCATCAAACGATGGCTTTTCACTGCCATCTACACTGTACTGTACATGCCTGTGATGAGGTTCAACATGCAAGCCGTAACCACTGTAACTACGTTGAGTTCGTACGTTAAAAAAAAAGAGTAGAGTAAAAAAAAGAGGAGTAGAATGGAGCGATCTGGTTAGAGAAGCCACATTCTAATAAGATGGTGGACAGTGTGTGGAAATTTGTGAGGAAGAAACACCAGTTTTTTAAGGTAAGACGGCTTCTGTGCTTTCAACAACAGGGACACATCAGGAATTTCATGTACACATATTTTTTATGCTAACTATAACTTTTTGTGTAACTACACCTTTTACCAGCACTGCCTGTTTGTTTTGTTTGGGACCCTGGTCATTTTTAACTACCTACCAAGCGTTGACTTGATGTTATAACTGGTCACGTGTCACTGCTACAAGCTGCCAGTTCTCATGGGAATGTGGTTTGACACGTTGGCTACAGTGACAGAGTCAACAGATGTTGACAAAAATGTGTAGTAAAAAAGGTTTAGCAAAATACAATTTCCACATAAAAATGTACTTCTAAACAGTACTGTTACTGCAAATGTATTTGTTTCTCCTTCTATAAATGTCCACATATAAGGTATGATGTAATTCAGGGTGTGAGTGTGTTTCCTCCCCCCTGTGCTACATGGATATCCTCCATTATTGGCTAAAGGGACACCCATCTATGTGTCTTGGTAAATGTGACGCGGGAGCGATATGTGAAACATTTTATAATTGATATATCGCATTATCTGCACACAACTGTCAGCAAAGACATACGAGAAATGGGCATAACGCCATCGTCAGCACCATGGAATGCGTTGACACCATTTGTTTTGCAGTCGTCTGATTGATTTTCTGGTCATATTTTTTTTTTAACACGTTCCCTGATGAAACCTTGAGCAAGCGGCAGATGTTTTAAAACACGGATATCACAGAGCTGTTATCTGATTCCTTCTGATGAATTAGAGCCGGGTCCCTCCAGTGCTCAAAGGGAGTCCACTCCGCATGAATTATTACCAAATATAATTTCAGCTATTAGTCCTCTTTCCTGAACATCTGAACATGGAAAATGTGGAATTAGAAATTAATACCTCTGAATATCATGGCAGGGTTTTTTGAGACCGGGGGATTCATTTTCATGTTCTCCTCCTTCTCTTTTTTTGTATTCCGACTGAGTTTCTGACACATTTATGTGTTAAGTTGGGCTCAAGCAGTTCTATTACCATACAGATTATCCATTGTGAGCTTTGGCGTGCTGCAGAAAAGAATTAGCATTCAGTAGAGAGAAAGGAAATACGGAGGCAAAGAAAAATGGAATGAAAAGGGATTATGTGTATCCTGCTTCCTCCTGTTTATGTCTCTAATCTTTACTGGGGTCAATGTTTTATCCAAATTGATTTCTTCAAGCTAAATGCTCGTGTTTTTCGCTATGGAGGATTGTTTTGTCCACCTATCTGTATACTGTTAGGCAGTCTTCTCCTTATCTACATAATGGCATACAGTACAAGGTGACGACTTCATGTGCTTTACCAATAGGAAAGAGTCAACAAAGACTTCTCTCCCTTTGTCCATTACTCTTCCACTGTACGTTCACTCATGTGAACATCTGGGTTTCAACAGAAACTAGTAACTTTGGTTCAGATTTATGTTGCAACCCGATCGCCAGAATAAATGCTGGCGGTGAACATTTCTGTAAACCACAGGTATGTTGAAACTTCCTCCCTTCATGTTACAACTTTTCACTCTTTCAGAACACTTTGCTCATGCTCTGGTTAGGTTTAGGCACAAAAACACACTTGGTTTAGGTAAAGAAAACATCATGTTTTGGCTTGAAATAGCTGTTGCATCCTGGCAGTCACGGCTGGAGATGTCCCTGACTCTAAGATTCCACTGGATGCACGTCCATTGAGTTCCGACGCTCTGTCGTCCGGCAACCTCCACCGGCTGCATTTTGAGCCCGTCAAGGCCCAGCACTGCCGGACAGCTGGAGTTGCAAGACCGAGGAGTTCCCGCAATAATTACATAATCATGCGCGACCGCAGTTATAGCTATATTTTATGAACACAACAACACAAAGTGTTCCCAACCGAAGGATAAGAAGAAGTGCTTGTATTCGTCTCTTTTTTGAGACTTCTGTGCTGGCATCAACACAGAGTGTTTTATTTTGAAAATTAACCGGATGTTAAGTTGTTTCAGTGTGTGACTTCCTTTCTGCTCTCTGCAGGATTCGGCTGAATTACTGCGTCGTGCTCCGGCATCAGGCAGAAACAGAAGTCCTGCACATCTGCCCTGGCAGGAACTGTACTGCAGTAATGGCTTGATTCCACCAGATACGTGTCTGGTCCGGATCCGCTCCGCTCTGCTATGGCGGCGGAGCTGATAGGTTTCACTCTAGTCTGTGTGTTTACTTCCACTGTTTCCGCTGCCTTGCATATCTGGTCCGTCCCAGCTCCCGCTGTCCTGTCCATGATTATGTATGTGACTTCTCAGTCTTTCAATTCCAGCTGTCAAAACTCCAGCCGGCAGGGGTTGGCGGACGACAGAGCAAAACCGTACCGGAACGCAACGGACATGCATCCAGTGGAACCTTAGAGTGAGGCCTCGTAAATATTGCCATTTTTTTGTCGAAACTAACACTGCTGGAAATTGTGCGAGGTTTCATGAAAAAATATACAGTGGTCTCAAACTTCCAAAACACAGTCATGAACAGTGGTCACTGGCCTGCAGCCTTCTCGCATAGCTCGACTCCAACACCGCACGACGTCCACCTCTTGATTTGAAAGTCAGTCATAGTAATGGAGATAATGTGAACGTGACATGGCATGCATTGTAGAAATGCTGATATGGTATACTGACCAATGACAAGTACAAATGTACGCATCATAGTGACTGGGCTGATCATCCTCTCCACTCCAAGGCCAGATTGTTCCGTCACGTATGGTATTAACTTGCTATTGTATTCACTATAATTATACACTAGTATTATCTAGTGTTGAGATTTTTCGTGTGCCTACGCTCCAGTGTTTTTTTCGTACTGAACTTCACCTCACGCTTATGTATTTTGCTCCTGCAGCTCACCTGAGGTCCCTCACGCTGCCACCAGACAACCCAGCCTGCCTGCCTGCCCTCCTCGTCCAATACTACCTCTGAGAACTCCAAGAATGAATAAACCTGATTGCCAGCCTTGGGTCCCCACCATGCAACACATGCATTTCTAAGATCATTAAGATTTTGCTAAACTAAGCTTTTTTAGCAAAAAACCTTATATTCAGAGTTTTACATGTACCTTTAACCTACTCTGACAGAAAAATCACAAAACCTGCCAATTCTTTCCATGACCCGAATTCCCCTACCTACCACCACACAAATCATCCCGTTCAGTTCATAACACCTACTGGGCTCAACCCTATACCTTTCTCCCTTCATCATCTTTCTTCTTTGTTACCTCTCTGGACCACCACTTTGACCGTACTTTCTTGTTCTAGTCTTCTTTCTCGCTCCCCCTCTCTGTCCAACCTCGCACACAAGAAGTCATGAGGGAGGATCCCATCCGAAAGTTCAGCCAAATGTTAGCAATAGAGGGAGGGATGTCTCTGAAGAGAAGCACTCACTCTCTCACTCTTTGTCAAACACCTCTCTCTCTCCACCTGGCCTTCTCTTGCCTCCCCCTCCTACTCCTCTTCAGTTTATCATTTCTCCACACCCAGCTAAAGCTCGCAGTCTGGGTCCTTGAGACTGGCGGCCAATAACGCTGGGTTTAGCCTGATACCATCGGGCTGCTGGGGGGAGTACAGGCAGCCGAGAGGTTGTCAAGCAAACCCTAACACCTGTATTCTGTCATTCAGTTGATTGTTATCCCTCGCCCCTCCATCTCTCTTCCCCTCGCCTCCCTCCCCATCATTCACCTCGCTCTGATCTTCCTGCCTGTCTGTCAGAGGGGATCTGCCAAAATTTCTGCAGCCTGGAGAGATGTGTACATGCTGCGTTTCTGCGTAGGTACAGTACATGTGTGCGTGAGTGTGTGGATTTTTTTTTTTTTTTTTTTGATGGAGCGAATAGGGGAGGCGATTTATAAGCTGAGAAAAAAGGGTGCCTCTTCAAAAGTTTGGCAGGGTTTGAAAGAAATACAGCCGCAGGTCTGGAGAGAGTATGTCACTGAGGCCTCTGTCGCGTTTCTCTCCTGCTTCCCCTCTTCTTTTCTTCTCTGCCTTGTTTTCTCAATAAGCCAGAAGGGAGCGGAATTAGAGGGAGTCACAGTGTATGTGATTAAAAAGGAGAAAATGATGAAAATGTAGGGGAATACTGGGGGTGAAAAAGGTGGGGGTTCTTGGAACAGTTACTGTTGAAATGTGGCCTAAACGTCTGTCTTGCCTGTTACTTACGCTCTCAAGGTTCACATTACTGTGGGTGTTAGATTAAACACTGGCATCTTGGTAAGTTTTTCTATTATATTTGTAGAAAATGTATAAACTTTCTGACAGAAATAACTACACCAAATGCTCTGACAAGTAAAAGAAATAAAGCCATTATCTATATCTACTATAGTGCTAAAGGTAGTGGCACGAGACAGCCAGCAGCCAGCTAACACAGTAGCTAAAAGCAAACGCACCCTTCCACACCAGGTAGACTTTCTTGACTGAGCTAGGTTTATGACAGCTATTTTGCTTCACTAAAATTGATGTCTAAAAAAAGATAAGAGAGCTTGTTGAACGTGGCAAACTAACTGCCACCACATCTCCCTGCTGGCCAGTGAGGGCTACAGGGACATCGGTGACAGTGTAGTCTAGGTCTGGGTGATAAAACGATAGCAATATGTATCTGCAATAGACATGTCATCGATAGCAATAAGGAAATCATTTGATAAACTGTTGGATAGTTTTAAGTATATTCATTAAAAACAAACCAGTAAAAAGCATAGCTTGTCATATCACTAGGTGTGTAGTTCAGTTGCACCATCACCATTTGACTGACAGCAACAGAAGAGCATTGAGTGTTATTATGGATCCTGCCGCAGTTCTCACAAGACCGGCCCTACTCCAGCCAGCCTTTGCTCTATGTACGAGCAAAGAGACAGAGCAGTTGTGGCATCCAAAGTGCTTGGAGTGATCATCGGGGCAACTACAGATCGCAATCCGTGGTATCGTGTATTGGAGGGATTTCTTTTTGGATTAGATACTGCCAAAATTTAGGTTGCTCTTGCTCATTTCAATAATCTTACCAACTCCAGCTAACTCAACAGCATTTCTTGTGTCAATGGTCAATCTGAAAATGTGAAATGCAGTTCTGGGATTGTTCATATTGTAAAACAAATGAATATCAGCTACAGCACTCGTTATTGTTACCCCAACCTCTGTCATTTCAACAGTTAACCAACAGTTAATTTATGATTGCACTGCATACATTTCTTTTTTCTCCCCAAAAAAAAAAAAAAAAACAGCTCAGGAAAGCTTGTATGCATTATAATACATCATCAAGATAATCATATATTTAAATGCCATCTCCCTGTATGGTCTTTCTCATAACCCACTACAGTCAGACTTTTATTTAAAGCTTTTTCATTGTTCTTTTAATTACAGAATATCCTTTAGATTCACTTTGAACATACCACATACAAAACAAAAAAATCCAAATTGGAAAAAAACATTACATTTAAAATCAAGCCCTTTCTACAACAGGCATTTTTTGCATTTTATTTTGTGATTCACGGTCAGGACCACCTGTAGCCCCAGGCAACTTCTTCCTTATCCATCACCCAAAAATGACAAACCCTGGTTAGTCACTACAAAGCATCACTCTGGCTTTGACGGCGAAGATCGAAACAAACAGCCGAAAACAAGAGCCGTTGTTGGTGTTTGACAGCAAGCATAATAGCAGTGCTTGGGGATTTGGGCTCAGTGTCAGGGTGGAAAAATCTTTGGGACATGTGCTGGGGGTGTTGGATGGTGTTCGACATCAGTCAATGCTGTTTGGGGAGTGAGAGTGGGCGGCCGGAGTCATAGATATTAGACAGGAGAGTGTTATATCTCAGGGGGGATTGGAATCTGACGAGTGGAGCGGGGTTTTTACCAGTTTTTTTCAGCGCAGATGAATAAAGCTTGTGATCTAAAGCTTGTTTAACTTTGGCAGTGAAGAATGGAAGGCTATAGGCTAGAGGAACAACCTTCTGCCAGCGTCCCTTTATCATCTTTTATGAGCCTCATCATCTCTGCACAAAAAGTGGAATCCTGGCATGTGAGATAAAAACATCACTTAAACAAGATTTAGGTTGAGGTTGACACATTTAGAGATTAAGGACAGTCAAAGAGAAAGATGATTTGTCAGGGAGGTTGTTGTTAATTTAACTCAATCAACCCTCTGATTTCTTAAGAATGCCATAATTCAATTTTTTTATCAGGACATTTGAAGATCATACATGTATCTTTGCATGCGTTATCCTAGTTCCTATTTATATCCTTGCTTTACCCACCTGCTGCAGATGTGTAAGAGAGTCACTGACACTTTTTGGGATTATATCGCATTTATCCTCCATTCCGTGGGAGACTTCAACTCCAATTTCTTAGAGTGTTTTAATGGATAATGCAACCACATTCACACAATTGGTTCTACAATTATTTTGTTTTGTGCTTTTTGTATTGTATATTAACATTTTATTAACCAATTAAACATTACCAATAATGCATGTATATAGACCTATTTTATTTTTATTAAATCCCTCCTGAATCTAAACACAATGAGGACTATGGGCTTTGCCTTAGGGTATGGATTTTTATGCATTCTTGCTGCAAACAGTTCTACAAACACCTTGTGTGTCTCTTCAGAAGACAATTTACGTTTGAATAACTATTTTCTAAGGGTACTTTCAAAGCTAACATTTTCAGGTTTCAAAGTTCAAATGCACTGAATGGTGTGTTTGCAGATTTAGTTGTTTTAGTCTGGCTTGAAAATCATTTTTTGGGTGGGAACTCTAGTGTCAACTAAACAATCAAACTGTGACTGCCTGAAAAGATGGGTCTGGTGAGGCTTGGGTCTGGTAAACTCAGTCAGTACAGTTTGTTTGAGTTTGTGGTATAAAGTATGTTTGATAACAGCTTTGCACACTTCTGGCATTCTCTCAATCAGATTCATGAGATAGAACTAGAATGGCTTTCATTTTATAGGTGTGCCTCATCAAGAGTTCATTTGTAGAATTTCTTGCCTTCTTAATTTGTTTGAGACTATCAGTTGTGTTGTGCAGATCTGGGGTTGGTACACAGTTCAGTGAATAGCCCTATTCGACTACTGTTCTAATCCATATTATGGCAAGAACCACTCAGCTAAGTAAAGAGAAACGACAGTCCATCATTACAATCTGGAAAATTTCAAGAACTTTCAATGTATCCTCAAGTACATTCGCGAAAACCTTCAAACACACTGATGAAACTGGCTCTCATGAGGACCGCACCAGGAAGTTACCTCTGCTGCAGAGGATAAGTTCATTAGCAGCACCTCAGATTAGAGCCCACATAAATGCTTCACAGCGTTCAAGAAGCGGACACATCTCAACATCAACTGTTCAGAGGAGACTGCATGAATCAGGCCATCATGGTCGAATTGCTGCAAAGAAGCCACGACTGAGGAAGAACAACAAAAAGTGCTTGGGCCAAAAAACACAAGGATTGGACATAAGGCCAGTGGAAATCTGTGCTTTGGTCTGATGAGTCCAATTTTGAGATTTTTGGTTCCACCCGCCATGTCTTTGTGAGATGCAGAAAAGGTGAGCGAATGGTTTCTACATGTGTGGTTCCCACCATGAACCATGGAGTAGGAGGTGTGATGGTGTAGGGGTGCTTTGCTGGTGACACTGTTGGTGATTTATTCAAAATTCAAGGCACACCTAACCAGCATGGCTTTCACAGCATTCTGCAGCGACATGCCATCCCATCTGGTTTTAGCTCAGTGGGACCATCATTTGTTTTTCAACTGGACAATGACCCCAAACACACCTCAAGGCTTTGTAAGAGCTATCTGACCAAGAAGGAGAGCGACGGAGTGCTGCGTCAGATGACTTGGCCTCTACAATCACCAGACCTAAACCCAATTGAGATGGTTTGGGATGAGTTGGACCACAGAGTGAAGGCAAAGCAGCCAACAAGTGCTCAGCACCTCTGGGAACTCCTTCAAGACTGTTGGAAAACCATTCCAGGGCTGTCAAAGTTAACTATGATATGATGATAACTACAATAATAATGCATAAAGGCAAATTCCTCTTACGCTATTATTATAATAAAGAAAATGGTCTTTTGAATGGCAAAAGTTACTTATCCTGCCTGCCTCCTATCAGCTCTTGTGTTATTTGTAATAAGCTGATGTAAACAAACAAACTGAATGAATCAAACCATGTATGTCAAAGCATCATAGACTGAATAAAGTTTGACATGGCTGTCACCACCTTGGATTTTGGAGCCAGAAGTGACCAATTTTTGGACAAGAGGGTTGAGTGTCCATGCACATGCATTGCTACACCTCTAGCCTGATTGAATGGTAACCTTGTAGCAGTTTAAAATTCCCATTTATACAAAAATAGACAATAAAGCATAGTATACTTTAAGGTCTTGTGGCTGACATTGTCAAAATAAGCATTATGCTGTATTGAAGCTGGCAATTGAGACCAAAAATAATTTGGAAACTGTTTACTGAGTTAATAAAAGTGATTAACAAAGTGAAATGAGAAGAAGCGTCATTTTCTCATAAGCATACATACAATCAGACTTCTTTTTGCAACCAGTTGAGTAACTCCAGTTATCTTTGGCAATGAGTATGCTATTAATAAAGAAACTGAAGCCACAGCAAATGTTAACCTAAAATGTGTCTTTTGTACACCAGTAAGACAATTTTATATTTGAAAATGGTTGTAGGCCACTCTTTGAATAATCAAGAGGAGACAACACAATAAAAATAACTTAAAATGTATTTAAAAACAAAGGTTAGCAGCCTGAACAATTTATTTTATGTCCTATGTAAAACATATTCTCAGGTCATGCATCGTCCTCTGTCTTGCTTTCTTTCTCCACAGACCTGATTTCACTTTCTACAACACATCTCATTTTAAATTTAGTATACCTCTGCAGCGTGTGCAGGTAGCATGTGCCTCACATTGGGATGATGTCTGAATATAGAAACTTGAGATTTCATATACTATATAAATAACCATCCCTGGGCTGTTAGATTTAAAAATGCAGTTGGTGCACTTTCAGTCAGTTTCCCTTGTCTAATTTCCCCACTGACCACCGCGGTAAAATTAGACACTTTCAAATATAGTTGCAAGAGGGTGACAAGTCATATTTCAGTTGAAAGCTCAAGAGCTGGAATCAAATGAAAAAATATGCCCGCTCTGAGCAGCACATACTCAACACAGGGTATGATAAATATAAAATTCACAAATTTCTTCTTTTTTTATAGACTATCTAGCTAGAATCATGTTCAAAAGAATGCTACTGACATCTTGTAGAACATTTTAAAGCCAAAGAAGAACCTAACCAAGTAGGGTAGAGACAGGATGTTTGAGACATAACTGTGTACAGCGGGTGTGTTTCTTCCAGGTTCTGCTACTATCCATAGCTCGTTGAGTAGATTTATGCGTCAGGCATGTTAACACTGAGAAAGCACGCTGCTTTCCTCCAGCGCGCATTCCCTAGCAGACAAACACACACCTACACGTACACACCGAACCCAAAATTGGCCTCTTTGCTTCTCATCTCAGCGGCTCGTGACTTAACTCATGAGAAGAGGCTCTCACTCAGTCTTGTCTACACACACATACTCTTTCACACACAGAAAGACACATGGACAGGGGAAAATATGGCTACAACTCTACAAAATTAAGCGCTTTCAAAATAAAACAACAGTGACTCGAAAACCAGCGTGTTGAATACATCCACTGCTGTTAGGACCGAAACCCTGTAAATTAAGAATATGAATGGCATACAGCGCTGTCATGGTAGCTTTCCTGCAACCCCCTCAAACCCCCACTACACTCCACACGGTGTGTTTTATTACAATCAGTACCCATGTCTGCTTGCACTGGGGAAAATGTGCAAGAAATAATGATCTGGATGGTCTTGGGGTCTGGATTGAAGTGTTCCTGTAAGAATTCTAGTGGTGTAAGCAATTTATTTCTTAACACATAGTTCATATTGTTTAAGACACCCCATATATCTGCCAAGTGTGATGCGAAATATGGCTTTAATACAGCATCGCGTACACCAGGGGACAGGGAAATATTTCTAACCCCACCCCCACTCACCCGCCATCCAAAACTCACAGGAGAAACTGAGCTTTAAGAGAAAAAGCACACTAAATGACCACACATGTTGGTTTACTCATGAGAGACAAGCTTTTTTTATGAATTGAATTACTTTATTAAACAAATAATATACGGTATACCATACCTGTATTATGAAATATACAAATATAAGTCAAAAGAAACAAGCTTTTTTATATGAATTGAATTACTTTATTAAACAAATAATACACAGTATATCATACCTGTATTATGAAATATACAAATATAAGTCAAAATAGTTGATTTTTGTATTAGAACTGTTCTCACCTGAATATAACAGGGATTTGATTCTGATTGGGAAAAAAAGACGTGTTGGGCAAGTTACATTCAAAATGCAATATATTACATATTACTAGTTACCTTAATTTTAGAGTAATATATTAATTTATTATATATTTCTTACTAAAAATGCCCAAATCACCTCTATAGAACAATTAAATAGCCAAGATCATTTGAAATAGACAAATGGCCTTGGAAACAGGGATGAGCAGGCAGACAGAGGATCACAGTCTGATATATTATGAGATAAAAATAAATATTTTTTAATTGTAGGCTTAGTCATATGAAACACAATAGAGCTATACCTTCTATAATGTAGCCTATAATGACCTGACAAGACAAAAATCTAAAAACTATTTTAGTCCACAGAACAATGAATGCACGGGCATCTGTGAATTAATGTGCAGATTAAAGTGCGCTCAGAGGATTAGGCTTTATCATTAGGCCTGCGGCTCATTTCAGTCACACAGAGACTATGTTAATACAGTCATGTTGGTGTGGATGGGTTCTTAAAAAAAACAATAAACGCTCCACTACGCTCGATAACGTGGATTGTAACGCGTTGTGTGAAATACAGTAACTGTCGTAATATATTACTGAAATATTATTGGTAACGCGTTATGTTACTCTGTTACCACTGAATAAAAAATATTACTGTAACGTGTTACTTCACTGTTCATGTCACATTAGTGATGTGTATGAATTGTTACTAACTTAACGTAACCATTATTTTGAACCTCTTCATTTTCAGGGTTACTGTCACACAGAAAGTGTAACAACAGAGTTCATGAGGAGTTGCTGCACCATCATATTGCTGTGACAGTAGACAAATATATAAAGAATTGTCTGTCGTTAATTAAGCATCCAACACAAAACAAAGCCACGCAGGTAAGCATATTACTGCTGTTGCCTAAAAGCTGCATACCATGAAACAACAAACCAAAGGCTTAAATACCTCCAGTCAATAAAGGCCAAGAATAATACAGTCTATAAATAATATTTTTATAATTTTGACACGGTGACACAAGAACATTGTAGGTCGTGTGTTTACTGTTCAATCTGTGCGGTAAAAACTCCCTTGCAAAGTTAACACAGCTTTTAATCACATTTGCACTAATCCACTATTAATACAATTGAAGTTTCAGCCTGTATCTTTTCTTGTTTGGACGCATTTTTATGTTTGTCCCTATATTTCTTCATTGTCTTCCAGAGAGGCAGTAAACAAATGTATTTTTGGTGCAAAAGTATGCACAATATGTGATACAAAGGTGTGGAGGTGCCTTTATTTGTGTGCACATTTTAGAGTATCTTGTGTGCTTATGTACAAATGTGTGTTAACATCTGCATGCACCTTTATTTTAGGGAGAAAAAGAAAGTGTGCATTTTTTTATTTGTGTGTCAAACCATTGTGTGTGTGTAAAAAGAAAATGAGCTGGTAACCTTCATTAGCATGCACGTTTGGAAGACAGCTTTTCCCGTCAATTTTAAATTCTCATGATGAGTGATTGTTCAAAATGATTTTCTGAATGTGCAAACCAATTGTCATTCTCATCAAATTATTTCCTATGATCTTCTTATTGGTGTCTTTACATTGGACAGTCTCATTTTCTTCCTGTCTTATGTAGATACTTGAATTCTTTCTTAAAGTCTTTTATTTTCTTAATCATTATGTTTGTAATTCGGCCAGAATTGTTAATTGATCTGCTTGCTCGTTAGTTATCTCAGCACATTAATATGCACGAAAATAATGTCCATTGTAATGTCCAAAAGAATGTGCTCCATCTGGCAGTGCCACTTTCCCTCTTGTTACACAGCGGAAAGGGCGGAGAAATCTGTTTTAATGGAATGAATGCAGCCAATGACCGGGCCTGCATGATGTTTAGTCGCCACTTGTTTTTAATTTGAAATGGTGGCAGAGACATTTTTGTTTGGCTTTCTACCATCAAGATGGGCTGTTGTTTTAACAGTGGAGCAGGGTCTGTCGTCGACACGTGACCAGGATTTGGGGCTTGTTCTGCTATAGCGGGGCTGCAGTATCCAAAAAAAGTGATAAATCCATCTCACTTTATTCAAGTGAGGCTCAAACTGGCATTCAAACACAGGTCCCCCAGTCCCCAGGCAGTCAGCCTCACCACACCTCTACCACAGCTAAGACACAGGCTACTTATGAGACTGAAACTTCTCTTGAAACTTCTCCATGCCCTGAACTAGGTGTGTGTGTGTGTGTTAGAGAGAGACAGAGGGAGTCATACTCTCAGTCTGAGTCCATGGACTGGGTCAATAGTGAACCTGTGAACCCTGCTGTGGCTTCCACGATGAGCCTGTCTCCAGAGACCAGCGATAGGGAGCCACCACATTGATTGGTGCAAGTGTGTGTGAGTGTGTCCAGAGGGAGGATAGAGAGGGATGGAGGTGATGGTTAGGGCACAAATCGCCAATCACAAACAAGGCACTTAAGTTCATTTTAAAGAACTGAGTCTTAGGTGCTCAGCTCCCCTCCCAGAGCTGATAATTGAGGATGAACTGTTAGATATGAGTCACCGTTTCCTTAATGGACTCAGATCAAAAGAAAAAAACAGGTTGCAGCACACCCTCCGAATCCTGCAACCTGCACCTCCACTCACTAGTTTGGGGAAACTTTGAGCCTTCAAAGCCGTTTCTTTCCTTTTTTCAGTTTTATCCCTTTTATAGTAGCTGCTGGTTCCAGTGCAGATATGTGTCTGGGAGGAAAAGCAGGAGGTTAGGGGTGAGAAAGTAGAAAATGAGGGTGAGGATGGGTGTGTGGTGGTGGCTGGTGGGGGCGGTTAAAGGCTGGGGGGAGGGCAGAGTAAACAGGCAGTAATTAAGAGTAGAATATTCGCTATCATTGCAGTTTTCATCCCGCAAAGGACTGCTTTACAGGCTTTTTTTTTTTTTTCTTTCTTTACACCCAAGGCGAATTTTCCCACACGTCAGCCTCCCTCCTCTGCCACTGTAAAGCAGCAGCGAGTCACTGTGTGCATGCGTCTGCGTTTGTGTGTGTGTGTGTGTGTGTGTGTGTTGCCGAGGCCCTGGGCATCTTTAACGCCAATTAAGAAAAGGGGCAGAGAAACTAACTCTGGCTGAACTTGCAAGCGCTGACAGGGAGGAACTGAGGAAGCAGGGAGAGAGGAAGGAGGGACAAATCTGTATCTCGTATCTGGGTTAGGTTATTATTATTAGATGTACACATTACCAGAGAAGTCACTTCAGTGCGGTGTGGTCCATCAAACATCCAATAGCGTTTTATTTTGAATATTTACCGCCGTCACCTGTGCCCATTTGTTGGTGGGGTGGTTTGTCAGCAGGGCAAAACATGAATGGAGGATTCTTGTGCGTCTTGGCCCAATAATGGTCAACATTAACTTTTGGCGTCGATCAGGATAAAGGGACAGACAGATTTCACTTTCTTTTACAGAGATGTAGCATTTTTACACTTTTTTTTCTTTCTCAAAATCAGATGTATTTACAGTAGGTGACTGGAATGAGTGAGTTCAAAAGGGGACTGCTGGGCCTTTTATTTCAAAGACATGGGGCACTATCATACATCTAGCAGTGTGTCATTGGTGACCAGCATGAGGAGGAGGTGCCAGGCTGTTGTGGCTGTGTATGGTTCTTCCACAGGCTACTGAGGCTCCTGTTTGTTAAATTAATAAATTGTTAAATTGCCAATATACACATTCAGGTCTTAGGGGGAATGGCAGATGACACCCTGATTGGTTTACTTCATTTTACGCTCAAAAACACACCCATGACTAAGTCAGTGTCTAGATACAGCCCTTTGTGCCACGCCCCCATATTACCTGCCGTTTAAATAGCAAAAGGGAGTTGGACACTCCCAAAATCGCATTTGTGCTATGCACTTTAGACCGAGTGCCATTGACCATTTTAATAGGTCTCATAATGTATTCAGAGCTTTTCCACCCTAACTTTATGTAGGTTCTTTGGTTTGATTATGCTGCCTTGGTTTGCTCAAAACATCAAGTACATCGAGTACGATCCTGCAAAAAACTGCTGATCTTTTCTCATTTTACAGGGGACTTTCATAACCTGAAACAACAGTTTGTTTTTTGATTTCACGTATTATTAAAGAGGTCTAGATCATTTGCTCTCAACTTGGGGGTGGGTACAGGCATTGCAACTTAAATGTCAGGTGTCACAAGAGAAATTAAAAAGAAGGACAGAATATTTGCAAACACAAAATAACAGTTATTCTATTGATTTCTCTTTGGGCTTTTTGTGAACTATTGTATAATTATAAAAAACAAAACACGACTATCTTGTTTTATGGACATTTATATGTCATCTGGTTTACTTTGATCACAATCTGTTTCATGGTCCGACTGCCCTGTTAAATAGCTGTGAAATGGTTCTGAGCAGAGCCTGAAGAATCACCATCCTCTATGTAGAATAAACACTGTGAGGTTTATGTCATATTTTGGACTGGTTCTGGGTTTTTGTTTTGTACTTGTTTTGGCTGGCCAGAGTTTCCTCTGTGTTTCCACTCACACACCTGCAGCGTGTTTGGGCTAATCAGCACTTGCTCAAGTACTCTGATCTCCAGTTTACTCAGGCGATTTTTGTCAGGCGACTTGGTATCTAGCCGCTCTACTTGTGCTGGTAGTTTCTAGAGAGTTTTCTTTGTCGTTTCTATTTTTCACCTGAGCTCTAATTTGCTTCGCTGCTTCTCCACCAGCGACCACTGCTCTGATCAGTACTCCACTTTACCAAGACCTGCTCACACCAACTCCTGTTTGCTCTGTCAAACAAATCCCACGGCGGTCCTACTCTGGTGTCCACTTCTGGGTCCTTAACCTACTACCAAACATCACCACAGTTTAACTGTTTTATATGTGCAAGTGAACATTAAAGCATGTAAACATTTTCTAGTAGACCTAAATTAAAAGTATGAAGCTGGAAATGGGCATTATATGGAACCTGTAAGGATACAGAGTATTTCAACAAAATACTGTTTACTTGTTACTCATCTGCATCTCCTCTTCTCAGTCCTTGTTGATCTCCCTCCTTGTTGCCACTGAATTGGTCCAAATGTTTCACTGCCAGCTCATGTGTTGGTGAAGCTGTGATCATCAGATCTCTTCCCACCACCATCACAGTGGCATTGAGCCACTTTTCTCATTATATCTTCAATTATTTCTCCTGTCAACTCTTTCTAATTGCGAAGGACATGACGCGTGACACATGATGCGTTTCTCAGAATCGTGACTGTTGATTGACTGTCAGTCGGATTGAACGTGATCACTCTGGCGGTGCTGTGATTCAAACAAGCTGTCATCTTCCACACACGACCATGTGTTGCTCATTTATCAGATCAAACCTTTCCTGGTTGCAGAAAGATTGCTTCTTCCAACAGGTTTAGATGACAATAAATGAGAAAGATAGACAACGCAATAAGAGATTTGCTTCATGAATTTGAATGCAAAAAGATTCAAATGTTCTATTGAGCTTTAGATCTCTGTCTACGGGTGGTAGTTCCTACATGTACCTGTGCACACAGGGCCTTCCCCTAGAAATCCTCAACTGGATCTTGAAGGCCATCAGCCAACAATGACTTCTCATAATGAGGGATATATTCCAGCTCAATCAGTCCAGTACCCCCCTACACACACATAGGCAGTATCTGATGTAGATGAGGGCAGGTACTGTAACAGAGGTGGCCGTTGAACAGTGCTGCCCCGGCTTTAAGAACAGGGGCCAGGGCTGTAATTAGCTTACTGCAGGTTCCCAGGCCCTGCTCATTTGTGTCAGCCTCTCAGTAATTCTGGCTGTAATATATCTGCTCGGCCTCATGAGTGATGGCAAAGTGCAAGAGAGAGAGGGAGAGAGGAGAATGGCAGGCTGATTTGTGATGCTCTGGCCTGCTGCTTGCATTTCTAATACAATCCTGCTACAGTTATTTGTCCACCTGATATCAACATCAGCGTAGAGAGGAGAGGAGGCAGGAAAAAGGGCAGAGAGAAGAAAAGGAGAGAAGGCCAGTAGGGCCTTTGACTTGGCTCAAAATGGCACTAAAAAAATTGTGCTAACATTTTTTGGTGAGTATTTAAAGCTACTGTAAGTGAATATAGCTCTATAGTCCAGCAGTTATCACTGTTATAGAATATTTGGTAAGTAACCCATGTCTCTTCTCCTCCTGCTCATGCAGTAAAAGAGAAAAGAAACGTATTGGTATCCCTGCCCACTTCATCCAATCAGGACAGAACCCCATAAAGAGGCGGTCCTGTCTGCTCGTGAACACGCAGAGAGCAAGATCCTTCCGTTTGCTTGTATGTCTGGCGACGACCACTCCAAGTTGGTGTGGTGACGCAGAGATAGAGGGGATTGCTAACCACAAAATGGACAGGAAGTTAGGCAAAACAATGACAAGGAAAGGTCGCAACAGTTCAACACTTATACGTCAGCTGACAACAGCAAAGAGGAGGACAGGTTTAAAGTTTGACGGCAACAACGTGATCGGTTGATTTAACCGCGGCAGAATCTGGTTGGTTTAACTGAAGGAGTGAACGCCCAAAGTCAGCTGATTGAGAAGTGGGGAGAGAGAGTAAGAGAGAGAGAGCTGTGAATGAATGAACAATATGATAGTCTTCCTGACTGAACTTCCGCTGAGCTTCATTTAACAGCCGCTGAAATTGAAAGCTGTGAACAGGTTCCAGCTCTGTGGCTGCTGAAGGGCTTCAGCTCTGTTATATTTTCACCCGATCCTGAATTACAGCACATCGCCTAAAAATACGAATTAGATTAGAAGATTTCGTGCCCTGATTGTGTGAGATTAGATGTCTGCTAAACCAAGTCTTTTTACGCATGGTGACACGAACAGTTGTTACAACCAGCACCCTTCAGTTTTTGATGCCCCACAAATTGGCAATTGACCTACAGCATCCTATCCACACAGAGATGACCAAGATAAAAGAAAGCACAATATCCAAAGAGCCATTCCCTCCCAGTGGTGGGAATCCTGCAGATCGTCAGACATCTCCTGCATCATGTGGGTCACAGGATTATCACCGTGGTGCACATTGTGCAAAATGTTTTGAGAGGTCCATCTATAAAGCAGGAGGCCGCTGGGCTGAAGTGTAGGCTTACACTTAGACTGAAACATTTATCGTGGCTGAACTTTATTCGACATCAGTGAAGTTTTCAGTTCAGCGTAGCTTCACGATCAAGGCGTCTCCGGGTAGACGGACAGATCACAGATATGTCGGTCTGTATCCTTTTCAGTTTCTTTTAAATCAGCTCTGTTTTTGATGTCCTCTTCTGGAGCGTTAGAAAAGGTGAAAGAGTTATGCTGATGTGGTGTGAAGTAACAGGCATGTGATACATACAGTTCTGTATAATAAACAGGCCAACAGATGAATTTCCTAGTAACTAGCTCATTAGCAACAGGTCCAACTAGCCAAGCATGGCAGTATACAGCTGAACAGCTCTATTTCCACACACTACTGCAAAACGACTCGAACTCTAAACATTACACATTATCACCAAGGATTCACAGCATTGTTATCCCTTATACTGGGGCACATGCTTCTGGTTTTCAGGAATATTAACCCACCTGTATGTAGAAACAAAGAGGCAGAAAACTTTATCCTGTGTTCAGCTTGACTGCAGGATTTATTCTGAGGTGCATTCCTCTAAAGGGTTATTTAGAGTATCGCTTCCCTGGGACACAGTCTGTAATATAATGGCCTGTCAATGGCTTTGTCCTTTTCCAGTTGTTGCAGGTATTCTATAACCTTCTTTTTGTAGGTACTGGTAGGATCTCACCATTGGGGAGACAAAACAACCTCTCCATAAGAGAATTGCACAACACAGGAGGGCCAACTCCTCAGGTCAAGACTCTGCTGTCCACTTACATCTGAAGGAGAAAAATCATTCCTTTGAGGACAACAATGTAAACATCTTGGCCGGAGAAGACAGAATGTTTGAAAGAGGAGTTAAAGAATCCATCTATGTCAAACTGGAACGACCGTCTTGGTGGTTGCCTACGACATGACTTACCACCCACGTACAATGCAGTACTGAGTTCCCTCCCCAGACAGCTTAACAACCATTCACACCTGGGCTCACCTAGCCCTAGCAACCCACATGAAGGCCGGTTAAGTCAACGACCCACAAGTGGCCCTAACGACTCTGAAACTCAGAGCTCACACGTGTCCTTAACGACTCTGTAAGGACACTCCCACACAGAGTTTAAAAGCCTGCGACTCCCCTCCAGTCAGTTAGACCTGAAGAAACCTCTTGAATGAGAGGTGAAACGTCTGCAAGAAACTGAAACAAGTCCAGTTACCTACGATACAGCACCTAGAATTTCAGGTAATCGTTAAAAGCCACTGGTCACACAGGAGAGTGATGGACAGCTCATACGCTGCACCATCAACTACCATCTTACACACAGCTGGTTTGGTGTTTTCAAGACCAAAGTGATACGAGCAAATGAAGTGGAGTGCCAGCGCTTTTTTTTTCAATTGATCCCAATGAGGAGCGAGCATCTACAGCAGCAGTCGGCCGCCCAGAGAAAAGTCCCAGCATCAGGCGTCCTTTTCCTGAGCGCTTCAAACTGAAAAATCTTCCAGCTCTTCAGAAACGTGCTGGTGACGTCATGTCGCTGTTTTTCCCGGCCTAGGCAGCAATATTCACCGTATTTTTGTGTCCTATGGATCATGTCATGCACCCACATCTGCCTTGCTCTGATGTTCCAATGTCAAACTAAAAACCAACAGATAGTAAACTGCAGAGGGGCAGTGTCGATCATACAGCAGTGGTTGTCAAGAAATAGGTGTCATAGAGACAAAACGCACGTGCAGCGTTTTTTTTTTATCTTAAATTCTTTGGCTCAAATACACAGAGCTGTTCCGTCTGAAAAAAACAAAACAAAAAATGCCATGTGGACAAGAGTGTGTGTTCAGATCAGTTTGGATATTGAAGAAAAAAGGTTTGTGGAGAAACTTAGTAATGTTAAAGTCAACATGTTTCATGTCACTGATCAGAAGAAAAATATATCATATTATGACAAAGAATAAAGGAGTACTGTGCAGGATTGTAAAAAACAAAAGTGCTCTCTACTGTACTTGAAATGTACAAATGTTCGTTTACATGAGAATCTTAATTACTACTCGCTGTTTGATGCTGATTAATGGTGGTAAAATAAACCCTACAGTAACAGCCTGCAGACACAGGATTGATGACTGATGTAAGTATGTAACTTTATAAAATAATTCTTGCAAGGCATACATAACAAGACCCATACATAACCCAATGGTTAGCTTTACATGAAATCTATATTGGAAAGCCTATGTTAAAATGTAGTTTATATGGTGTGGGGCATTAACCAGGCAGGGAGGGTTAAATAAAAAGATGTGTTTGGTTGCATTATAAAAAATGTAGGATCCAGCCTTCACAGCTTCACCCATAGAGACGTACTGATACCAGAGACAGTAAAGCTCTAAAGCTGGTGGGAAAGCACTGCTCAAACAAACAAGTTTGAAGGAAAAAAAAAGGTCCTTTTCATCATAGTTTCATAGATACTTTACTTTCTTATTTAACTTTAGCTGATTAAATCAGTTCTGAATTTGATTTTGTATAATTTGAATGTGTTTGCGTTGGAAACCTGGTGAAATTGTCAAACATTCTCTCAGCTGCTGCAAAAGTTACCATAAAAAAAAAGTGGCCTCACCTTAGCAATATTGTGGGCAGTGGTTAAATGTGCATTCATTCATCGGATTCGGGATGAAGAGGGAAGAGGAAGAAACTCCCACACCCCACCGATTCACATTACATCATTTTTCCTCACGGATTTGCCCTATAGTGTTTGAAAAGCAGCGGCCTTGTAAGACAGAGAAGACTGTTGCAGTATCTTGGCATTCCATGCCAGGTTGTCTCTCTGTAATTGTTTGTAACGTCATGCATGATTTTTGAAAAGGTTAGTGGGCTCCCACAGTGTGTGTGAGTGTGTGTGTGTGTGTGTGTGTGTGTGTGTTTTGATAGCTTGGCTGCAGGGTAGAGTCTTAGTGTGTCTTGCTCTTGTCGGTGTAAGAACAGATGCTGGAGGCGAGCCCCTGGGCTGCCCTCAGGGCTTCATATACTCTGGAGATACACACACCTGACATGCAGCAGTGCACACACACACACACACACGCACACACACACAGGCAAGCAAACACAAATCCTGTTAATGCTTGTATTTACATAGGACCTTCTGATCAATGTCATGTGGAATATTTGCCAGTTCTTTGAGACAGACTCGCATACGCAAATGCCTATTGTGCAGACACACACACACACACACACACACACACACACACACACTCCAGTGTATCCTCTCTTTTTCCACTCTTTTCCCTCTTAAGAAAGCTGCACTTAACCTGCTAGAGGATGAACGCAGCGGAGGTGTAGAAAGGTAGCTGTTAACTCTACCTAAACACTTATTACCTGGCATTGTAGGTTCAATCTAATTACCTGATTGAGTTGCCTACATGGATTTCTCCTCCGTCTGTCAGCGCGCTTAGAGCAAGCCACTCATTATCACAGCGAGACAGGCTTTAGCTGGAGGTTGTGTTTTACTTTCAACACCCCGAGGTGTCATTATGGCTGTCAGAGACAGTCAAGTGGGTGACACACATGCAGCCTATGCGCACACGTTCTGAAAGGCGCCGGGCCTATGTATGTATGCAAATTCAAGCCAAATCAGACTGGGATCCGTTTCAGTAGTATGTTAGCAACGTTCACTTTTCCAGACTTTAAACATTTATTAATGGACAACATGTCTATCATCTCTGCATGTCTCACCAACACTGACTATATACATTTAAAAAGTGGGTTAAGGTCAATTTCACAGAGAAAAAAGGGGAAAAGGACTACAGAAGAAATGAAAATGATCCAGGTACTCAGACAAAAAGCAACTGTCTGGCTCCTCACATCTGCTTTAAGTTGAGCAACAACAAAGCTGCCCTCTGTACCCCGTATGATCCACACTGTAAAATCTTGGAAGTGTTTGAAAACTCAGCAGTGCATAGAGGATCAGTCTACCATTAAATTCTAAAATTATATCAGAAGACAGAAAGAAGATAGCAAAGATGCTGTCAAGAAAACACATAGGATTTTGGAGGGATCGTGCTTCACTGCCAGCAAGCTGCTCTGAGTGGACGGAGATGTAAGCGAACATGATCCATGGAAAACACAGAGGGTGTTGTACCGCTGTTTATTTGCACCCCTACAGAACGCTGCCATCATGAGCTCCTGGTAACACTGCCTATAGGCCAGGCAGCCAGCGCTGAGCCTGGTGGATCACATGCACAGCCAGGTTGCTGATCTTTCATAAATGGGTCGGATCAGATCGAAAAATTGGTTGACTGCAGGTAGGAGGGTGGTTATGGTCTTTCAAAACTGGGCCCCAGCTGTGGCCTTGATGTAATTTGTATGATAGCAAGAACCTGAAGTGAGCAACGGGGCACTTAATGAAGATCTTTCATCAGGTTATGGAGTTTCTTTAGAGTCAGAATGTTCAGATTTCTTCTAAATTAATTTCAACGAAGGCGTTTTTTGAGACATATGTGGGATGTTTCACCATGGGAGGCGACACGATGATTATTATTTCCTTGACTGGAGGTTTACAGGATTGGTCTTTTGAAGTCATAATGATTTTTAAAGACATCCTGGCAGCTTAACTCTGTCACACAAATCATCAGACCACCAACACAAAAGAAGCTAAGATGTGAAAAAGCATAGCACTTTCTATGTTCTTTTAAAAGTTGCACATAAACATGTAAAAAAAAGTCACATCAAAGCCATCTTGGCTGGTTAGTAAGGAAGTTATTCTTTGCTAAAAAGACCAGGCTCCTATCTAAATGAATGGGGAGAGAGCCATAACTTCACCTTCATTGTTCACTGAGGAATACAACTGCATATAAAGAGTGACCAGTCAAATCTGACGACAAATCTGCTTTAAATGTGGTGACTTTGCCCCAAAATAAGCTTTAAAAGGGGTTTTTCCTGACAAGTGACACTTCCGCTGTGCATGTGCGTGGTTTCACGACACCTACGCCGTCAGTCCATCCCACCAGAACACTTAAACAAATGAGAGTTTAACGTCTAATGTTTGAATAATCTCGCCTTCCTCGGTAATCCCGTGCATTAGCGTGATGTCCTCCTCTTCCCCGCAGTCCGTCTGCAGCTCGCGTCAGTGGGATACGTGTCGTAAAACTGCCATCTCTGGCGCCGAAGACTTTCCTATTAAAAACGCTTCATGTGGTTTGTCTCCTCGCTCATAACCTCTCCGGTCATATCCAAAATATCCATTTTGTGTTTTTATGTTTCATTTTTGTCCTCCAAAAAACAAAGACACACCAGCACACTGTCACTGTGCGACTGACGAGTGATTCAAGTGACCCATCAGCACAAGGGCTTCTACATTAAAGGTTGTATCAGCGATCCTGGTTGCCCTCACGTCCGTTGCGAGATCCCAAACAAACAGAGCCAGCTAGCCCCTCCCTCCCGTGTTTTGAAAATGATCATGGACGCGCATTTTCATGAACGTGCATGACCATGAACGCTAATAGCTAACAAACGCAACTCGCAACTAACAAACGCAACTCACATTTCTAAATCTGATACTCTGTTCAGCATTACTTCATCTACGTTTGCTAGACCTATCCAAATTTAGACGAGCTTCGGTCACATTTCACATCCAAACAAGTCAACAAGCAAATTCACATCCAAACAAGTCAACAAGCAACACGCTAGCAGTGCCAGAAGAAACAGCGCGAGCTCGACATCCAATTTAAATCCTTTTAGTTCTTTTACTTCCTTCCATCTTTCCATGGCCTTCCCGATACTTATTCTGGTCTTGGAAAATACACGCTGGTATTCTCTCACTCTTTCTCTTCTTGGGTATTGATTCCGCCATTCTAGCTTCTGATAACACCGTCAGCTGACCTCCTTTGGCTACCACTTCGTGTGCACGAGCGTGAAACACCACAACACCCACCCATTGTCTGTGATTGGTTGGAACACTGTTTATTTTGCTTTTGAGTTGTTGGTAGTACCATTTGTTTTTGTGTGCGATCTCGGAGCCTAGGCTGCCTACAGAGACGTGGTTTTTTGACGGCCTGCTTATGGGGCGGGCAGCTAGCGGATTGTGAGGAATCATGTGATCATTTATGTTTCGGCCCAGAATCGCTGATACAACTTTTAACACTGTGGACCTTAATGACCTTAAATCTTTGGTAGTCATATGCTCCTGTTGTCACCACCCTTTATTACCCGTCCACACAGTCAGCATAGTGCGGTTTCTTCTGTGTGATATTACATGACTTTGATGTAAACTCACTCCTAAACCGAAACGTAAGGACGTTGTCTTGTGAATCGGATCCCTTTTTCGAGTGGCGGACCAGATTTGTGGTCAGGTTGAGGGCTGGAAATGTGAACTGAAGAGGCAGCCAGTGACCATCACGACACGGCGAAGGAACGTCCGCGTGACATCTTTATCAAAAATGCCAATTTCCATTCAGGCTCGCTCTGTCTCTCAACCTTCCGTTATGTTTCCTTCCCTCTGTCGCACACACATACACAACACAACACACACACACATCATCATCATAGGGTTGTTATTAGCCCTATGATGATCACCCGTTGCCACTACAGTGCTGCGCGTAAAAAAAACAAAAAAGCTTTTTTTTTAAAATGTGAGAAAAGGAGAAAAGAGGAGGAGGAGGGGGGGCTGGAGAGATGAGGCGATGGGAGGAATGACGGCGGTGTGCGGCGGAGGCATATGTCACATCCTATCAGGCGACAGGACGAGTGAAAGATACAGTATTGCCTCTGCCGTGTTAGGAAATCGCGAACACCAACACACACACACACACACACACACACACACACACACACACAGAGAGCAGGCCCAGCCGAGCTTATCTGGCTCTCCACGGCTGCGCGGCCTCCATGCAGAGCAGCCGGAGCTGTCGGCGGAGGCCCGGATCATTTTGGACAGTATCATTAAATGCCATGTCATTACCCGTTATGGAGTAGTGCTCTCACTCCCCGCGTCTCCCCCGGGACGGTGTAGCCCATCTGATAGGTATGAAGGAGTGTGTGTTTGCATGCGTGTCAGCGCGCGTCCTGCGTGTTTGTGTCTCGCGGAAAAAGGGTTTGATGAAGGCGGGCAGAGACGGGAGGCGGGGAGGGTTACGGCGTCGGCCGCGGGAAATGGGATGGACGGGGTTGAGAGACGGAATTGGCATTAAATTTCCGACGTGGCGCGAGGATTGACTTTGACTGGAGCGCAAGGGGGCTATTAGCTTATCTTTAAGGCTGTGTTTGTCACAGCGCTGAGGGCAGCTCCGCCAGACAGGCCGGGAGGAGAGAGGGGAGGGCTGAGCTGAGCTGAGCCGAGCCGAGCCGAGCGTGGGCTGAGCGATATGGATAGGTGAAGGCTCCCGGTGGGACTCGCTGCCTGAGCCGGCGAGCCGCACTGGGGGAAGGAGAAGGAGGAGAGCGGCTAAATTGAAGGTTTATTTATCCAATTCGCTGTCAAGGTCGGCTTGTCGGTGAGCTGTCCTGTGTGTGTTCACAAAATGCCAAAATCTCGATGCATTGTTTAAAAAAAAAGAGAGAGAGAGAGAGAGCACGCGGCGAGGAAAGGGGGGAAATCAATGACCTTTGGTTGCGTCAAGCTTCAAGCTGCCAGCACCTCTTAAGGCTGTCCTTACCGGCCATTATGGTTGCCTTTTAAAAACAAGGCAGGGGAGAGAGGAGCTGTCGAGAGAGAGTAGTCCAACATTGACACAAACATACACACACAAATACAGAAAGATGTACGCCGAGATTCACACACACACACACACAAATCGCCCACGTGTACTAACCGAGCGGCGGTTCCTTCAGGTTGATGCACACCTTACACGGTGAAACACACTCAGTTAAGCAACAAAAAGTGATTTAAATGTTGGGTTAACGCATTACGATCGCCCCGAAACCACTTTTGCGCCGTTTGGAATTGCCGCGCCCGATAGTTTCCGCGGCCTCTACGCGATAAGGTCTCCATCAGGAAAGACACCCGCTTAGCTTTTAGCTCATTTTACATGATTGGATGGGACTCCAGAAGTGAACCCGAGTGCCGCTCATCAGTGATAATCAGTTTATCCTTTTATATCTCAATGAATAAGATCAGGCAGCGCTGATTGTCGGGGCTGATGGGCCGTCCTGGTTCAGCATGGCTAACCCCGGAAATGCAGGTTGAATAGGAAAAAAGGGCTTTTGATGTAGAGCATTAATCAGTTTGGCTTCGGCTTCAGCTGCTACCGCCGCCGCCGCCGCAGTGTAACAGCGCTATCCTTTAGAGGGACCCCCTCGTCAGAGTTTTGGAAGGCCTCTGTCAACGTGAAAAGAACATGACCTTTAAGATCGTATCAGCATGTTTGCTGGTGCATACACAGCCGAGGAAAGGGTTCAGTGGCCCATCAGAAAAAAGGAGAGCAAGAAAGGAAAAGACAGGAAAAGAAAAGAAAATTGTAATTCACTCTGAGGGCTTTTTGAAAGAGCAGTTTGCTGACACTCAAGTGTGAGCGGCTTTAATGCCACGGAGGGGAAGGAGCGAGCGAACATGAAAACAACCTCGCACGGAACGATTTGTTTCCTCGATCGTTCTTTTTCATCAGCGGTGTCTAACTGGATACGACTCATGATGGAGCGACATGCATTTAAAGAAAAACATGGTGATAACAATGGAAAAATGGGGTTAAGTTCATGTTTACTTCAAATGTGAATTAGTAGTAAACCTGGCTCAAAACTAATGCATCAGCTGACATGTATGATGATTTTGAAAATTCTATTTTATATTTCTGAATCCTTTAGATTTTACAGGCCACATGTGCTTCTCTGGCCATGGTGGGATATTCTGGAGAGCTCCGTCGTGTGTGTGTGTGTGTGTGTGTGTGTGTGTGTGTGTGTTATTGAGTCTTATGAAGAGCTGATAGTGGTGTGATGGTGGTCATCAGTCACCTCCTACACCTTGTCTACCAGTCTGTGGTACTGGCTGCCTGCTGTCACACACAAATACACAGAGATACACCGACGCAACCAGATCTGCCCACTCACATGAACGTCTGCAACCACCATGTTTAAATTACGTTTCATTCCCCAGTCATCGCACTATCTATTATTCTGGCCTTGTGCCGGAATAAATGTTGGCGATGTATGTTTTTTTGGAAACCGCAGATGTGTTAAAATTGATTTTATGTCGAAATAAGGCTGTGCATGTGGTCTGGTTAGATTTAGGCTCAAAAACCACCTGGGCAGGGGTGAAGGAAGCTGTGAATTGTGAATGTGATGTGATACGTGTTGTAGAAATATCAATATATTCATATTGTCAGTGGGCTTGAGAAGTTTTTTAATTCATTGACAAGTGCAGGACGAACGAATGAACATTTTGTGCAATACATTTTGAGTCAGCATGTGTCTAGAGTATGTAACATTTCTGCATTAAATGTCTAAAACCCTTTCTTACATATTTTGTTGAGTTCTGTGCTTACATCATCCCACATGTCTCAAACAATGTTCAAACCCAGAAAAATATGTAATTTTATTCAAGGTAACGGTGCATTTCAATTGGTCACCTCACCACCATCTTCCAAGATATAGTCAGAGTGCAGAAGGACAAAAATGACTAAACATAACACTTTAATAATCACCTCATCACATAATATAGATTTTCAGCAATGCTGTTTCTTTAAGAATGAAGACAACAACTCCCATCGTCAGAAATGACATACTGTGCATTTAAAATACTGACCTAACGGAATTAATTGATTTTCTCTCTCTCTTTTTTCTTTTTTTTTATGTCTGGCAGATGTAAGGAAGTGGAACAAGCTGAAAATAAGAATATGTACTATAAATTACACTTAAAATAAAAAAAAAATTCTATTCCTCTGATGTGGAAGTGGCAGGGCTTTTCCAATCCGTGGATGCTGGCAGAGTCTCTTCTCAGAGGACCCGATCCTTCCCTTTACAAATGCACCGCTGTGTATTTCTTTGTTGTAAATCATGCTGCTTTTCATGTTCGTGGAATGAGCCTAATTCCAAATCCCTGTCTCCGTGATGTACAGAGTGTACCAGCTGTACAGAGTCCAGGAAAGGCATATCTAGTCAAAGTGTATGCAGTGTGTATCCCCTCGGCGGTAGAGATTAAGCTGCATTAACACATTGTTCCTGTGGTCTCTGTGGTACGAAGTCTGATTACTTAAAGTGCAACGCTAGTTTCTTTTCAGTTTTTCACAAAGAAAAGACTCTGAGCGTAATGGTCTTTTTTCTTTCTTGAACCGCTTGCATTTCCCTCAAGCATACTGTGATTACAATTTCTATTTTTCCCTCAGCATTCTCTCTCTTTCTCTGTCAGAGTTAAGGAGAGATCATACAAGTCACAATATAACATTTTCCAGGGATAAATATCCCAGGGCAGCAGCCGCCGCCGCCGTCTCCAGAACTCCCCCTATCTGCAATTTGCACTGACCAACGCAGCATGTTGAAAAGAGAAAGAGGAAAAAATAAAATAAATCCACGCGTCCCCAAAGCGATTCCGTGATCGAGATCCATGTCACGTTCTCGCCGTTTGCAACGCTGGAAACCAACACAGCGCCCGGGTCCCAGGCCTCGGTGTGATAAGAAATGTGTAAAGCTGAGGATAGAAAGAGTGCAACGTGAAGGAACAGTGACATGCAAACAAGGAAGTGGAATGAGCATGTTTTCCTCCTTGATGAGGAAGTGAATAGCATCTGACTAGAAACACATTGTGGTACCACTCAGTAATTATGGTGTCAGGTTAATGTGTTCAGTTCTAGGCAGATGTTTTAGAAGCTGAGGATATCTCAAGGAAATTGAATCGAACGCAACTGGATTTGTTTTTTTGTCTTGAAGACGTTTCACCTCTCATCCAAGAGGCTTCATCAGTTCCTGCTCGCTTGACCCAGCCTAGTCTTCAAGACAAAAACCCAAATCCAGTTGCGTTCGATTCAATTTCCTTGAGATAACTATGACCTGAATGAATGAGAATATTCACAGACTTGAAGCTGAGGATAATTCAGGCTGACCATTTAGGTTGACTATGAAAGCAGCTTATTACTACCCGTATGAATGTTTGCTGTTAGGCGGCGGCCTCTAGTGGCCGTGGTAATTATTATGCGAGCAAAGGAGCGAGAGAGAAGTAGTATAAATCGCAAAAAAAGTCTGTATAGGGAGGAGGTTGGAGACAAATAGTTTGGTCAAACAAGCACAGGACAGTGTGAAACCAGATGTCTGCAGTGAGTTCCTTTAAAGACACACTGTGGAATTATTTCTCCCATCTAGTGGTTGAATTTTATCTTGCATTCAAACGAATACTGCTCTCTAGCGCCTCGCGTTTTCAAATGTGCGTTGCAACCTGTTGGAACTACGGCAGGCGGAATGTGTCAAGATTCAAGAACTTATGACAACAACATGTCTTCAAACAGCACTTCATCAAGTTTAGTTTCGGGTGATGAGGTACGTTATTTCAGACAGACTTCAAACTGCAGCTGACGAGCGCGTCTGGCTAAGCTCCTTCTCCGTTCCACAGTCACGCTGGCTCTGAGTGAAAACGCCTTTAGCCTTATCTGTACCACGTAGAGCTTTTTGTCCCTCTCACCAGTTCATCGTTTTTTATAGAGCGGAAGGACATGGAAGCCTCCGTAGAGCTCTGCCGTCCTATGGAAATACAGAGAAGTGATTCTTCCCTCAGGAGGAGAAGTGAGATTGTTGGCAGAGATCATTTTACACCAATGAGGACTTATTTATGAATGAAGACGTTGATTTGAGGTAATAAATTACTTAACAGTGTACCTTTAACTTAGTACATAGTAGTGAACATAGTTCATTTAACCAAAACCATGCTTTTCTAAACTTAACCAAGGTGTTTTGTAGATGTTGTATGTTGAGAACAGTGATATCGGTCATTTTGGGAGTTGCTGGCATTCAACCTATTCAGTCGTTCTGGTATAAGGATGTGTTAGGATAACTCCAATTTGATTTATTTTCATAGTCTTGACCATTCTTGCTCCAAAAATAATAACATTCAACTCTACAAGTTAATTACTTAGATCCAGTAACGCTGCAAATATGACTAAAAACACATCATAGGGTGCCTGACGATCAGAGCGGTTTTAAACAAAGTAACTTGTTGCTAGGTTCCTTGATCTCAGCAATTAACAGTGCTATCAGAACCAATATAATTGAGGCTGCAGAATGACGTATTTTGGTAGGCTAACCTGGAATTTAGCATGGCTCTTCTTCCCATGACATTTTGTGTTGCAAGATAAATCTTAGAAATCTTTACAAGTCAACACCACTGACTTTTTGTAGCATAAATCTAAAAGTGAAAAGCTAATGTTAAGCAATACATGACCTACGTTGCATTCACATGATTTCACCACCACTAGGCTTCCTACTACACTGCACTGTACACATGAGTGTTGATCAATATGACTTATGACTGGTGAGTAGATGACCATGTACCTTTTTTCAGGAATGTATCTGAAAACCTATTCAAAATACCCATTGACCTTTTAGGACTCATTCCTGCGGCACTCTATTGATGGCCACAGCCACTATATGAAAATAGGTCTAAAGATCGATCAAACCAAATTGATGTTTTAATTTAAAATCACATTCCATGCTGTAATTGTCATCTCCATTTTTATTTGTTTTTTTTATTCCATTTTTGTTTTATTACTGATCTTCTTGAGCCGTCTATGCAAACCCTCAGCCTGAAATGTTTGTAAAGATTCTGATTGAATTCCATAGGAATATATGACAAATACTTTGAGATGGATTGGGACCAGCAACAGATGTGTACGTGACTGATCTTTAGAGCAGAAGTGTCTTGTCTTCACTTCTGGGACCCATATGTTGGACCTAAACCCGCTACATATTGTAGATGCAGTAGGTATGCATGTAGTACACTCATGTACACGTATGTGTGTTGTTTGGCCGTGGACCAGAAATATGTTTTACTATCGTTCACATTTGTCCACAGTATGTGTGTATATGAATGCATTTACCTGGTTATGCTCTGTAAAAGTACTTTAGTGTAGGTGTATACAAGACTGTATGTTTAGATGGATAGACGCACATTTGTTTGTGTGGGTGACACAAATGTGTGTGTATTGCCTAAGGATGTGTAAGCATGAACAGCATGTGTTAAAGATACCATGTGTTCCCGCGTGTGAATGCTGTGTGTATGTCTCCGAACGTGCACGTGGATCAGCTGAAGTTTGATGTGGATCCAGGGCTGATTTGGTGCTCAGAGAATTTGGCTCAGTATGAAAGGAAAACGTAGAGAGACGGATGGAGTGACCGGTTGCTGCGTGTCGACATGCCACTCTGAAAAGACGAGAGAGGAAAGACATGAGAAAAGAGAGGAGGACTAAAGGAAAATAATCAATGGTGTAAATACAGTCAGTTTAAAGCAACGTTATGTAGAAAATGGCATTTTGTGAGATTTGGCGCCCCCCACAGTTTCTGAGTTCAACTTGCTCCCCTGAATACAAATTCAAGGTGTGTTACAATTGTTCAGACGTAGGTGCTAACAACAAACAAAACTCTTTACGTCATAACAATATTATGTCATAAAACGTGTATCTTGAAGTAAACATGTATCTAACGCTGTGACCCTACCCTCTCACTGAAACAAGTGATAGGGGGCAGAGTGGCACCATTCACCCCATTACAAGACACTGTACCATCCAAATTATTTTGAAGCTGTTATTTTGGGGAAAAAGTTTGGAAACCCTACCTAACCCTAACCCTACCCTAACCCTAACCCAACCCAAACATAGTTTGGATGGCTCTGGTCATACCGCAGCTGAAAGTGAGATAAAGCACCCTTCCAGTCAGTGTTCCTCCTGTCCAATGGTCAACGTTCTTTAGCAAACACAGAATGGGGGCATGGTTGATTTTCATGTGTAGTCATTACACCAGACTGCCAAGGAGCTCTAGCAAGATCAGCATCACTAGCACAGATTATTAGCATAAATATTAGCAGGGATCGTGATAGCTGTCACTAATTGTTTTGTGTGTATTGAGGAGTTGCAGAGTTTATTCATGGTCAAACTGTAACCTTCCATACATCCATCCATTATCTGAAACCGCTGATCCTCTTCAGGGTCACGGGGGGACTGGAGCCAATCCCAGCTGACATTGGGGGAGCATTGGGGTACACCCTGGATAAGTCGGCAGTTCATCACAGGGCTGACATATAGGGACTAACAGCCATTAACGCTTACATTAACACCTACGGACAATTTAGAGTAGCCGATTAACTATTTTGCATGTCTGTGGCTCGTGGGAGGAAGCCAGAGTAGACAAAGTTCACAAAAAACAATTATTATCAACTACTCAACTTCTAGTGAAAAGGCAACCAGATAAACTCACAAAACAAAAAGATGCACAAGGCCGAGCATCTTTGCTGGATTATTCAGACAATATAATCGTGTGTATATTATTAACACAATATCAATATTTCATTTTTTATATCACGGTTATCTAGAATAGCGCCATATTGCGATATCTTCAATAGCAACCTTTAGGTCATGCAGAATTAGTCTGTTTATGTCCAAGTTCCTTCAGGCCATGAAAGCAATTAATGAAATTAAAATTTTAAAAAACGAATGGATGAAAATACATCTAAGTTGAGTTGACTGTATGACTGAACAGTAGATGCGGTTTTGTAATATATTATTATACAAAAATGTTGTGTCTTGACATGTAGTGAGTTTATTTTTGTGAGTTTATGACATATAACAGCTGGCATACATCTCCCAGCTGAAACTACAGGGCGCTATCGGACTATCGCCTCTTGTTTCTACAAAGTGGTAGTATAAGACAAGACGGGCTGGGGCTAGCTGATTAGCATGCTAACTTAAGTAGATATCATTGAAACACAGTACATAAAAGTCCATGACAGAAAAATGTCAACACTATTTTTCCTTTACATTCTGTCGAATGATACTTGAAATGTTTTTGAGCTTTCTAAACTAAAACTTGGAACATATTTTACAAATTGCTCCTTCTAAAAAAAGCTTGACTTGTCTTGGCAGAGACTCGCATTTTCACTTCATCTCAATAGGATTTAAGGACACAGGGAATTCCTTTGCAAAATAGGCCACTGTATCGTTTACAGGTGAAAGCCGGTTCCAGCTCTCGCAGCTCAACTAGTGAACTTTCTCTTAATCTTAATTCACCATTGAAGTGAGAGAGGGAATTAAACACTACAGAAAAGTGTTTGTGTCTGATATCTGTAAGAATTAAAGGCAGAGAGAAGGCAAACAAACTAAGTATGACTTAGGCTCTCCCCCAGACAAATATCTTCCCTCCAACCAATCTGCTCGTCACACTGAAGGGAGACTTCCATACTGCAACTGCATAAATGTTTAATGACATCGGGTACAACCGACGCTTTGAAAATGTGCTGCTCTTTTAATTTCCTTTCCTTTCGTCTTTTTTTTTCCTTCGTTAGCTCTCCCTACGCTTCTGTCTCACAGCATGTCCTGAAGGGAGCCAAGTCAATTGTGCGCTTGTGATATTGTGCTGTTACTAATGTGCTAATGCTAATTGAGCAAATGATAGTTCTTCTTTCCCCTCTCCCGTTCAAGTCTTTACATGGATTTTATGTTTCTCTTCATCACATGCTCGGACCATGCGAGTTCCAGCTAACGGCCCGACTGTGTTTTGTGCTAAGTGGGTACGTTTTTTGCAGATAGTTCATCAAGCCAAGAGAGAGATGGATGATAAACATTTTTCCGCTAGCGGCCAGTTTTAAGGGAGAAAGGATGGAGAGACTGAGGCGGGAGAGGCAACATGTAATTAATCCTCAGGACAGAGGAAATAAGACACTGAAGATGGAAAGAGGGAGGAAAGAAATTAGAAAGTCAACAGAAGAATGAGAGGAAACAGCCACCGACTAAACTGAGGTGGCCGACGGCTAATCGTGAAACCTGCAGCAGTATGTGTGAAATGCATTGTGTTAGCCCACCTTGCGAGAGAGGCCTGCGGTGTGAACGGGTGACCTGCCTCTCCGAAGATCAGGAGGGTGACTCCCAAAAGGTGCACCCCAACATGTTTAACCTCACCTCCCCTTTGGCCTTTAAGCACAGAGTGGGTCATATTGTGTGTGTCTGTACATGTTTACTCATGTACCTGTGTGTGTGTGTGTGTGTGTGTGTGTATTGGTTCAGTGCTGGAGTGATGGTGAATACCATGAGGAGGAGGAGGAGGAGGAGGAGGAGGTGGAGGGGTGACTTTAATCCTCAACTTTCCACCCCCAAGGTAAGACTGAAAGGATGAAAGGAGAATTTAGCTAGGCCCCTGTGTGTTGTCTTTGTGTGTGTGTGTGTGTGTGTGTATGGCGCTCACATCTGCGCAAGTCTTGGGCTCGGCCATAGAGAATGAATGGGTTTAGTGCCGCGGCCGGACAGAAAAATCAATGCTTCATATGAGGAGGCTGCGGGGGTTAGGCCTCCGTGTTCATGTCAACAAGGCTATTGGTTTTCTTAATACTCCAAAGTTGGCGTTTCCCCGCTTCGGGAGGGCCGGTGAGGTGACTTGTGTGGTCAGAGCTTAACAAAGGGATCCTGCCTTCTAGCCTTTTGCTGTACTCCTTGGCCGAGGGAAGCCGAGCCAGGATTAATTACCAACTGTGCCGGCTGGATATTAGTTGTTGTTTTCTCCCATTGTCACATGGCACCAGTGGACGGAGGCTATTGGAAGCAGCTTGTGTGCTGCAGAGCACTGGGCTAATACTGTTAGATGGAGTAACACAGTTAGATGTAATAGTGGTTGGATGGCAGTGTGGCAATCATGCTTCCCCTCAGTATGGCTGTCACAGGAATAATCAATGTTTCTGCCAGTATATGATTATTTAACAAGACGGACAACCAATCATTTTACTGAACAGAACTCAGTTCAAAATTAAAATGAAACTATAAAAATATTTAACACAAAAATTGGGTGCATTGCACATGTTTTTTAGACCTGTAACTGATGGCTCCTTTCAACATCGATGAACCTGCTAATTATTTTCGGGGTTTATCGATAAATTGTCTAAAAAAAATTAAAAGTCAAAAAATGTAATGGTCAGCAGCCCCTCAGTTCAAAGGAAATTAGAGTTAATATAATGTAAGACAAGTTTTCACATTTGAGAAACTGAAACCATACGTTTGACAGAAACAACTGAGTATTACAATTAAATAGTTGCAGATAAATTTAATGGATTGATCGCTGCAGTTTTATGTGGATTAATGAAAATGATAGAAAATAACAAAGGTTAACAAGCTTACTTTACAGTATAATATGTAAGAATTCTGCATTAAAAATGTTTAAAAACAACTAGATCTTTGCTATATAATTTGTTGAGTGGTGTACTTTACTTAACTTTACTTAACATTATCCCAATGTTTCCATTCCTGGTATGTTCAAACCCAGAGAAATCCACAAGTTTACTCAAGCTAATGGTGAGCTTTGTTAGGTCACTGCAGCTACTTCCGGGATAGGGAAGTCTGGACACGAGACTAAATTTAAGGTGAATAAAACTTAAAAACATAATCCAATCTGTTAACATTTGTGCCTGAGTCACATCAGGTAGATTTTCGTCAGCAGTAGTGGAACATTTTTGTTTATTTACATTTCTGTACACTAGCCGTAAGCTAACGTTAGCTAGCAACGGCTCAGAGGTCGTCTCTGTGGATCTCTGCTGCAGCAGGGTGAAATTGGAGTGGAAATAAATCCACTTTTTAATACCAAACGTTTAAACGAAATCTCTGAGCCTCCTCTCAATGGTACACAGTTCCAGATCAGAGAAGAATCTGATGTGACTCTGGGTGTTTATTCTCCAGAGAATCTGGCTCTAATCCGGAATCTCTGGATCTTTCCCCCATGCTGCCCGGACCTCCGAACCCTGCAAACATCTTTTATTTTGTTGAGTTTTGATAGAGAGCCACCTAGTGGCAGAAGTTACATAGGCCTATAGTACATTTAAATAATTACTCAATAATCAATAATAATACATTCTACATTTAGGGCCCTATTAGCCCTGTTATAACCACAAATATAAAAAATATAACATTAAAAATATATCATTATAATGCTGCTTGCTATGTTAATGCATCAGTAAGTAGAGTGCATACCTCCGCCAAGGCCCAACAGTCCCCTTCAGATTAGCAATATTTCTAAGAAATGAACATAAATGTCAAAAAACACCTCATCTTGCAATGCTAAAGAAACAATTCCTGGATCCGTCCCTTTATCCGGATCTGTACCAAAAGCTAATGGGTCTATTCCTGGCTGAGACCCATCCTCCATCCAAGTTTGGTGGAAATCCATTTTGTAATTTTTGTGTAATATCACAGACAAACCAACCAATTAACCAACAAACAAACTGACACATGTAAAAACATAAGCTCCTCGGTGAAGGTTATGATAAATCACACATACACAACCACACATACACACAGAAACCAGTCGTTAGCGACACTGTGCTATAGACAGCAAACCTGTAGGGAGGGGTCTGAGGGTCGACGAAGGCAGGGCCGACCCAGCCGTTGAGCATTGCTCACCCAGAGCAATCGGATGAAAACGCAGTGCAGATGTAATTTGTTTTCAATGGCTGTTTCAAAAGAATAATTGTGGTGACACTGGCCGGTCGATAATATGGATTTTTGTTTTTGAGTGCGGTGTGTGTGTGGCGCTAAGAGAGGGCAGGAAATACAACGCTGCAGACCCAAATACAATAAAAATGGATTGTGTGTGTGTGTTTGTAGGGGTATTTGCAGGTCTGGTAACCATCACTGGGCCCTGGACATCATTGGAAGGATTACTAAATGTGTCCTGTGGGCTAGCTATAGGCTGGTATTCTCTCTCTCTCTCTCCATCTCAGTTTGCCTTTCTTTTCTTCCTTTCTTTCAGGGAAAAAAACACTGACTTGCCTTCAATAAAATCACTTAAGATGAAACACAGCTCAGGGAGAGAGGAAGCCTGGGTAAAACTGTGAATGTAAACCTGGCAGGACAGAGTGTGTATGAGACAGAAAGAGGGAAAATGCCACACACACACACACACACACACACACACACCAAATTTGCCAAACATGTCAGCTAATTAGAATTTCACTACCATTTTCAAAATGTGTCTTAAATAAATGAAAACAAAAAAAAACACCATATGCCATTGTGGCAGATGCATTTTATTTTTGCAACAGATACTGTACAGACATTTATTTATTTTTTCTTCGCAATTTCCTTCTATCCATTTTTCCTTTATACTGTAACCCCACTAAATGGATTGCATCATTACACTGATGGCGTTTTAGAAAGTTATAATATACATGTACACCAATGTGTTCACACACACTCCCATACAAGTAAATGTACAATTGTGTATATTATTTTGGAATGTGTTTTTACTGACTAGAGCTTTATTTATGAGGCAGTAATGAAATCAGAAGTGTCTGTGTACATGCCTTTGAGTATGTGATGTGCACTGGCAACCGTGACTTAAGTTCCTGAACACATAATAAAATGTCTCTTCGCTCCATGAGATCCCCTCTTGTGATTGGTTCTCATAATAATACTCTCTTTCCTCTGGTTAGTTAGTGCACTTTCAAACTTCTGAATGACCTAATTTGTTGCTCATCCCCTTCTTTCCCTTTGTCCTTCTCTTCCTTCCCTGATCTCCACCTCAGGCTCATCTTGATACGGCCTCTCTGTTGCCAGATAATGGGCACTTTGACCATTTGCCAAATCAGACACTGTTTTGCTGGGCGATGGAGTCAGGGCAATTCTAATTCGTCACAGGAGGTGGAGGTGTGTGTTAGTGTGTATGGACATGACTGGGTTCATTGAAGGGGTGGGATTGTGTGACATTAAATGAGTGAAGGTAGAGTTAGATGGCACACTGGGGCCAGCTGGAGAGGGACATACAGTAAAAGGACATTATTCCTCTGTAGTCCAAGCCCTCGCTGACACTCTCCACCACCCCCTCCCTCCTCTCTCCCTCTGTCTTTCTACACAATTCCCTTGCTGCGGGTGGTCACCAGAGACCAGACTGGGGCTGATTTATTCTCCCTCTCTCCTGTCTCCTGCCTGACTGCCTCTGCAATGGAGAAATTTCCTCTCCCTCTGTCTCTCTGGCCACAGCAGCAGCAGCAGTGCTACTAAGGCAGGGGAAGCAGGGGGATGAGAATAGGAGGGCTCACATTAGAACGTCTCCCTAATACACTGTCCCACTCTGTCTACTCCCACTTTCCCACCCCTCGGGTTGCCTCTCGGCAACTACGTCTTCCTCAGCGGCCATCTGTATGCGGTGGATATGTGAGCACATCTAAAGCTGCCGAGAGTAATATTTTAATGTAAACTATATCTGTTGTGCTATCGACACTGTAATAACTTCAACTAGAGTACTTCCTGCGATGAGATTGTGAAATGTATTTCATATGTTATTACTTTCAGGAGGGGTTGGATCATTTGCCGATCACTTGGATACATTGTTTTTGGTCTTGTCCGGTAATTTAATCTTTCTCCATAAGAATAGTAATGTTCATCCATCCCCATTTCTTCTCAATGCTATCAAGGGGACTACATATAAATATGATTTTGAGTTCAAACTTTTGGGGAAACTTCCGTTACTTGCAAGGAAATGTATTTAAATGGACTGAATCTGAGCCCCCAGCGAAGTGTGAAAATGTGATGCAAAGAAACACTACAGATCCTTAAATCATGTGCCTCGGGTGATTGGAAATATCTTTATTGACGTTGTAACAAGATAGTCAATTACGAAAGTGTGCAACTACTTAAATACCCATTTTTCTGCCTTTTTAAAAAATGTTTTTTAGCGTTAGGGTGATCTTTTGTCTTGAGTGGGTCTTGCTTCTGTTTTTATTAAAGAGAATTGACAGGGCTTGTTTTTTGTTTGTTTTTTGTAAATGTTGTTTTTTGTATGAATGTTTGTAATTATGTTTTTTTCTGACATGTACGATATGGATGGGTTAAAAGTTCTATTTGTAAGAAAAGTTGTTTTTTGAGTCTCATTCCCAATTCAACGTTTTGGTTGGTGGAACAGGTTGGCTACCATCCCAAAGTATCAGTTTTTCACAATTTCAGAGTTTAGCTCATAAATCAGTTTTTCTTACAAATAGGTCTGTTAACTATGAAATAATAGTAATAAAAGAAGTAAAACATGCAAAGCAGAGGGGGTACGTGGTGGAGAAAAGGGATGAATTTCTATTGGGCCCAAGTTACAGATGACCCAGAGGTAGGGTGGAGTAACAGTGTACTCTTGTTTGAGTTGGTTTGGTGTCCTGTTTTTCAGAGTCGATTTCTTCTCGTCGACCAAAGCGTGGCTCTGCCAGACTGCAAATAAGCCACGAGGTCTGTAGATTTCCCGAAGATCATTCAGTTAGCGAGAAGCACAGTGAGCGGTCAGCTTGGGTGTCACAGTGACACTCATTAAACCAGTCAACATTGGGCTAATTGCCAGTGGGATGAAATAATTCTACAGACGCTGACAGGTGAGAGGGTGCTCAAGCATGACCGACAAAATATATTTCTCAAGAGGCCAGTATGTGAGAAAGATTGAACTGGGCTTCTATTATGCAAACAGATGTATGCAAATCCATGCACACAAACACGTGCGCAAGCCGACTTCCTTTGGGCTCACACGTCCATATGTATTTCAGTACGTGTGATGTAATATAAAAGGACGGTTCCCACACAACATAGCTGATGTTGGATGATTGAGCCTATAAACCATTGACCTGTCTCTGATATGTTGAATCAAGGCCATCATGCCAAACACGCTCAAACACACACATGCACTTCCTTGCCCACCTCTCCGCTCTGCTGGCCGTTGTTCTCTGACACTTCTCACTAGTAAGACACTGGCACACACACACTATTGATTTTCATTTAGATAACTTAACGTTCACAGACAATTCACAGCCCCTCCATCACAGAAACCCCAGCCCCGGCTTAGATGTACGAGCTCGCCTCACCGTAATCTGCCACCATATCTCTTCTCTCAGCCTCTCTTTCTCTCTGTGTTTTTTTTTCAGATTCATTTTTCCTAAACTTAACCAATTCGGAATAAGCGGGATATAAATGGAGAGCGGATGCTGCATCAATCAAACAGACTTCACACGAGCGCACACACACGAGCGCCGCGAATACATTTCCCACCAGCAGTTTTCCTTTTCTCGCCGCCAACATCCCATTACCTCCGGGTAGTTGGCCAGTCAAACAGGAATAAAAATTGCACCCCAAACATCATACGTTAGGGCCGATTTGTCGAGCGGGAAGCCTGACAATTCCCAGAGACGTACACAGCCCACGCCGGTGCTGGAAATCAGGCCTGTTATGGCAGTCACACGTCTATAAAGATTGTTCATTTGGTGGAAAACAGCTACCTGGGCAGGGACAAGGAGAGTGATGCAGAGAGCGTTGTAAATACACAGTAAGATATATGGACTTGGCTGACCTAGACCGGGACTGTACTGCTGTGGGCATGAATCCAATGAAACAGTCTCAGTGAATGGTCTTTATGTGGTATGGAGTGTTTTTTCTTGTTAAATAGAATTGCAACTTGCCACGAACAAACATTATTTCAGTAAGCAAATAAAAGCAGTCAGGACCACAGAAAGTGAAACCAAATGAATCTTCATCTACAAACGAAGCTGAAATTAAAGCAATGGTGAGTAAACAGGCTTATTCTCTTTATTTCTAAGAGTTAGAAGAAAAAAGTATACCACCTTTATTTCATGGTGGAGCCAAGAGATGATTAACCATCGCCAGGCAGCTGGATTCGCAGGATCATGTAAATCCAATTTGCCAGGCTTCAAGTTCATGCGTTTGTGGTTGAACACACAGGTGTTGAACCAACTGGCGTTCTATGAGGGACTGCTAGCAGCTATGGGACTCGTTTAGATGTGATGACCCGCACAAGAAGCAACTGTTCGTTTCAGCTTCCATAATAGATGTATTTAGCAGCTGCTGCTGCTTGCACTAGCCTACTGTTGATCTGATTGGTTGACATCAGCTGATGGTAGAATGTGATAGACAGACAATTGTCCATTCACCTGCCAAGAACTGATTGCCTGATCACACCCTGTGTAGAGGTCTGAAGATTGTGTTGTTGTACTCATTGCCATCATTACAGTTTTATGGTTTTATGTGCCACTGTGTTGAGTGTCTTTGTGTGCTTCAAACAATGGCCACTGAAACTGAGTCGATTATGTTGGAGTCGTAGCTAATAAATGTTGAAAGACAGTTACTTTCACTGAAATTACAGAAATGCTGAACTGACAGATGGCGTGTATGACCAGTGAATCGACTGAGGCTGAACGAGAGTGAATTTTCTGTGCTTGTCCGGTCACTGAGAATGGTCCAATCAGATGTTGCTGTTTTGCGACGTGTAGTTACATATCTCAGGAGGTGCGTGTCAGACTGTGGTTTAGCTTTGGCATAGGGCAGCGGCTATAGTGTAGGTCATTACAACTTAGGTTGTACTTAAGTCAATTGCTGAGATCTGGGAATTTGGAGTTTGGAGATATTGCTAAAGAGTAAAATGGGTGAGAAACATGAGGCATCAGAAAACAAAACCCCTGGTTGGCCTTGCTTGCTTTGAGAAAATGATGGAGAACAACTGCTGATGGTCGCGGTAGCCGCTTTATCCCTTTTTTTCAAGGGGTTGCGGGGAGGTTTCTGGAGCCAATCCCAGGTATCTAAGGGCGAAGGCAGGGTACACCCCAGACGAGTCGCCAGCTCATCGCAGGGCCCTTTACTGATGGCAGAGGCCGCCTCGTAAGGTGCCAAGTGCACATCAGGAGCGATTTTGGGGTTCAGTGTCTTGCTCAAGGATACTTCGTCAACAGTATCACAGACCAACTTCATGACTCACCCTTCTTGTGTCATTGTGAGCTTTTACCAATATTTTGGGGACTTTCTCATTTTTACCTCCAAAGGAACTCATTCAAAGAATATATCTTAAGTTTGGTTTGTGTAACCTCACTGATCATCTGACCATCATTTTATACACTGTTCGACATCAGTGTAGCAAATTCACCATGTTCCCAGATCTCAGTAATTCCTTTGGTGACTACTATAATCATAACTGACGAAAACACACAAAAGGGGATGTATGTTGTAATGACAGAAATAATCCTTCAAACACCCAACTAGACAATCTTGCCTGCAACATGGTCAGTTAGCAGCTACACTACTGATTCAATAAGGTGCACAGCAGAGCGTTTGAACATGCATGTGAATACAGTACATAACTAAACAAAGTATGATGGTTGAACTGCAGCCATCAGAGCACACTGTGCTGTGGTGTTAGTTCACTTACTTAACTCTGTAAAGTCCCCTGCCCCTACCAACCGTCCCTCCCTCAGCCTTTTTTCAGCCTGTCTCTTTCATCTTTCTCCCAGCTGTCCCCCGAGGTGAAGGACGCTTGCAGATGAAAGAATGAAAGCAGACGAGTCATACTGAGGACAGCTCCCGCTGAGCTCAGGCCACCACACCGCACACTGCCTGACTGGCCACTGCTCAGTAAGTTAGCACTGTACACACACACACACACACACACACACTCACACACACACACTGCTCCATCCTGTCACCTTATGTTCTATCACCCCTTATTGCCATCATCTCCTGGGGATGTTAACTGAGTCAAACTGGCAGCGGAGGGACACGGGGGTGACAGAGAGGAACATCAAGGAAGTAGAGACGCCGACTGAGACCAAGAGACACCGTGGGCACGGGAAGTAGACGTGAGCTTGACACGACAAGCCCTGACACTTTGACATGTATTAAAAGGTCATGACTGGATACATCAAAACAGAGGAAACTGAGGAGGCAGAGGCGCAACAGAGATGACAGGAGTAAGGGAGTCCTTCCAGATGAAAGTTTTTGACAGACAGGTGAGCTAAACGAACCCTCTTAGTGCTGACCGCTTATCTCCACCCGCCCTGCTGGGAGCTGTCCCTGCGATTGGAGGACAGATGAGATGAGTGATTTGATTCAAGCAGAAACTAATTGTAACAGGATAGGTCATTTAAGGAGTATCGTGTGATGAAACCCTGCCACGTTTAAAGCAGGCCTCTGCTCCACTACGCTGACTCATGAGACAGGTTTTCTGTCCATCCACATAAATTAACATCTACAACTGGACTGGCAGTAAAATTTGAACCCAGAAAGTAATTTTCAGCCAAGAAATTTGTACATACTAAGTTCATTTCACACATTTCCTGTATTTGAATTTCTCACTCATTTGATGTATTGGACTGGACAACTGAATGTGCACGCTGACACCCAACAGTCCCTTTTTTGTTTTTTATTTGTTTGTTTAAAATGATCAGATTTGACTTGATTGTATTTTTTTAATCATTTTTTAAAATTATTCTCCATCAATTTTAATCCGATTTACAGTTTAGATCAAAGTTTTGAGACAAGACAATTTTGGACCATTGCAGGGCAAAGTTGTATCACTGTGAAGTGGCTTGTTTCAACTCCACTCAGGCCTGCTGATGAAATCGTTGGGTTTTGGATGGAGGAAACAGATAATCACCTCATCAACTTGTAACAGACGTGTCTGTATGGTACAAGCCTTAACATTTAAATGTGTTGTTACATTAACATCACTGCTTTTCTTCTGCTCTGCCTCTGTTAAATCAATATTAGAAATCTGTAGCAAGTAACGCAGTATCACTGCTCCTTCATATTTCAAGACGCTACAGACATCATCCAGATGATACACCATCTCATCTTGTTGCATTGGTGTGAAGTGGATGGTTTTCAAAAGGTTGCAGACTGACTGACACATCTGGTCATTTCTCATAAGGTCATGTGTTTTCTTTGTTTTTCCATTTATGATTCATGTTTCCTGTTTTACTGTGAAACATACCTCTTCTCTCATTTCAGACCACTTCACTTCCTGCCCCTGTGCTTTCCCTCCAGTTTGGATTGCCTGCCCCGCCCTCATTAGTTTCACCTGTGTCTTGTTACCATCCCCCTCTTGTGTATTTAGTATGTGTTTCTCCTCCTCTCTGTGCCAGTTCGTATTTGACCCTCAGTGTGTTAAGTTCCAGCCTTGTAATCTTGTGTAGTGTTCGGTTTTCCTGGTAATTTGGATCTTTGCCTGTTTCTGACTCCTGCCCCTGCCTTGCCCTTTTGGAATTGTTTGCCTGGACTGTTTTTTGTGTACCAAACCCCCTTTTTTGCAAGTAAACTAAGCCTTTTGTCGAAACCCAGAACTGTGAGTGTGAGTGGTGCTTTTGAGTCCTGCTTTTTGTGGAGTACCAGTCTTAACACGGGCATATTGCAAGGAGTAGCAAATTTCAGCTCATATTGAAAGTCTCTGGTCTTGACGGGCCTAAAGAGTTTGCAATAGTAATCTTACTCAGTGTTCTATATGTGGCCACTTCAATAACTGTTTAGAGAAGATCTATTTCTAGTGAAGCTTTGACTTAATTTTGTGAAAATGTTGTCAGCCTTTATATCTTTTATTGATATATCGATTTTTGCCTAATGATGACAAACTCAAAACCAACGAAAGCTTCGGAGGTGGGATTAAGAATGGGGAAGTCCTTGCCCTACATTGCTAGCTACATCCATCGGAAAAAGACATTTAGCAGGCACTGGATGGATTTTCTTCTCTGTCAAACTGTTCACAGTCTTTAATTTGGCTGATTTTCATATAGGCTTCTTGGCAAATGCAGTGTTAATACTCATTCTCTGAATGAGAAAGACAAGTTAATAAAAGTAAAGTTAAACTATAAAATTACAAAACAAATGCATAGAATGATGATTAGATTTGAATGGAGCATGAATGGGAAACGAAATGACATGCATTGGAAATCATATCACCATGTTACCATCAGGGATGAGCCAGTACACCATCATCTGTATCTGTTCAACCCACACAATTACCCACAAGTTTGTATTTAGAATGGGGAGGGATTAAACCAGAAGTGGGTGGTAACTGGAAATTGTTAATTTAAGCCTGGACTGAGTTGATCAGAAGTTACTATATTTCTTTTTGGATTTTTCAGAAAACTATTTACAGAACAGCCTCAGAATTGGGCTTCAGATCAACGTTTTTGTTCACAAGAGTAAGAGAACTCTTCGAAGAACAAGGTTTCTCATAAACTTAAATAGACCTCAGTCAGCTACCTAATGAGGATTTTCCTTCCCTAGTACATTTATTGTCACATTTTTCTCAGATGACAGTCATACTCATAAAAAGTGCATCATCTGTACTAGATACTCATTTCATCTGAATACTCGCTCAACCCCAGTTATCACAGCTCTGCCCTGGCAGGCGTGTCATGCCTTCCTTTCATAAATGATCTCAGTCTGTGGCCTGTCCCAGACACAGTCTCCTGTCACATACAGTGGTGCTGAGGACAACTATGACTTCTGTGTTCAGTCTAAAGGAATGAGAACCTGAATAAGCTTTTAGCTCCAGTGTAATACCGTCTAAACAATGTGTTTGTGAGTGTGTACATTGTGTGCGAATGTAGAGTTCACTGTCAGTTCCCTCTTCACACACTGACTTCATATACATACTCTGATGGGCTTTCACGCCCTGGTTGAGTCGCTGGTGTTAACATGCTTTAGCTAACAGTTTGTACTGATGTGTGTGTGTGTGTGTGTGAGAAAGAGAGAGCATGTTGTGGCCGACAAGGACGTGCTGGGATGGGACTCACTATATGTATAAAGTGCTATTGCTTGTGAGAAAGTGGCATTAGATGGGAATGGCTGTCTCAACCAATCATTGTTCACCATTGTTTTCTGCTGCATGTGCAGATTAAATCTCGGTGCATTGCTGCTTTGATGAGGAATCCACCTGCTGTTAGGCCAAATAGAGCTGAATTCCCAATGTCACGTCCACGCTAGTCTCTATTTTGCTATATATATATATTGCACCTTCTCAGCACCAGAGATTAGACAGAGAAAACCAGGAAGTTTGCTTGTGAACATAGTGAAGCAATTGGCAGCTCAAGTTTCAGGTATCTGTTCTCAGGTGCTGGCAGGGCCCAAGTGGAGATGTGGAGTGGCCATAAAAAAGAAATAAAAAGATTAAAAAACTCCACATTAATGGTAATGCCATGTGTCGGTCAATAACATGTTCACCATTACAACTTCAAAAGATGGAAATGTGTTATATATTGAGTTTATGTTTGTTTTGTTTTTTTAAGATTTTAAAGATTTTTCCTCTACCCTCTTGGAAAAAAAGATCTATCTATCTATCTATCTATCTATCTATCTATCTATCTATCTATCTATCTATCTATCTATCTATCTATCTATCTATCTATCTATCTATCTATCTATCTATCTATCTATCTATCTATCTAAATCAATATATATTGTTATTCCCTGCTGCTTGGTTTTGCCATTTCTTTCATCAGAGCTCCCAAAGTAGGGGAGTATTTCATATTCTATATTTCATATTTGAATGGGCCAGAACTCCAGAGCACGGTGGCAGAGTTGCCAAGCCCGAATGTGGTATTTAGATGTAAAGAAAAAAAATCTGAATCTGTAAAATTACTATTGCAGTAAAATAAACACAGTGATGTGAAAGTAAAATATTGTCCACTGACACGTTGTAATGCCTAAAGTACAAAAAGATTAGAGGAAACTACCTCAGAAATGTTCTCTGTACAGCTATTGAGGCAATGTACGCTGTATTTTTCCAACACTGACTTAGACACATGGATTTAGTCATTACATCTACATTTTAACTTGCCTCAACCAACACAAAAATGTATTCTTCATCACTGGGTCAATCTATGCTACATGAATGGGACATACTCAGTGTTATTCCATAGCACTGTACTGTCATTTTTTCCACTGGAAAACTTTCTTGTGTCATTAGAATTATCGTTTTTACAGCTGGCAAAGAACTCCAGTTGTTTGCACACAAAGTTGGGATAATATATTTCTCCCTCTGTGTGCTGGTACACACACACACACACACACACACACAGACAAAGAACCACGGAGGGAGGGAGGGGAGGAGGCAGGCTAAGCCGTTAGCATTCTCAGCACGGCACAATTAAGAATGAGCGCTAACAGACACTCCCAGTTTAACCACATTACTCTTAAAAAATGTTACACAAACCAGAGACATCTCTGACAGCGCAACATTATCCCCCCAGTTACAATTAATTACCCACACGTCCTCCCCATGCATCCCATTTACATATCTTAACAAAGGCAGGGGGATCTGCCGGGAGGGGGAATACAGGTTAGTTAGGCATGCCAGGGAGCATACCGATGTGTCTGTACCCATGTGTGTGTGAGTTTATGTGTGTGTGAGGCTCACGCTGAGATGCGATAAAAAAGGAAAAAAATCAATGCAGATCAGCTGTTGATACCTGGATAAGATACAAAACTTCACATTTCTTTTCTTTCCTTCCTGTAGATTTCACATGTGCTGAACGTCTGGCTCGCTCTTCTCTTCCTTGCCGACGTTATATCGTGTTTTGCATCGTGTTTGTGTATGCACACATACAAGGTACCGTGTGTTTTTGCAAAATATGCGCGGACGTTTCAGTGCGACTGCCGACAGACTTTGTGTGTGTGTTTTCCTTTTTCCTCCCTTTCTTCTCCATTATTTTTTTACCTCTTGTTCCCTTCTGTCTCTCATTTATAATGGGGAGAGGGAGGCTGGAGATAAAAGAGGCGAGTGGGGAGACAGAGTGAGCGGTCACACTCTGTGATGCTATCTGCTACCCACAACGCATTGCAAGTGGACGCCTGACATGTTCTATACATCTTTCCACTCTGGCGCTCATTAAACAAATGCCCGTTGATGTATGGCTCTCAAGAAATGAATTTTTACCTCTGTGAGCCGGGGACCTGCTCTTTCTCTCAGTCCCTGCCTCCTCGGTGATCTCTTGGGCCCGTGGATAAACACACAAACACACACACACACACTCGCAGACTGTGCATGCACAGACACACATAAAATCCCCCAAAACAGACATAACAAATGTGGCCATGAACACACTCGCCATGTACCCACTTGTTATTTTCTCCCATCGGCCATCTGGGGCTGCGTTTGCTGATATGACCTGGTGCTTATAGGAGAGCAGGTTGCATGCACTGTAAAACAACGAAGCAGTATGATTACTCTGATATACGTACATTAATATATTTATAATGACACACTACAATCCATTTGCTTCAACCAACTCCTTCCCCATCAGAAGTCTGGATGTGGTGCTTTCCAATGATGTTAATACGGCACAGATACATTTCACACATATGCATGTATTATCCTTGTTATCTCCTGTGCTTTGATTCCTGTTTGAGATGTGTTGCAGGCTAAACTCAGCGGAACTCTGTTTTCCTCCCTTTTTTAGAAAAAGAAGTGGGGTTTACAGGCCTTTTTGGGCTGGCATAAATCATCATGACCTGGATCTATGACACACATCACAGAAAGTAATGCTAGGTCTGAGACGATAAGGGAAAACCAAATATAATTTAATGTTCTTGTGAAAGCTACATTTTTGTGCGTCCGGTAACTTTTCCTTAAAAAAAAGGAATTTAGTTAGGTCTTTTAACTTTTAAATGTAGTCATTACAACCTATACATTGTCCATTTTAAACCACTTAAGTGGCTCAATGTTAACCAATATAAGGTTAAATAGTTTTTGTTAATAATAAATGTATTATATGTTCATCATTTTTACCCAAATTGGGGACCTGACAGTGCAGTTGTTAGTCCTGTCGCCTCACAGTAAGAAGGACCTTCCGGCCAGCCAGGGTCTCTTTACATAGAGTTTCTGTGCTCTGCCCATAACTGCGTGGGTTTCCTCTGGATGCTCTATATGGATCTGGTTATCTGGTTGTAGATAATGTATATGTGTCATATACAAACTACCCATTTCTGGCTGTGATCATTTGATAGCTGGTATGTTGAATTTTACATAATTGTTTACTCATGATAACTTAAGAAACTCCAGATATAAATGCATGTTCAGAGGAAAATTGGGAGAGATCACTATTAGGGGAGGGGGACAGGGGCGAAAGCACCTCGGCATCAGTCATAAATGCTCACCAACAGTGTTTGAGAAGTTACTTTTGCTACCGGAAGGGGCAGGCACAGTGTAGGTTTAAAGTTAATTCCACCTTGACCAACTCGAACAGTAAAATTATTCAGTAATTATAATGCCATAATATATGCAACACTCATTTTGCCTAATGAATACTTTTACTTTTGTACTTTATGTAATTTGAGGATGTTCTCCTGTTAATACTCATGTACTTTTACCCAAACAGTATTTTGATGGTGTATTTTTACAGTGTTGGATTGCTCTTGTTTATTAAGTGAAGAAACTGAATACTTCTTCCGCCACTGGTGATCAGCAGCTAAGTAAACACAAAACAGAAAGAATGCTCTTTTATGTTCTTCACCTCCCATCTCCATTCATTCCACACAATCTCTCTGAAAAACATCTGGTGTAGTTGTCAATAAGTGACAGCGCTTTCTTGTAAGCAGCAATAATAATACATGAGTTTTATATTCACACCCCTCTCTCATTTGTCTGAAGGGGGATCATCGCTCTCTGGCTTGTGTATGGACAGGGTTTAATACAAGTGCTCACGTCATTTTCACCCAGTCAATGGATATTCGTATGGGCTGAGAAATGGAGGCCAGCGCTTGATCTGCCATTTCCACCCCATCTGTGACAAAAGAAAAGTTCACCTTAGGAAGTGGATGAGGGAATATGTAAACTGGTGCCACGCAGCCTTCTCTACTTATTAACCAGTAGGAAAGAATATATTTTGTACAGGTGAGAAAAATATGTTTTCATTGAATTGCCTAAATAAGGACAGCTGATTACATGCTTCACATTAAAGCCCAACAGATGTGACAATGAGTCGAGATTTAACTGGGAGAACATGGCAAAGGGGATTTAGACAAAACAAAATATTCTTAACACAATAGAATGACTCTTTTTTGGATTAAACATGAACACAAAGATGATCACTAAGAAGATTTCAATCAATGACTTGCTAAAATCGGTCCTTGTTGTTTGAGTCAGCAATAAGAAAATAGTGGTGCCTAATACCCGTGTCAACACATAATCAGAAAAACAGACCTGGTCTGTGACCAATTCACTTTTTTGTTGGCAATCTTGAACGACTGTTTGAACAACCCGCTGATCAAAAGGCTCAAGTGTTTGAAAAGACGAACAAACCGGAATCCACTGATTCAGAAATGCAAATAACATTCCCAGGACACAATGTGGGTCATGTTGGCAATTGAGCGAATTGGAAAAATTAGAAAAAACAACAACTTTGCATATGTTAAAAAAGTTATGTTCTGATTAAATTCTTGGAGGAGTTGGTATCTCTTATCAGAAGAAACTGAAGAATTATTGTCCATAAAATCAAAGCTATTGTCATTTGAATAGAGAATGCATTCGCTTTTTAAACTATCCAAAACTTTTGAAAATGTTCCTTTATGCTCCCCGAATATGTAAATCATTGATCCATCATTAATTTGTGTCTGCTGCCTTTTTGTCGTGACATATTTTAAAATGTAAACGTAAATTTGATATTTAACGTGTCCGTCCGGTGAACGTAGAAAAGTGAAATGCCATCCGAGAGACTAGTTAGTGGGCCTGCGTGGCCTTGTTTGCCCTTGCATGCGTTTGCTCAGTGACTGGCTGCTCTCATTACAGCTTGCTAATGCACTTGTAAAACAGTCAGCAGAAACGATAGATCACTGCATGTGGCAGAGACAAGGTGTGCGCGGGGGGGAGGACACGGGAGGAGGGGGTGCGCATTGGTGGCGGGGGGAGTATGAGGCTTTTCTGGGAGAGGGAGAGCAAAAGTGTGAGGGGAGAAAGAGGGATGGGGTGAGAGAGACAGGCTGAAGAAAGAAGGAGGGCATGTGAAAGAAAGGGGGAGAGAGAGAGAGAGAGAGAGAGAGGTGGTATTGGGTGGAGGTGGATGCTGGTCAGTGGAGATGTCGGTGGCCCATTAATCTTGGCCTCTTCCTGCCTAGTTATTGTGTATTTCTTTTGGCCAGAGATTGATTGTAGCAGGGGAAGATGAATTTGCCCGTGGACCTTCTTTTCTCTCTCCCACTCTTTTGTTTTTTTTCTAACTCCTGATGCTCGGCCAAGGTGATAATGCTCTCTGTCTCTCTCCCTCCTGGTCGCCCTCCTCTCTCTGTGCCCCCCGCAATCCCCTCTCCTGTGTTGTTTTCCCCTTTAATTTATTTTAGATTACAATCATCATCTATTGCAGGTTGCAGAAAATGTGTTTGTGTGGCAGAAAGAAATGGAGATCAAGGGTCTGGATGTCACCGCCCGGGGGGCTGGAGCGCGAGGACGGACACTGACCCAGCTGGACCGAAATGCTAAGGCAAGGGCCGACGACAAACACACACACGCACGCACACACACACACACACACACACACACGGGATCTTCCTAATATTGCCTTTCCTCATCCCTTTACTTTGAAATCTAGGAGGTAAAGCAGACATGCATGTGTGACGGACCATAAAGCCCTATACTGCACCACACACACAAAGCACAAACAAATTTGTACAAATTTTACTCTCCTATATCGACCGGAATGTCCTACACAATCTCCACTTCTCCTTTTGATCATGTGTAAGCCAAAGTCACTATAAAAATACTGCAAACTGTTAGCTTGTTTAGTCCACAAGTGGTTAAATAAATCAGTGAATGCAAAAATTCAATTCTTGGCTAGCTGACAGCTTTATGAAGAAGGGGGGGGAGTAAATAATCTTACTTGCAGATTATTTTCACAAAACAACAAACACATAACACATAAACACACAAAAATTGCCCCATCTAGCTCGTCTGGTGTAAATCCAAGTGTCTGGTACCCCCAAAATCACCAAATTATTTAAAAGAATGTTATTTACACAAGATTGACTTGGAAAATGGTAGACATAGACCATATATTTATATATATATATATATATATATATATATATATATATATATATATATGCTACAAACATACAGTATATACATAAACATGTACAAACCCAGGAGTTTGAGTTATATTTGCATCTGGTTGAATGTAAACAGTGGCAACCAGATGCTGATAATGTGGTCGGCATCTTCACATAAAAACTTTGACATCAGCTAAACACTGTCCATCAACTTTGAGTGTGATGTAAACAAAAAGTCCACCTCTCTTCATTGCGCTGTAGTCCTGTGTGCACAGTTTTTTTTTTCTAAAGTATATATTTTTTGGGCCTTTACATGGCCCTATTGTAAGTACAGCTTGAAGAGATGACAGGAAACAGGATGAGAGAGAGGGGGAGTGACATGTGGCAAAGGGCCTCAGACTGGGACTCGAACCTGGGGCTGCCACAGCGAGGACAAAGCCTCTGTACATGGGACGCCCGCTCTACCAACTGCTCCCCATGTCCGAGCGCAGAAATCATCTTACGACAGGGTTCACGTGTGATTCATGAAACGTTCGTATCTCGCCGATCACAGCGTAAGAATGATCGGGCGTTGATAAATGCGGCGGCTGAAAACAATCGTCATTTAAATACCACGCCCTTAAATATTCTCAGTTTAGAGGCCTCGCCCCTAGAGTTTACGACATGGAGATGCGTAATACGTCCAAGAAGAGGAACTTCTCCGACCTGAATGCTTGAAGCATTTTGGCTGTTTAGCCTATATTTAAATAAATAAGGGTTATTTTACGGTTGCAGTCAAGTTTCTGTCGTGCGCTCGTTTATTTCTTTATTTAAATGATGTTCCAGATCATTCGGAGCCTGGCACGAGTGGCGTTGTTCAGGCTGGAGTCAGTCCCACAGAACCAGTCAAATGCGAGCTGTGCGTGCGGGCGCATGTCCTCCGCTGCCCGTGTAGGCACACCACCACAACCCTGGATCCTGACAGCAGAGGTCTTGGAAAAACAAACCGAAATGTGTCGGTCAATGGCGGAGAGAAATCGCTCACTAGCCTATAGCAATAAACGACACTTTAAAAGAGAAACGAAAACCCGAAACGCGCATCACATGAATAAAATGTTTGACTAAAAATTGTGCATTGTCTGTTTCCCTGTATTGAATAGTTGCCAAACATAAGTATTTAACACTTAACATTTTAGAAGTGATGAATGAGGTCCTGTCTCCCTCATGCAGCCTCCAGTTGGGGCTCTGCTGACCAGGCTCTCTGGGCAGAGGTTCATCTGGCTGCACCGGGACATCAAATGGCTCCCTGTTTTGCGCAGTATTGTGCAGAACCCCACAGGCTAAAATGATGTTGCAAACTTTCTCTGGCGTGTACAATAGGGTTCCCCCCGTGGATCCTGGACAGAGCCATCTGCCCTTAAGCAACCCGATGCAGCGCTCCAACGTGGCCCGTGTGCGTAAATGCGCATGGTTGAATCTGCGCTCCTGCTCTGTTGCAGGGTTTGCCGGTGGAGTTACCTGTTATTCCTTGAGGGGATAACCTTTGTCACCGAGCACATGAATCATTGCATGTATTGCTTGTAATTATGTCCTGCCTCAAAATCTTTCTCAAAATGAAAGAGAAATTAATGTTACAGCAACAAACTGTTAACCCCGTTAATTGCAAACGATTTGAAACTAGTAGGCTACCTTTAATGTCAGGGATATATGGTCTAATAACAATTCTCGGACTCCGCCAGATTTACTATGCTGCACCGCAAATCAACACGACTTGAAAACTTGCGTACACGAGCTGAGACCTGACGTGAGATTTGATCGTAGCCTCCGCTCACGTCCAAATTGATAAATGCCGAACTTTGCGTGGAAATGACCGTACGCCCAGTTTTCTTGTGCACAGTTTTTTTAATACTTTGCACATAGTGCTTGCAAATACACAGTTATACTTTCTCACACACTACAATTCTCTTCCACATGCACCGTCATTTCTCACACATACCCTATATTTATTATGTCTGTATGCATCATCAGTGTGTAACCCACACACTCGTAATTATACTAATGGAAAATGCTGTATTTGTCCTTGGCTCCTCTCCTGAGTTTTCATTGCCACTTAACACACAATGATTCTCTCATATGACTAATACCAGTATTTTTCATACACCCCTCTATTTTGAGTCCAGTGATATATACTGTATGTGAAATTATCATGGCGTGTCGGTGTGTATGCCGTTTACGGTCTGAACAGCCTCTGATACCTCTGTGCTTCTGTGCACTCATGCATGTGTTAGCGGTAGTGCAGCGCTGTATTAGTGCCAGATCTGCAGCAGTGTATTCCCTGGTCTGAATCCTACTTAACCCTGTGACTTTAGCACGGCCAGACATATGCTCTAGACTGCAGGGACTTGCCCTGGCACACACACATACACATACACACACACAAACACACAGATTATAAGGATCAGCCTTCCCTCAACCACCTTCATATTCCCAAATTGCTGTTATTGTATAATCAATGACCGAGTGCACGGTAGGAACAGTGCAGCCTCGTGGTGTCGGGATTATCAGATATGCTGCATCACTCTCCCACCAGCAAGACAATGGATGCATCGGAGCAAAACAAAAGACAGAAGCAAAATTAAAACTAAGGTGGCAAACAATGTCTCTTCCTCTGCATTTTACTATTCACTTGCTTGCTTGCTTTTTTTAAAATGTCACACAGGTGTCACATATTAACTTTTGAATGCAACGGCTGTGATTTTTAGAAGCCTGTTATGGGGCTGGGTGAGAAAAGAAATAAACTGTTAAGCAGAAAAAAGCAACAGTTGAGTCTTTGAAAAACAAGCGCACAGTTTTGAATGCAGGGCTGAGGACTGACTGACTGTAATATTATGAAATGGACTAATATTTCTATATTTACGACACACAATTCAACCATTCACCCAGACACTGATGGCAGAGGCTGCTATGCAAGGTGCCAACTGCTCATCAGGAATAATTTGGGGTTCAGTATCTTGCTCAAGGACACTTCAACATGCAGTTAGGAGGAGCTGAGATTCGAACCAGCGGCCTTCCAATTAATAGACAACCCACTCTACCTCCTGAGCTAGGGTCACCTATAACTAAACTTACCACTCTGGCTGCATCAAACACAAATCGTATGTTCTTGGAGCTGATTCACAGCGGAATATATTTGCTAACTGTACCTGTAGTGTACATAGGGTGTAGGGTTGTGATGACTCACAGGCACAACAAGATGGTGAGCTCCCATTTTAGGGACTGTGTCGTCAGTTTTTCGGCCCAGCACAGCGCTCTGAAACTTCAGCCTCACTGACTGAGGGTAAAATGTGTAAGTTAACATCTACAGACTATACCAAGTCAGATAAATTTACTGAACAACCACCAGCTGCTAGTTAAATACCTACAAGGTGATCAAGACCCCAAGGGGACCCCAGCTAGTGCCATTTCCTGTGAAAGGTAGTTTAATTTAACTAAATTTTTGATAGTGTTTCCCACAGAATCAGACTTTAATTGTGGCAGTGGCTGTCAGGCTGGGGTGCCGTAGAGCAATGCGCACTTGAGACTTCCGCCGACCGAGTCGGCTAACTTACGGTTTAGCGCTGAGCTAACTTGGATGGGGATACAATTTAATCAGGCTGCCCAATACTCCTGTATTGGACCGAATTGCCCGAATTCTGAAGGTAAAACGAGTCAATTTGTGGGGGTTGTGAGGCTTTTATTACCGAAAGACGCGCTTTTCACAATGTTAGCTTTTTGGAAAAAGTCCCCAGTGCATCGCATGATGATGAAATTACAAGGCTTGGCCACGACAAAAACTGGCTTCAAGGCCTGGCACTCTTTGTGGGGGCTTGATCTTGATGACGAGGCCAGCCGTCTTCTTTGCAGAGGAAGTTACGGTCAAGCCAACTGCGCTAAATAGTCCTCCTCCTCTTCGCTGTGTGTGTGCTGTGTGCTTATGTGGCGGCCAATGTTGATATTGTGGCGGACTGCCACAAATAAATTAATGTGTTGGAAACACTGGACACATTTCTGTGTAAAATGGGCCGCTCACTCCTTGTATAAAAATGATAAATAGTAAACTGGCTTTTCATTACTGTAGAGTGGATCTCCGCGCCAAATATAGCACACGTTACTTTCACACCTGGTGGAGCCACATTCACTGATACTAGACGGGCAGAGACGGGTTCCCTCATAGCTCAGCTGGTAGAGCTGGCAACCCGTGTTGGAGGCTGAGGCCTCAGCAGCGGCTTTGCGTCCAGCCGCAGCCCTTTGCTGTACGTCTTCGCCCACTCTCCCTCCCTCTGTTCCTGTCATTCTCTAAGCTGTCATATGGAATAAAGGCTAAAAAGATGAAAAAAATAACACATGATGCAGCGAGCCACTCCGCGAAAATTGAATGTAGCATGCTTGTAAGTTGTACTGAGTGTAAAGCTGCTACCATAATACGTTCTTGTCACACAGCTGTGAACGAGTCAATCATCGTCAGTGCTCTGCCTGAACTTATGCTACGCTTCATTTGGTGTTTCGATGGTGCTCGTTGACGCTCCTCTTGTTTATCTCGGTTTATCCTTCAAATTCTCACCCATCTGTACAACTGTCTGCCATCTGTCTTTGTGTGAACTGGATTTCAGTGTAGATGGAGATGTAGAATTGGAAATCATTCAAGATACTCATTAGTTTAATTTGAGTTTAACCGCCCAAGATTCAGTATGAAGGTCTGAATGCTGTGATTTTCCTCCTTCCTCAAATATGCGCCAAACACATTCATACTTAAACACACACCAACACACACCAACAAAACTTTGAAAGTCATACAAGCAGGAAGGAGGCACACACACTTTTTTACACCTCCCCTATTTTTCCTCTACTGACATTATTTTGTGTGTGTGTGTGTGTGTGCGCGTGTGTGTGTGTGAGGCGTTGACCTTTCTGCAACGTTGCCCCGTATTCACTGGTTGTCAGCACAGTCTCTGTCCCAGGCCATCCGTCTCTGCCACCAGTCAGTCCTCCAACCAATCCTCCACCGTCCCATTAACGCACACACGCGTACACACACACACACACACACACACACACACAGACAGGCTTACACATGCACAATCTTGTATGTGCAGTACTGGTTTTTGTGTATACGCACACAAACACACTCCATGCATACACACATATATGCATGCAAACACACACACTCATGTGAACACGCATACCAAAGTCACACACACACACACACACATGTGCGCGCGCACACACACACACACAAAAGAAATCCTCCATTGTCCCATTAGCCCGGGATGAGGTGCTCTGCTCTGCTTTGAGCCACGGCTCAGCCTGGCTAGCCTGGGGGATCATTAAGGCCTTACACACACACACACACACACACACACGCACGCACGCACACACACACACACACACCAGCGCTGTGGTAACGGGCTGGAGGAGTCCAGGTGGCCTGTTGTTATTTATAACAAAAGGAAACAACACAGCAGAACCGGCTGACATCAGGCCCGTACGGACCCGAGACGAGGGGATGTGTGTTCCTGTGTGTGTATCTGGGCATCATTCTACTCATTTCTCTACTTGAGAGTGTGTGTCTGTGTGTGTGTCTGTGTGTGTGTGTGTGTGTGTGTGTGTGTGTGAGAGAGAGAGAGAGAGATCATTGAAGGACAGCTCAAAGTGTCTGTCCACCCCAAACCCCCACACCCCGCCCCTAGACAATGGTCTACCAGGACCACTGGACCAGATGTTGGCTCCAGAGCAACACCAAGATTGATTGGTTTAATTGCCGGCACTTTGCTCTCTGGCGTCTGAATGCCTAATGTCAACTTTTAAAGAATGTTTGCTCTCTCCCTGTCTCTCTTTTTTTTTTTTTCCTGTGGCTGAAAAATGTGTCACGTTTTCTGATCAGTGGGGTGTGTGTAGGTGTGTATGTACAGTTCACCCTAACATCTGTTCAGCATCTCCCTGTGAAAACGAGGAGTCAAATCTTTCATGGCTAACAGTTTATACTGTGTCCTGTCAGCTTCTTCATAGCTACTTTTTTAAACGCCCCCTCCCTTTTTTTCTCTCTACCTCTTAGTCTTGTTTCTCTGTCAAACCACTTGACATAAAATATCGCCACTGGAGACAGAGGTATGCTAAGTGTGTGGGATTAACAAATCAAGATCACAGATATTCTATACTTAACATTTACATCAGAGGACTGTGTGAACTTTCTTAGACGATGGAGTATGAGACATCTGTCACAGGTTAGCAGAGACTCCATTCTGCAGTGTTGTTAGCTCCATAGACTTCATTGAGAAATTGCGGGATTATACATGATAAGGTCCTTGTTTAATTTCTTCACTTCTGTCCGTATAATAATAATAATAATAATAATAATAATAATAATAATAATAATAATAATAATAATAATAATAATAATAAAACAAAAAAATAATAAAAATTCTCAACCCCTCAGATTTACTATACCTCACAAACCCCTGTAGTGTCTTGGTTGGGAACCAGTTGTCTGAGTAGTTTCAACAGTGGACTAGCTCTTGATTCTAGTGTAGAAAAGCCATAAATGTTCATATGAAAATGATTTACTTTGAAGTTTGGATTTCACTCGAAGCCACACTGCACTCATCTTCACACTGTGCTGTCTCACTCACTTTCTTTTAGCAAGTCAGGGGAAGTATAGTGAAAATATAAAAGCTTGTAAAAATTCACATAAGCCACCTATATTAAAAACACTATGTCAATTCAGTAAGTTATTAGATTGATACAGTATCTCTCCCTGAAACTGGACCGAGCTTTGGCCAGTAGGGACAGCCTTGGTCTGTGTTTTTGTGTGTGTGTGTGTGTGTGTGTGTGTGTGTGTGTGCTGGCAGAAAAGGGTAGGCCAAGGATGGGAGGTGCTTGTCAAGGCCAAAAGCACGGGTTCCTGCACCGCTCCACCCACTCTCCCACCTACACCGACACACACTTAAACACACACACCCTCTCACCATCTCTCCCCTCCACATCATGTACCTCTCCACATCTGTCACGGAGAAAGAGGGAGGGAGGGATAGAGCAATGGAAGTAGAGGAGGGAGGCATGCAGCAGACAATTAATTGTGTGGCCGGTCGGAGAGGCAGAAAGACTGAGAGAGAGACAGAGAAACAGAGGACGGGAGAGAGAGAATAATAAAGTGTCCCTAGTAGGCATTAATCTCCCTCACACTGCAGGCGTGTCAGTGGAGGCTAGCTGGTGACTAATGCCACGTTTTGCATACAGTGGTCACAGACAAGAGCTTCCGCGCCAGGCTACAACACATGGAGGATTCAACTGCTGCCGTGGCTGAAGACAGGCAGCTATGTTGAAAGAGGAGGAGGGACTAAAGGAGGCTGAAGTAAAAGTCAAATGTTCACTTTGCTAACTTGAAAGTGGTATTCAGTGGTATTCATTTAGAAGCCATTTACACTTAATGTATACTTGTGCAAAGGTCTGATTATTATTTGAAAGATACGAAACGTAAACACAGCCAAGAGGAATAAGAGATGGACTGTTGGGTTGGATTGTATGGATTGACATTCCAGACGGATGTTCAAGAGGTACTCCATCGCTGAAGTGTTGTCAAAAAAGAAAAGTTAAAAAAAGCTGCAGAGGCCAAGATATCCTGACTTTAAGTCAACAGTATTGATAAATCTATAATAAAATATGTATTTGTTTGATCCTCCCTGTTTGGCAAATGCCCACATCTTACAACACTCATGCCCCAAGTTTGCAGCTCTGGCTTTCTGCTATAAATCGAATCAAAATTATTATATCATGATAAACCCCCTTGAGATGAGTCATCTACTTTCAATGGGTTCCAGAAAAAACACTCACAAGAACAAACAGAACAAATAACAATGAATAGTACAAGGCACAAGACAACAAACAATGTGAAGGCAAAACTAAAACAATCTAAAATTTAAAAAAAACAACAACAGAAGAGTCACAACCTTTGGATAGAGCAATAGTTTTCAACCCTTTTTAGGGCCAGCGCACCCTTATCTATTATCCAGGTCCCATCAAATAAAATGTAGGCTAATTGTCTTCCACATATGTATTGCTGAGATCTACTGATTATTCCCCCTTAATTTGATTAACACATTTCCATTTAAGCTTAACTATTCCCCATTTTGATTTCCACACTTCATGTTTCCCATGTCTTATTTCCATTTCCATTTCCAATTTCATCTATACAAATGCTTTTGGTTTGAGCATTTCCAATTCAGCCTTTACATTCTAAATTGTACTTTTTTCAATTACTTTTTAGTTTTAGTGGTTACTCTTAATCATTAACCCATGTTTGTGTGTGCGTAACACCCCCGCAGTGGATAAGGAAACGACAGATGAACTAAGAGCTTGGCAGTCTGGGCAGTCTTTTCATCCCTCCAATCTTCAGTCAGCACTCGGTGTGTCTTCCATATTGGAACAAGTAGGGAGTTCAAATGCTGCTTGGACAGTTTCGTCTGTCTCCAATAATGCGCCGTTATAAGCAGTCTACTTTACCCAGAAATGCAAAGGACAGCATACGCCTGTGGCATATGTCTTCCATCATAACACTGCAACTACTGATTTCTATTCGAAGACCACTATTTATTTTTGTTCCCTGGACTGGTACATACTGGCTACCTTACTTTGGCTACTTGTGCTGTTTGTATGTGAGGAATCATAGGCTACTCCAAACGCAGTGAGCACACTTTTCTTAACAATATTCTCTTTTTATAAAATGAATCAAATCATCAAATGGGAAAACAATGTGAGAATGTGAAAGGGATCACTCTAACACATAACGTTTTTTATTTGCCTCTTCATGGCTTTATTCTGACAGTGCAGTTGAGGGGTCAAAGGAAACCTAATGAAAGAGACAGAGGGGATGATGCGTGGCAATGGGCCACAGGTCTCTCTCAAACCCTGGGCCAGTGCAGTGGGGACACACTTCATCAACTGAGCTACTGTGGCGCCCCACAAGGTTGTTGTTTTATCATTATAAAGTAAATGTTGATGGCATAATGTAAATGACTATAGA